>JAUIMM010000200.1:2672500-3232500 GCA_031769625.1 Taudactylus pleione | reverse complement strand
CGGAAGATTGCGCTCCGCCCAAACCAGGATCCGAGAGACCTCTACGAGAGCCGCCCGACTGCGAGTTCCTCCTTGCCTGTTTATGTAGGCCACGGTGGTAGCGTTGTCCGACTGGACCTGCACCGGGCGACCCTGGAGAAACCGCTGTGCCTGCTGGAGAGCATTGAAGACCGCACGGAGTTCCAAGATATTTATTGGAAGCTCCGCTTCTGTCGGCGTCCACCTGCCCTGGAACAAGTGTGGACCCGAAACTGCTCCCCAGCCCCGAAGACTGGCGTCCGTTGTCAACAGGACCCAATTTGGAACCCAGAACGGACGTCCCTTGTTGAGGTGGGTCGTCTGTAACCACCACGTAAGGGACAGGCGAACCTCCTGGGTGAGCACAATCGTCTGGGACTTCAGAGACTGAGTCAGCCCGTTCCACTTGGACAGGATCAGGTGCTGCAGAGGTCTGGAGTGAAACTGGGCGTATTCCACCATGTCGAACACCGACACCATGGAGCCCAGTAACCTCATCGCCGAGTGTAAGGACACCCGGCGGCTGTGCAGACAACTGCGCACCCTTGACTGTAAAGCAGAGATCTTGTCCTCCGTCACGAAGATCCTTTGCTGTCCCGAGTCCAATAAGGCTCCAAGATGCAGAATCCTCCGAGACGGGATTAGAGTGGACTTCTGCCAGTTGATTAGCCAGCCGTGCCGTTGCAGCAGTGCAATGGTCAGGTCCAAGTGGCGTAACAGGAGCTCTGGAGATCCTGCCACCAATAACAGGTCGTCCAAATACGGCAACATGCGGACTCCCTGCAGCCGCAGAGAAGCCGCCATGACCGCCATCACCTTGGTGAAAACACGTGGTGCTGTTGCCAGGCCAAAAGGTAACGCCCGAAACTGGAAGTGGTCGCTGCTGATTGCAAACCTGAGGAACTGTTGATGGCGCCAAAGAATAGGGACATGCAGGTAAGCGTCCTGTATGTCCAATGACACCAAGTAGTCCCCAGGTTCCAGCGCCAGAATGATGGACCGTAGGGTCTCTATCCGAAACTTCGGGACCCGCAAAGACTTGTTGAGTGCTTTGAGGTTGAGAATCGGACGATATGACCCATTGGGTTTCTGTACCAAAAATAGATTTGAATAGAAACCCTGGCCCCTCTGGGAGAATGGAACCGCCACTATAACTCCAGCCTGGAGCATAGTGTGCAATACCTTCCGCAGCTCCGTAGCCTTGTTCCGGTCTGATGGGAGACCCGTGGTGAAGAAGCGAGCCGGGGGTCTGTGCCGGAAGGAGAGGGCGTATCCGTGGGAAACCACCTCCAGAACCCAAGTGTCTGTCGTAGTGGTCGACCAACACTGGGCGAACTGTAGCAGGCGGCCTCCCACCCTGGGATCCCCCAAAGGGAGGCCCGGACCGTCAGGCCGCAGGCTTGCCATCTGGCTTGGGGGCCGGACGTCTGGTACTCCATGCCTGCTTCCGGGGCTTGACCGATTTCTTAGGGCCAGCCTGTCGAGGAAACGACTGTGGTTTGGGCCTGCCCTGGGCCCTAGATGACCGAAAGGACGATGGTCCCGAACCAGAAGGAGCAGCGGCCGACGGGAGACAGGCAGATTTGGCTGCCGCCAGCGTGGCCACAATCTTATCCAGATCCGGACCGAAGAGAACTTCTCCGGTAAACGGCAACGCTTCCAGACCTTTCTTGGAATCTGCGTCCGCCTTCCAGGATCGCAGCCACAAGGTGCGACGAGCAGCTACCGCTGCTGAAGAAATTCTAGACACCAGAGTACTAATGTCTAGAGCCGCCTCGTTGATGTAGGTGGCCGAATCACGGAGATTGCCAATCAACTCCGCCTGATCGGCCGGACAGTCGGATTCAAAAGAAGCCTCTAATGAATCCGCCCAGCACTCCATCGCTCTGGCAACCCAGCAAATGGCCATAGCCGGCCGTGCTGCCCCCCCAGCAAGGGAATAAGCGGACTTCAGGCAGATTTCTACCTTGCGGTCCGTAGCATCCTTAAGGGAGGACATGGATGGCATCGGCAATGTGGCACTACGGACAAGACGGGTCACGTGAGAATCCACCTGTGGAGGGGATTCCCACTTCGCAAAATAATTATCCGCGAACGGATAAGCCACCGCCAGGCGTCTCTGCGGCTGGTATCTTTTGCCAGGTTGTTTCCACGCCTCCTCTAAATGGTCCACCAACTGACCCGAAAGAGGAAAGACTGTGGCATCGCCCTTCACATCTTTGAAAAAGGCATACTTAGATTTAGCCGCTGGGGGAACTTCGTCCTCAATCACCAAGGCTGTGCGGACCGCCCGAATAAGTCCAGGAATATATACTTTGGACTTAGCATCAGCGTCCTTAGTATGGAGAGGTTCCTGATCGTAAGGATCTAGAATCTCCCCATCATCAGACGTCCCTTCGTCATCCTCATAAGGAGCGGACAGAGACGCCACCGGCCTTTTATGAGACCGCATCACAGACTCCCCTTGCAACACATCCGACAAGTGCTGTACAGAACTCGTCAGGGAGTTAACCCACGCTGGCTCCTGAGAACCCGGGAGCGGGGAAATAGGGAGACTGTGGGGTACCACCAATTGTCGTGGGAACCCCTGCATGGGTGACGACACCACAGACTGCTGGGACAAACCCATCGGAGTAAACGCGGGCTGCGGAGCTAACTGGCCCACTAAAGCTGTTAACGCCTGAGCGAAACAAGCCCAGGGCGGCTCCTGTACCGGTGCTGTAACCGTAATAGGCCGCGCCATGGACAAACACTGCCGGCAAAGGCCCTCCGCGCTACCCTCCCCCTCCGCTAACGGTACTTTGCACGTGGTACACTGTAGCCGGAGGGGAAAATCACTTTCAGACATGATGGCACCACGTATGTGACCTCTCTCACCAATTAAGTATTAAATAGGCGAGAGACCACCCTGCAGCACCGCACTGCAAGGGCTTTAGCAGAAAGAACAGGGACAGTAATAAAGCTGACAGTTTAGAGAAGAAAAGATTACAGGCAGCAGCGCTAGCACAGTCACATACAATGCAGAAAAATAACAATTCCTGCACTAACAGCGCTGATCACTCAACTACACAGACACAGGGCCTGGTAGGACACAGCGCTGCATACACAGACCTGACCACAGCGGAGGAGAGGTATGCGGGGGGACCCAGACCACGATGCTTCCGTCCAGCGCTTCCAGCAGCGTTCACCATGCGTTCTGGAGAAGATGGCCGCCGAGGAGCAGAGAGGAGGCTGGCCTGGGGGAGGAGCGCTGCCACAGGACCAGTCGGCAGCATGCAGAGAGGGCTGTGTGCAGCGGGGGAGGCGCCGGCTGTGAGACAGGGAAGGCGCGCTCCCCTGGCATGCATTTAACCCCTGGGACGCCGCAGCGCTACCGCTCTGCTGCGGTCCGCTGTCCCAGGGGGTAGTGGAAGCGCAGGTTGGTCGCCTGGCTCCACGCTGCAGCCAGTCCCCAGGGAGCCCCTTGCCTGGGGACTTAGGACCATGTGATCAGCGGGGACCCACCGCGGGACCCCGCTGCTTACCTCTGTCCCCCTTGAATCCGGCCATGGTCCGGAGCATCTGGGGTCACCGCTAGCTGTGACCCCAGACGCCCACCAGCATCCCCGGATCAGTACCGGCGTTCTGGTACCGGCGGGGTGTAGGGAAGACAGCATGGACGTCAGGACTGACTGTCCATGCTGTTCATCCAGATGTGCAGCCACAGCTGCATGAAGAATAAGCTTCAGGGGCTCTTCTAGCCCCCACTCCAACAGGTGCACCCGACTCCGGCCGGGCACCAAACTAAACTGAGGTGCCTTGGCCCGGGGGCGGGGTATAGGAGGGGGACCTAGTGCATCCTGGGAGGCTGAAAGCTTAACTCTTTGGTGCCCTGCGACTGACGTCACACCCAAGGTATCCTGTGGATACCCTATGGACCCTGAAGTAGAAATACATACATACACATTATATATATATATATATATATATATATATACACATATACACATTATATATATATATACACATTATATATATATACACATATACACATTATATATATATATATATACACATATACACATTATATATATACACATATACACATTATATATATATACACATATACACATTACATATATATATACACATATACACATTATATATATATATATATACACATATACACATTATATATATATATATACACATATACACATTATATATATATATACACATATACACATTATATATATATATACACATATACACATTATATATATATATATATATATATAGCTACCCTATCATACTGGCTCACTCTTTGTGGCGAGTGTCATGTCTGAGTTATTCTGCAGACTCATCCGCATAGTAACCTAGCAAAAAATATACTAATCCGTGACAGCAGAGCAGCTACAGACTACTACAAGAATAGAAGTCTGGGACCTGTCACAGGCAAGGGTGGGTAACAGGATTGGCTGGTTTAAAAAAAAATAATAATAAATTCTGGCTCCCTTTTGATGAGAAAAAAAATCCTAATAACTTGGGACTGTTAAGGTGCACACGTAACAATTTTTTTAAAGATTTAACTATAACAACGTTATCGTTCCAAAAATCGTTCAGTTTCTGAGTTATAACGATGAACGAAAATCGTTCAAGCGTGCTCCCGTTTGTAGTTCATTTCAGACTGTCCAACATAATGATTTTCATTAAGGGAAGGAACATTTTTCGCTCATCGTTTTAAAAATCGTTTATTACACTTCAAAAAATCGTTCACTTTTTCAAGGGAAAATCTGACAGAAAATCGTTAGTTACAAAATTGTTACGTGTGTATGCACCTTTAATGTTAAAAAGCATTAAAACATGGTTGATCAAGGTTTCTAATACGTTGCAATGTATTAATAAGCAGGATTTTTTTTCTTCATTAAAACATTAATGCAAAAAAAAAAAATGGTTTAAACAAAGAAAAAAAAATAATAATTTTTTCCAACCCTGCCAGGTAATAACATAGAAGGTTAGTCGGCCATGACAGACTCACCCTTATGAAAAGGATAAAAATAAAGGAATAACAGCGCTGTGTGACACCTGTAAATCAATATACTACTGAATCGGCTGTGTCAGAAAAATATAAATGTGTTTTAATTATTAAAAATGATAATATACATTATATAAACAAACTACATCATTGGCCAATGCAGCACACATACAAAATACAATATACTAAAAATAGCAATCAATAATAACACTGTAGCAAACAGTTACAAGTTATTCAAAACACCATAGAACAAAGTGTACCTATGATGGAAATTACAGCCCTCTCATCTTTTAAAGTTCAACAACTTGCACAATCGGTGGCTGTCCACATACTTTTTTGCCCCACTGTACATCTAATTCAGTTACTATTGGACACAGCTACTTTTGTTTTCTTTATTAAAATGTAACCTATAAAACTTGCTGTTATAGAAAACATTAGTTGATTAGTTCTCAATGCATAAACATTTTGCACAAAGAATACCATGAGAGCCCAATCTACAAATAAATATATTGATGGGAGAAGCACAGCTTTCTCCTACAGTTAGAGTGGAGTAGCAAGTCAGGCATTCCCGTGGTTATGGGGCGCGGGTTCTTAATTAACGTGACACTGTAGAAATTTGTAATCTGAATATTAAACACGCAGCCGCTCTAGTGGGAAACAATCTCTAATTAAAAGCCAATACTTCATTACAAAAAAAAAAAAAAAAAAAAGGGGTAAGATTCGTAAAACCGCATATTCCATCAGGGAAGGATTCTCCTAACTAGTTACTACCTGTAACAATCTGCGAAGTCTTAGACCAGTGTAGCCTATAGCCGAGATGCAACTACAAGTAACAGCGGGATGGGTTAAGGAATCCCTGCAGTCGGGATGCCCGGCAGTTAGAATACAAACAGCGACATCCGGACAGTCAGAATCCTAACACATGTACGTAAGTATACTAACTCTTCCATCCCGCAGCCTAATGCTAACCCTCCCCCTAACCCTAATACTTACTATCGGGATGCCGGCAGTTAGGATTCTGCAGCCAGTATTCTGGCTCCGGTATTCTGAGAGCCGACATTCTGACCATCGTAATGGTAACTACATTCAATATCAGCACTCCCTGCACTTCTATAAATCCTCAACTGCTTGAAATAACAGATCACATTCCTCCACTGTGTTTCTATAGATCCCGATATACTGTACTTGGGGACAGCACTTTCAGAGAGCACAGTAAACGAGTGAAGTGACCCTGTACATTAGTTAAAAAGATTGGGTTGCTTATAGTAACCAGATGTCTTCTTACATTTCGTAAATGGCATAATATAATAAAAAAAAAAAAAAAATCTGACTGTTCCGATCAATAATGCCTCATACAGTTTGCTCCAGATATATATATATTGCACAGCCGATGCCCAATATAACTGCAGATATACTGGGGCATCGTGCTGTGTGGTCGGGCGGTCAGCTGACCACCCGTACACTGCTGCAGATGCCGCGGGGAGGGGGGCACAACACCCCCCCAACCAATGGGACCCACGGCCAGAGAACTGATGATGGTTGTTCAGTGTGTATGAACAACCATCATCTGCAGCTATATCTGCAGATCACTGGATCTGCAGATATATCTGAAAGGTGTGTACCCAGCATAAGAGCGACAAGCCAGAGGCTAACTGAGGACTAATCGCTAGAAACACATCTGTCTATAACATGGATATATCAAGCAAATGATGGAGGTCTAAGAAGAGCATTGTCTACCAAGGAACTATTATTGGGAAGTGAGGGAAATTATTAAAAGTCATATTTAAAGTAGAAAATAGCTTTATGCTTTCTTTAAACGACACATAAAATTTTCTCACCATCCTTTTTGATTTTATCATTCAAGTTGTTGATGTAAACTGTGTGATTTGGCCGAATATCCATTTTGCTGCTGTTTCATAAAACTGTAATAATAATTAAAAAATATATATATACAAACATGATTAGCATAGTAGTAGAGGGAGAGCAACTACACAACTGTAAATATAACTCAAAACATTGCGGCTGTCAGTTTTCTGATGGCTGAAGAAAATAATTCAAAGTGAATAATCTACCCTGCAATATATGTGACTCTCCATCCTAAATTGCATTAAAAGACAGCCATTTGTGGGCAGCACAGGGGCGCAATGGTTATCTTACTGCCTAATAGTGCTAAGATTTGGTCTGTGTGGAGTTTACATAACTGGCTTTTGACAAGATATTAATACTCAGAGGTGTGTGTTCGTTCATGTGGTTGAGCATATAGACTGTAAGCTCCAGCATGGCAGGTTCTGATGAGAATTACTGAAATATTCGCTGTTAAGAGCTGCATAATAGCGTAATGGGAGGAATTCTAAGCACACATTTGGTCATTTACAGTAGTGGCAACATTGCAAGTTTTCTCTTGCATTTTTATGGGGTACGAGGAATAATTTACAATGCAGAAGGGGCAACGTTCCACAACTCTATAAATAATTATGAATAAATCATAGCAAGTTTTATATATATATATATATTTTATTTTATTGCACTTAGGGAGGAATTCAATTTTTTTTTTGGGCGGCGATAGAGCAATTTTATTGTTTGAGAGCGCCCGTTAATTATCGCACTCAAAAGCATCACGTTTAGCCACCTAAAGCAACTAAACCCGTGTAAAGTCCTGGTTAGGGCAGCCAAATGGACTTTTCGCACATTTCTGCTCAGGAGGCGGCGAGCAGGAATGTTGGCGAAGTTAGTGCCACATCCACCACAGTTGCATTTGAATCTAAAAGGTAAATTTAACCCTTCATCGCCTGGGCTTTCTGTTTGTTTCTGTATATTTTTTATCCACCTTAGTCTATACAGAATAAGCACAGCTAAAAATAATTACCATAGTAATACTATATATTTATATGTAAAAATAAAAGCCAATTTTTCACGTATTAACAAATATTCTGTGGAGTAGAAACATCAGCATTATTATAGGGTGGGGACCTACTTAAACAAACAACATGCATCTCAATGTAGCAAATAAGCGTATGGGACATCTGCAGCCGGTGAGGGCCATTGTACCGGAAACCCTCCGCGAGGAGCACCCGCAGACATCACACGCCTATACTATACCTCGTCCTCCTCCCCCGGAGCCCTATGTAACGCACTCCCGGGCACCGCTCGCAGAGCACACGGGCCGCCAGGAGCACTGTGACTGCCCCCAGAGATGATTCTGTAACCGAGAATCCAAATAGAATACATTACATTACTTACCGGGCACACACGCTGCCAGTCGCTTTACGGCAACGTGCTGACGTCACGCATCTGTTTACAGCAGCGGCGTCTTCGTGTGAGGGCGGCGTGCCTTACGTATAATGGACAAAGGGTGGCTGATGCTGCGGCTGACATCTTTCTATATGGCGGATATATGGCAATCGGGCACGAAGATGCTGATGTATCAGTAGCACTGCTTGTCTTTCATAACGATCTGCATTGCGAGGCTATGGTTCTGCAGTGTGCTGAATAACCATATACTGCCTTTTGCAGAAAAGTATCCCCGTTACAGGTACAGGAGGCTGTGACATTCTGTGAATGACCATAGAACCAGAGGATCAACAAGTTGCCCAATTATGATAACAGCAGCTGAAGTGGTATAAGGAAGGACTATACTGTACATTGGGAAGATGATGTGTCTTGTATAGCATTGCAGTGCTGCATGTCCCTGGATGAACACAGTACTGTACAAGAAATTATTTCCGGCTGGTCACAAAAAAATAAATATCCATACAAAATTTAGTTTAATGCTTTCTCTATGGGCGCTGCTTACAACTCGCATGACTAGACCCATTCCAAAGTATTTTCCCAGTTTAGAGGTAAATTATTTAATTTCTTTACATGGCCCTACAATACCAACGTTTTCATCAGATATATCTGATATTCTGTCTTGTCCGTTTGTCACAAATCATTTCTACCAGTACATTAGCCATACCGCCCATCTGTCCCGATTTTGGTGGGACAGTCCATCCGTCCCACCTGTGGGCCGCAGTGTTCTGTGGGGGGAGAAGGTTGGGTGGCCGCTGTATAACCTGCATGGCTGCACGCAGCATCTAAATACTGTGTAATAGACTGGCGGAAACCCAGCAGCTCTGGAAGCGCCTGACGCGCCCCCTGAGTGACAAGCAACAGGAATGTGATGTAGCCATGCCCCCAATGTGAAGCACAGACATGCTGCCTTTTCGTGTACACGCTTCCCAACTCCCCCACCCAAATGTTGGGAGGTATGCATTATCAGTTTATAATTTAATCCCTAGCAAAATATAAACAAAGTGCTGGACAGCAGGTGCCCTATCATGTATGTTGCCTGAGAAACAATGTATTCTTGATTAAAGATACAGGGGAAGGTTTTTCAAATCTTGGAAAGAGATTAAGGGGTATAGTTACTAAAGTGAGAGTTTTTAGAAGTGTAGATGTTGCTCATAGCAACCAATCAGATTCTAGCTATTATCTTCTACAAGGTGCTAGTTAAACGTTAAGTAGAATCTGATTGGTTGCTATGGGCAACATCTCCATTTTTAAAAACTCTCACTTTGGTACACTTAGAAGGTGATTGATTAGTAAATATACCCCTAACTGTCCTTTTACAGGCTGCTAGAAATATGACAGAAGCTTATTGGTTGGTACGTTATCTCTCACCAAGATTTCATAAATCTCCCCTACAGATTTGTATGAAAGGTATAGCAATTTCAAGTTAACAAACCTGGCAATCTCTGTACAGGCATTCCTCACTTAACGACCGAGTTCCGTTCGTACGACTCGGTTCTTAAACAAATTGGACGTTAAACGAGCAATTATATAATGAAGCTGGAACGAATCTGGCATATTCAACAATTTTAAATGGTAAAAATAGAGTGAAAGAGTCAGTGAAAGCATCAACAGGATAAACAGTACTATGCTATACTATATATGCATAACTACAGTACAGATTTGTATACATGTAATGTACAGTACAATACTGTATACAATTTTGGAAAAAGTTGTGCGCAAATAGTATGCTTTCAACGTAGCTATAGCCCCCTGGTCCATTGGCTGTAAGCAGTGGTGTTTTTAGGCAGATACACTACCTTTACATCTGGGTTAACATCATCAAGATGCTGGGGGTGTCCTGGGCAATTATCAAGCAGGAGGATAATTTTAAAGGGAACACCCTTGTCCAGACAATAACGTTTGACCGGGGGTATGAAGTAGTTGAGAAACCAATCCTCAAATAAAGCTTGTGTCATCCATGCCTTGTTATTTGCACGATAGTATATGGACAGCATGTGCTTACTGACCTGCTTCAATGCACGTGGGTTCTGGGAGCGATAGATGAGCAAAGACTTTAACTGAAACCCAGCAACATTTCCACCCAGCAACAGCGTGACCCTGTCCTTAAAAGCCTTGAAACCGGGCATTGTTTTAGCTTCTTTGTGTATGTACGACCTTTCGGGCATTTTCTTCCAAAAAGTCCTGTTTCATCCACATTGAAGAACTGTTCTGGGCGGTAGCCCCCTTTCATGATGATTTCATCAAATTGGTCAACAAATTTTTCAGCTTCTTCTATGTCAGCACTTGCTGCCTCACCGCTGATACTGCGATTATGCAGGTTCAATCTCCTCTCTTAAAATGCCCCTGCTGATACTCATGTGGTGCTTGGGCACCGTAAACAGAGTCAGTGCTCACCAGACACAAGGAATGATTACAGAACACCCAGTTGGAGGAACACCCTTGGAGGACACCATTTCTGACAGTTTTTAGGTGTCTAATAGAGACCAAGGGCGTAAAAGAGGGAACTGACCATTATAGTTGTGGAGAAAGACAGCGTGTATTAGCCGGCAGCCAGACAGCTTTGTGGAAGGGAGCAGTACAAATGGCAGGAGCGCCAGAGTGTGCTTAAGGCCATGTAAAAGTAAGCAATGTGCTAGTCCTGGGACTTGTGTTGCCGCTTTGTTCCATCTGAGTGGAAAGAGAGGAAGAGGTGCTCAGTAGAAAGTCTGCTTAAGCAATTCTCCATGAGTCGGGGCGAGAGCCGGTGAAAGGTAACTCTGCTGAGATAAGAGCTCGCAGATGTAACAACGTGCACCCACAAAAGTGAGAAAATAATCTTTGGGGAATTGGGAGGGTCCCAAAAGAGTCACCTTTCTCCTTTTGTCCCAGAGCAGGAAGCAGACAAGAGCATGACAAGGTGCTATGTTGATTGGCAAGAGTGCCATATGTGTTTGCTACCAGCGATATTTTTGCTTAAGGGCATACATCACTCCTCCACACCTGCTGGCTGCTGATGGCATACAGGGGGAAGCGAGAGGCTCCTGGAGGGAGACGGGGAAGTGAGTTTCTGGGGGGGGGCATAATGTGTAAGGCACATTACTGTGTGGCATAACGTTATAAGCGGCATTACTGTGGCATAATGTGTAAGGGGCACTACTATTGTGTGGAATAATGTGTTATATGGTGCACTACTACTATGTAGCATAATCTGTTAAGTTCATTACTGTGTGGTATAATGTGTACGGGGCATCACTGTAGTGTAAGGGGCATTACTGTGTGGCATAATGTATAAGGGGCACTACTACTGCAAGTCATAATGTGTATAAGGGTTAATACTGTGTGGCATAATCTGAATGGGCTCTGTGTGGCATAACCTGAATGGGCTCTGTGCAAGGTCAAATTTATGGTTTTTTTACCTCTGGGGGGGCCCTTTTAAGATCTTGCTATGTGGCCCTCAAAGTTCTAGTTACTTCCTTGTATGCAAACACAGAGGGCTGACCTAATATATATGGTTACTTTAAAAAGGACTAAAGGCTCCCGCACACGGTGCAATTTGCAAACGATGCAATGTAATTTGCGATTTCCCTTGAAATCCTGAACAATATTGTACCTACACATGGAACGATTGTACAAATGATATAGATAGCTCATTAACGATATATTGTTTGCAGCAAACAACCTCACAATGCATCTGTTGGAATTTAACTAATGGTAAGACTTAACTAGGTGGTATATAAAGCAGGCGCCAAAATAAGTCTGTGCACTTCTGCTTTGTGACTAGTGAGGCTTGGTGTATACCTGCTGAATGCTGTACATTGCTATTTTGCTCTGCTTTTTTTTTGGCTTGCCTTGAACAAAGTGTGTTTATTCTGCATTCTGTTCTGTGGTGATGGTTTCCTATCGCTATAAGCTTCTGCTAGCCTATATGAAGCTGAAAGGTGATGGAGCTGAGGAAAGGAGGAGGATGAGATCCTGCTGGACGAATGAGTGGCTGACGAAGAGGGAGACTCGCCCTGACATGCCGCTGCTGATGGAGATTAGGGAGAACAACCCGGACGATTACCGCGTCTGGTGACCCCCTATATCCAGAGGCAGAAACTAATATGCGGAGGGCCATTCCTGCTGAGGAGAGGCACATTGCTACCCTGAGGTTCCTGGCTACAAGAAGGTCCTTTGAAGACCTGAAGTTTGGGACCCTCATTTCCCCCCATGCTTTGGGTGTCATCATTCCGTACACCTGCAAAGCCATTGTGAATGTCCTGAAGTTCCACTACTTTAAGGTGAGTAAAAACACTACACATATTTTTCTTGTGAAAGAAAATGTTGTTGCTTTTTTAACAAAATGCAGAAAAAAAACAACCAACATGGCTGTATATTTACAACATAGCAACCTTTATGGCTGCGTATTTGAAATGTGGCTACCAACATGGCTGCATTTTCTTAAAGTGTTAAATAACATGGCTTAAATTGTTAATATAAAAACTGCATTTTCTACTTCAGGGTCCATAGGGTATCCACAGGATACCTTGGGGTATAGGTGTGACGTCAGTCGCAGGGCACCAAAGAGTTAAGCTTTCAGCCTCCCAGGATGCACTAGGTCCCCCTCCTATACCCCGCCCCCGAGCCAAGGCACCTCAGTTTAGTTTGGTGCCCGGCCGGAGTCGGGTGCACCTGTTGGAGTGGGGGCTAGAAGAGCCCCTGAAGCTTTTTCTTTATGCAGCTGTGGCTGCACATCTGGATGAACAGCATGGACAGTCAGTCCTGACGTCCATGCTGTCTTCCCTACACCCCGCCGGTACCAGAACGCCGGTACTGATCCGGGGATGCTGGTGGGCATCTGGGGTCACAGCTAGCGGTGACCCCAGATGTTCCGGACCATGGCCGGATTCAAGGGGGACAGAGGTAAGCAGCGGGGTCCCGCGGTGGGTCCCCGCTGATCACATGGTCCTAAGTCCCCAGGCAGGGGGCTCCCTGGGGACTGGCTGCAGCGTGGAGCCAGACGACCAACCTGCGCTTCCACTACCCCCTGGGACAGCGGACCGCAGCAGAGCGGTAGCGCTGCGGCGTCCCAGGGGTTAAATGCATGCCAGGGGAGCGCGCCTTCCCTGTCTCACAGCCGGCGCCTCCCCCGCTGCACACAGCCCTCTCTGCACTGTGCTGACTGGCCCTGTGTCAGCGCTCCTCCCCCAGGCCAGCCTTCTCTCTGCTCCTTGGCGGCCATCTTTTCAGAAGCATGGTGAACGCTGCTGGAAGCCTGCATTGGAAGCATCGTGGTCTGGGTCCCCCCGCATACCTCTCCTCCGCTGTGGTCAGGTCTGTGTATGCAGCGCTGTGTCCTACCAGGCCCTGTGTCTGTGTAGTTGAGTGATCAGCGCTGTTAGTGCAGGAATTGATTTTCTTTGCATTGCATATGACTGTGCTAGCGCTGCTGCCTGTAACTTTTCTTCTCAAGTCTGTCAGCTTTATTACTGTCCCTGTTCTTTCTGCTAAGCCCTTGCGGTGCGGTGCGGTGCTGCAGGGTGGTCTCTCGCCTATTTAATATATAATTGGTGAGAGGGGTCACATACGTGGTGCCATCATGTCTGAAAGTGATTTTCCCCTCCGGCTACAGTGTACCACGTGTAAAGTACCGTTAGCGGAGGGGGAGGGTAGCGCGGAGGGCCTTTGCCGGCAGTGTTTGTCCATGGCGCGGCCTCTTACGGTTACAGCACCGGTACAGGAGCCGCCCTGGGCTTGTTTCGCTCAGGCTCTAACAGCTTTAGTGGGCCAGTTAGCTCCGCAGCCCGCATTTACTCCGATGGGTTTGTCCCAGCAGTCTGTGGTGTCGTCACCCATGCAGGGTTTCCCACGACAATTGGTGGTACCCCACAGTCTCCCTATTTCCCCGCTCCCGGTCTCTCAGGAGCCAGCGTGGGTTAACTCCCTGACGAGTTCTGTACAGCACTTGTCGGATGTGTTGCAAGGGGAGTCTGTGATGCGGCCTCATAAACGGCCGGTGGCATCTCTGTCCGCTCCTTATGAGGATGACGAAGGGACGTCTGATGATGGGGAGATTCTGGATCCTTACGATCAGGAACCTCTCCATACTAAGGACGCTGATGCTAAGTCCAAAGTATATATTCCTGGACTTATTCGGGCGGTCCGCACAGCCTTGGTGATTGAGGACGAAGTTCCCCCAGCGGCTAAGTCTAAGTATGCCTTTTTCAAAGACGTGAAGGGCGATGCCACAGTCTTTCCTCTTTCGGGTCAATTGGTGGACCATTTAGAGGAGGCGTGGAAACAGCCTGGCAAAAGATACCATCCGCAGCGACGCCTGGCGGTGGCTTATCCGTTCGCGGATAATTATTTTGCTAAGTGGGAATCCCCTCCACAGGTGGATTCTCACGTGACCCGTCTTGTCCGTAGTGCCACATTGCCAATGCCATCCATGTCCTCCCTTAAGGATGCTACGGACCGTAGAAGGTGGAAATCTGCCTGAAGTCCGCTTATTCCCTTGCAGGGGGGGCAGCACGGCCGGCTATGGCCATTTGCTGGGTTGCCAGAGCGATGGAGCGCTGGGCGGATTCATTAGAGGCTTCTTTTGATTACGACTGTCCGGCCGAACAGGCGGAGTTGATTGGCAATCTCCGTGATTTGGCCACCTACATCAACGAGGCGGCTCTAGACATTAGTACTCTGGTGTCTAGAATTTCTTCAGCAGCGGTAGCTGCTCGTTGCACCTTGTGGCTGCGATCCTGGAAGGCGGACGCAGATTCAAAGAAGGGTCTGGAAGCGTTGCTGTTTACCAGAGAAGTTCTCTTCGGTCCGGATCTGGATAAGATTGTGGCCACGCTGGCGGCAGCCAAATCGGCTTGTCTCGCGTCGGCCGCTGCTCCTTCTGGTTCTGGACCATCGTCCTTTCGGTCATCTAGGGCCCAGGGCAGGCCCAAACCACAGTCGTTTCCTCGTCAGGCTGGCCCTAGGAAATCGGTCAAGCCCCGGAAGCAGGCATGGAGTACCAGACGTCCGGCCCCCAGTCAGATGACAAGCCCGCGGCCTGACGGTCCGGGCCTCCCTTTGGGGGATCCCAGGGTGGGAGGCCGCCTGCTGCAGTTCGCCCAGTGTTGGTCGGTCACTACGACAGACACTTGGGTTCTGGAGGTGGTCTCCCACGGGTACGCCCTCTCCTTCCGGCACAGACCCCCGGCTCGATTCTTCACCACGGGTCTACCATCAGACCGGAACAAGGCTACGGAGCTGCGGGAGGTATTGCACACTATGCTCCAGGCTGGAGTTATAGTGCCTGTTCCATTCTCCCAGAGGGGCCAGGGTTTCTATTCAAATCTTTTTTTGGTACAGAAACCCAATGGGTCGTATCGTCCGATTCTCAACCTCAAAGCACTCAACAAGTCTTTGCGGGTACCGAAGTTTCGGATGGAGACCCTACGGTCCATCATTTTGGCACTGGAACCTGGGGACTACATGGTGTCATTGGACATACAGGACGCTTACCTGCATGTCCCTATTCTTTTGCGCCATCAACAGTTCCTCGGGTTTGCAATCCGCAGCGACCACTTCCAGTTTCGGGTGTTACCTTTTGGCCTGGCGACAGCACCACATGTTTTCACCAAGGTGATGGCGGTCATGGCGGCCTCTCTGCAGCTGCAGGGAGTCCGCATGTTGCCGTACTTGGACGACCTGTTATTGGTGGCGGGATCTCCAGAGCTCCTGTTACGCCACTTGGACCTGACCATTGCCCTGCTGCAACGGCACGGCTGGCTAATCAACTGGCAGAAGTCCACTCTAATCCCGTCTCGGAGGATTCTGCATCTTGGAGCCTTATTGGACTCGGGACAGCAAAAGATCTTCGTGACGGAGGAAAAAATCTCTGCTTTACAGTCAAGGGTGCGCAGTTGTCTGCACAGCCGCCGGGTGTCTCTACACTCGGCGATGAGGTTACTGGGCTCCATGGTGTCGGTGTTCGACATGGTGGAATATGCCCAGTTTCACTCCAGACCTCTGCAGCACCTGATCCTGTCAAAGTGGAACGGGCTGCCTCAGTCTCTGAAGTCCCAGACGATTGTGTTCACCCCGGAGGTTCGCCTGTCCCTTGCCTGGTGGTTACAGACGACCCACCTCAGCGAGGGATGTCCGTTCTGGGTTCCAAATTGGGTCCTGTTGACAACGGACGCCAGTCTTCGGGGCTGGGGAGCAGTTTCGGGTCCACATCTGTTCCAGGGCAGGTGGACGCCGACATAAGCGGAGCTTCCAATCAATATCTTGGAACTCCGTGCGGTCTTCAATGCTCTCCAGCAGGCACATCGGTTTCTCCAGGGTCACCCGGTACAGGTCCAGTCAGACAACGCTACCACCGTGGCCTACATAAACAGGCAAGGAGGAACCCGCAGCTGGGCGGCTCTCGTAGAGGTGTCTCGGATCCTGGTTTGGGCGGAGCGCAATCTTCCGGCCATATCAGCGGTCTTCATCCTGGGATTGCTCAATTGGGAGGCGGACTTTCTAAGTCGCCAGGACGTTCATCCGGGGGAATGGTCCCTGCACCCGGACGTTTTTCAACTACTAGTGGACAGATGGGGTCTTCCAGAGATCGACCTCATGGCGTCCCGGCACAACAACAAGTTGCCGGTGTACGGGTCTCGCACAAGAGACGAAGGGGCGTCTCTGGTGGATGCTCTGTCCGTCCGGTGGACGTTCCGGTTCGCATACCTGTTCCCTCCGGTCTCCCTTCTTCCACGGGTAATCCGGAAATTCAAACAGGAAGGAGGGACGCTCCTGTTGATAGCTCCCGCGTGGCCCAGACGGCACTGGTTCTCAGACCTTCAGGGTCTGTCCGTGGACAGTCCTCTGCGGTTGCCACTACGACCGGACCTCCTGTCTCAGGGTTCTTGTCGTCACCCGGACCTGACTCGGCTGTCTTTGACGGCGTGGCTGTTGAGACGGCCATGCTGAGGTCCCGGGGGTTTTCCAGCTCTGTGGTGCGTACCATGTTGCGAGCTCGGAAACCGTCTTCCGCGAGGATATACCACCGCGTGTGGCATACGTTCTTCCAGTGGTGTCGACCGACAGGTTATGCACCGCAGGAGTTTTGTCTGTCTCGGATTCTCGCCTTCCTGTAAGCGGGACTAGATCATGGGCTTCGCCTTGCTTCTTTGAAGGTACAGGTTTCGGCCCTGTCTGTCTGGTTTCACCGTAGGATTGCTAAATTCCCGGATGTGTGCACCTTTATGCAAGGTGTTGTCCGCATTCAGCCGCCCTTTGTTCCACCTGTGGCGCCTTGGGATTTGGCTGTGGTCCTGAGGGCTCTCCAAGGACCGCCGTTTGAACCACTGGGATCAGTGGATCTTAAATGGCTAACAGCTAAGACTGTTTTCCTTCTGGCTAGTGCTTCTGGCAGACGTGTTTCTGAGTTAGGGGCTCTTTCTTGTAGACCCCCTTTCTTGGTTTTTCATGGGAACAGGGCAGTACTCCGCACTCGGCCCGAGTTTCTTCCCAAAGTTGTTTCCCAGTTTCATGTTAACGAGGTGAGGCCTCTTTGGATGTTGTGCGGGCCTTAAGGACTTATGTTGACCGCACTTCTTCGTTTAGGAAGTCGGGCGCTTTGTTTGTCCTCTATGGCTTCCGTAAAAAGGGTTGGCCTGCTTCAAAGCAAACTTTGGCAGCCTGGATCCGTATGGCTATTTCTGAAGCTTATCTTCATGAAGGCCTACCGGTTCCTCCTTCTCTGAAGGCTCATTCCACTAGGTCTGTGGGTCCTTTGTGGGCAGCTCGACGTGGTGCCTCTGCAGTCCAGATCTGCAAGGCTGCTACGTGGTCCTCTGTCCATACCTTCGTGAGGTATTACAGGTTTGACACTTTCGCCTCTCAGGATGCTTCCTTCGGGCGGCGGATTCTCCTTTCTGCACAGGAGCGTCCCCACCCTTAAAAGATACTGCTTTGGGACATCCCCAAGGTATCCTGTGGATACCCTATGGACCCTGAAGTAGAAAATATGAGATATGGTAAGAACTTACCCTTGTTATCTCTATTTCTACGAAGTCCATAGGGTTCCACAGGACTCCCGCCCTGTCGCACCTGTGCTGCAGATGGGCTTTGCTCTGGTCACCGGTTTTCCGTCTCCCTCTGGTGAGAATGTGATTCTTGTATGTGTCCAGATCTTTGTTCTCTCTCTTCCTTCTCCTCCTCCGGCCTATGGCTTGGTAACTAACTGAGGTGCCTTGGCTCGGGGGCGGGGTATAGGAGGGGGACCTAGTGCATCCTGGGAGGCTGAAAGCTTAACTCTTTGGTGCCCTGCGACTGACGTCACACCTATACCCCAAGGTATCCTGTGGAACCCTATGGACTTCGTAGAAATAGAGATAACAAGGGTAAGTTCTTACCATATCTCATATTATCAACAAGTTTTATCTGTCCCAATAGCTATACTGCTCTATGGTATATGGTGGGGCAGATGCCAGATTGATCAGGCCAAGAAACACGACGCAAGTACAGATTGTGGCCATGGCTTCCAACAGTCTGTCAGGATGCGGCCTGGGATCGGCCGCTACTCGCCTCCGTGCCTGCATCCTTGGGCATAAGTGGTGATCAGACGCAGTGAGTGGTGGCTGAGTATTCTCCCCGGGGTCTGCTAGGGCTACCGTGCATGCGTCCTGGTTCCCGTGGTGGCGGGCATGGGCGCAGCCATGTTGGTCCATATCACCTGACTAGTCTCTCCCAATGGCAGTCCTGCGGTCACTCAGCTGATCTCCTGATCCAATGACCAACTGCCTAGGGGTATTGAGGTCTGACTCCAGGAACAAGAAGTTGCCAGATCAACTTCATTTTTTCATTTACTTCATGTCTACAGTGTTCCAATGACTGAGTACTATTTCTTCACTCCAGGCTCCTTGTTGTCTTCTACTTCCAGTGATTTCCAGCTATTCTCACTCCAGTGTGCAGTTCAGCTTTCATGCTGATTCCGTTTTATATGCATCAGTTCTTCTGCTGATTTCTGGTGTGCTGTTCAGCTCTCTCCCTGTGTTACATGTTTCAGCTGTTAAGATGATAACCAGTGTTCAAAATTTCCCCTCTCATGCTGATTTTCCTGAGTTACATGTTCAGCTCTCTCCCTGTGTTACAATTTTCAGCTGTTAAGCTGATTACCAGTGTTCCAAGTTTTCTCTCTCATGCTGATTTTCCTGAGTTACATGTTCAGATCTCACATTATTACTTGGAACAAGTCTGCGACTAGATTGCGGTGCTTCCCAGGGCTAATCCGCATCTGGATCTCCGGTGCTTTTTAAAACACTTTCACGTCTGCATCTACAGTGTTACTCAGAGCGAGGCTGCGTCTAGCTCTCCAGTGTTTCTTACAGCATTCAGTGTTTGGACTTACTATATATTTATCGTTACAGCAAGTCAGCCTCAGCATTCATTTTCAGTATTTCCAGTTCCACTCCATTTCCAGTGTTCCCAGTGCCATCCCATTTTCTAGTTATTCCCAGTACTGACTCATTGCTAGTCATTTCCAGTATTATTATGTTTCTAATAATTTTCAGTGCTATTTTCATTTCTAATATTATATCTCAATAGGAGGGGTCACTGGTGAAGGCCACCATGTGGGTTAGACTACACGGCTCTGGGCAGGTCTAGCCAAACCTGGGTTTGGCTGCAATAGGAAGACGTTATCACTGCCACCCCCATCAGTTGCCACTCTACCACCCTACCCCCCCCCCCCCCGGTTCCTGACCTCAACAGAGGTTTCCCTAGTGCCCGGTTGTGACACTGTCCTTACGCCATGTGTTTATTGACCATGTCCAATCTGCGTTGTCCCAACATATACCATAGAGTAGCTATTGGTAAAGATAAAACTTGTTGATACTGTAGACAATAACATCAATAAAACTTTTTTCAATAAATTATCCTTTCCAGGAATAAAATGTGCTAACAAACACGCATAAAACTGCATTATCAACAAGTTTTATCTGTCCCAATAGCTATGCTGCTCTATGTTTTATGGTGGGTCAGACGCCGGATTGAATAGGACAAGAAACACACGGCGCAAGTACAGATTGTGGCCCCGGATTCCAACAATCTGTACTTACACCATGTGTTTAGTGATCGTGTCCAATCTGCATCGTCACCACCATATACCATAGAGTAGCTATTTGGAGAGATAAAACTTGTTGATATTTTTAAGAGCAAATATAAAAATTAAAATAAACTTTTCAAAAATTGAGGATGGCTCCCCGTCCACTTCCAGCATGGCTCTGTACAAAGGCTCTGAGGATGTGCAGCGATAAGTAGGTTGGGGAGTAGGGTAAGTGGGTTGGGCAGTAGGCTGGGATGGAGTTGGACCCATGAGTGTAGTGGGCTGGTAGGTGGCTGGCCGGTTTGAATATGATATGGAGAGCCCAATCCTCTGAACTGGCTGTACAGTTGTTTGGGGAAGAGGCTCTTCAGTAAGCCTTTTCGTACTGGCCAATTATTTAGTTTTGTCCTTAATCACTGTTTCATATATGATGCGTTTGGTGTGGACCTGCTGTTCTGGGTCCATAGCACGGATCAGACTGGCGATATAGATGCCCAGATTATCAAACAGATTGGGCAGTTTTGGAGGGCCTCCTCCACTTGCTTCATTAGTCCTGATGAAGACTGATAGGTTGGGGCCTATATCTTCACTTGGTAGAAGGCTGACTGGATTCTCTCTCACTCTCGGTAAAGGTAGCCATTTGGGGGGTAGGGCTCAGGTCCAGGTCAGGTGTGCCAGACTGTTGGAGGGGAGAAAAAAAATTGGGTAAATAACTTGTTATAATATGTTTTTTTCTAATTTTATTCTAGTTTCCCCCAACGGTGGAGGAGTGGCAATCCATTCCTGAGGAATTCTATCGGAGGTGGACTTTCCCAACTACGGCAGAGCGATTGACGGAAAACTTTTCCGCATTACCCCACCTGACCACAGCAGATCGTATTATTACAATTACAAGGGGTTTTTCAGTATAGTACTCATGGCGGTGGTGAACGCCAACTATGATTTATATTTGTTGATGTAGGGAAAAATGGCCGTGCTTCTGATGGAGGGTCCTTTAAAAATAACCTCTTCTATGAGAGACTTAGCTCCAAACGCCTGAATTTGCCATCTACAGTGGAAACGAAGTACAGCCTTAACTTTGTGTTTGTCGCTGACGAGGCGTTTGCGCTACATGAACAATTGATGAAGCCATACGCGCACAGGGGCCTGACTAAAGAAAAGCACATCTATAACTACAGGTTATCCAGGGTGCGGCGGTTAACGCCTTCGGTATTATGAGCAACCAGTTCAGAATATTCCATACGGCAATAAATCTGCGTGTGGACAAAATTGTTCCGGTCATCTTGGCATGCTGTGTCCTACACAGTTTTCTGAGAAATAAAATAACCAGCCAACAAAGGACATCAGGCTCAGCTATGCCAGACGACCCGGACCAGTCAGAGGAGACAGCCCAAATGGCACAACCTGTTAATCTAGAGAGTGGGGGCAGTGCCATGGCAGGAGGACTGTCTCCATTGAACAAAGGTGGACAATTTGGAACTGTGAAATAGACTTTATTAACAAACTTTTGGCATGGTGTGTATGCACTGTGTCTGTACTTACCACATCTAGAGACGACGATCCCCCCGCTTCCTCTGTGTCCTCTCCTGGCACATTCTCAACCATTAGACACTGAGAAGTTCTTTGTGGTTCTTGGTTGTGAATGAACCAGAGCAGATCAAAGTACCATAAGTTGCTCTTGTAGACATCACCGGCCCCTGCTCCTGAAGCTGCGAGTCCTGTTGTTTCTTGTACCTTTCAGATACACTGGGTCTGATTCAGAGCCAGACGCTATTTGCGGATGGTAGTTCCAAAAAAGGGGCCGGCTATTTAAATTGAGCGCTCACTCATTGCGGTTTGTTGACGCCTCTATGTCTGAGCGAGCGAGCGAACGAAAAATGCGCTCGCTATTTTGTAAAGACGCCCCTTTGCCGTTCGCATCACACGTCATCTCCGGTGTTTATTTCATTAATCGGGTACATCGAAAGGCATCTGAACTGCTCGCAGTTCTTGTGGTAGGTTTTTCCTACCGCAATCACTGCGAGCAGTTCAGGCTAAAAGGCAGCCGAGTGACGTGGTCGATGACGCTCCTTTACTAATCATGCACTTCCATTAAACGCCCTTTTGACCGTTAGGCACGCCTGCGTTCGGATCTCCACTCCCCCGTTTTCAAGCACCTTCCCCTGTTACCACCCAAAAACGGTACATTCTGTCAATCAAATTAGCAGCCCCTCGCTGTTTTGCGAGCGCTCGATTTCCAACCGCAATGACTGGTTTGCGCATGCACATTAAGACGCATGCGCAGTTGTGCGAACATCACTCATAGCGAACGAGCGGCCGCTTACGAGCGGCTCTGAATCAGGCCCACTGTGCGTAGATTTACAATTTTGGCTTTCACTCATTTTGGACAGCCTCGCTGTGATAGGGCTTGCTGAATGTCACAAGCTTGGTGATGGCTGCAGCTTTTTTTTCCTTGTTGCTGTAATCTTTGAGTTTTATTCTCCAGAGACACTCATGGCTTTGATATAATTCAAGGAAGCCAGTCACAAATTTATTTTCTCTGGCACTAGTCATGTCTGTGTAAAAAAGGAAATAAAAACATATTACATGTACCAAATTGTTTTTACTGTTAATATTTTTGAAAATGTTTATCTGTTTATTGTTTCTTTTTTAAAATACAGTAAACATAAGTTTACAGCGTTGGGACAATGTCATAACATTGGTGTCCCGGGGGCGTAATATTCGCAATGATAATACACCGGATTAATAACATTGGTGGTGCAGGGGTTAATAAACTGGTGGTACAGGGTTAGTAACATTGGTGGGGCAAGGTGTGAATTGCATTGGTGGTACAGGGGTTAATAACATTGGTGGGGCAGGGTGTGAATTGCATTGGTGGTGCAGGGGTTAATAAACATTGGTGGGGCAGGGTGTGAATTGCATTGGTGGTGCAGGGGTTAATAAACATTGGTGGTACAGGGGGTACATTGGTGGTGCAGGGGTTAATAAACATTGGTGGTTCAGGGGGTGAATTGCATTGGTGGTACAGTGGGTACATCGGTGATACAGTGGAATACATAGGTGCTATGTATACTCACTAGAAACAAGTACCATGTCTCCCCGGGCGATCCATGCTGCTGCTGTCTCCGTCGTCCTAATCGTCTGGCCAGGGGTGGATTGGGACGGAAAACCAGCCCGGGAAATTTATGGAAGCAGCCCTAATGAGGATGGGTTCTGTTGATGGGGGAGGATCCCTCCTCATAGGGCCTGATTCTGAGTCACCCGCAAAAATATCTGTAAAAAGCATCAATGTTTTTATGTGAGCGCCGGGACACTGAGGGGAAGTTACATAGAGGGTGAGGGCTGGGACACTGAGGGGAGTTACATGGATAGTGAGGGCAAGGACACTGAGGGGAATGGGATAGTGAGGGCAATGACACTGAGGGGAGTTACAGGGATAGTGAGGGAAGGGTGGGTGAGGACAGGTACGCTGAGGGGATTCACTGGGATAGTGAGGGCAGGGACACTGAGGGGACATACAGGGTGGGTGAGGACAAGGAGATTGAGGGAAGTTACAGAAATAGTGAGGGCAGGGTGGGGGAGGACAGGGACACTAAGGGGATTTACAGGTATACTGAGGACAGGTACACTGAGGGGATTCACTGGGATAGTGAGGGCAGGGACACTGAGGGAACGTTACAGGGTGGGTGAGGACAAGGAGATTGAGGAAAGTTACAGAAATAGTGAGGGCAGGGTGAGGGAGGACAGGGACACGGGATTTACAGGTATACTGAGGGCAGGGACCCTGAGGGGATTTACAGTGAGGGTGAGGGCTGGACACTGAGGGGACATTATAGCAAGGACACTAAGGGGGATTTACAGATATACTGAGGGCAGGGACACTGAGGGGACATTGTAGGGAGGGTGACAGTTGGGACACTGAGAGGAGATTATATATATATATATAACAGTTGTCTTTTCATGACCTTTATTACAGTGATGGCACTACAAGTCTCAGCACATCCAGTTGACAAAGTGTGCTGGGGACTTGTAGTCACATCACAGCTGGACAGGCACTCAACGCTTTACTTGCGCATACAGTAGGACCCCTGGACGTCTTACTTTTAAGTAGAACTTCATGCCATGCTGTAACAGCCGCAGGGTCCTCCAGGATCACTGAATGTGCATAGCGCTGGCCGCTGAGAAAGAAAGCTGAGAAGGCGCTCTGCCCTCGGCTAAATCTACCTTCTGCGTGACCCACTGCTGACTCCGACTTCTGACCGGCTCCGCGTTACCTAGCCGCTGCCTGCACTGCTAAGGGATGGTCTGGTGCACAAACGGACCACCCCTTGGATTCACAGCGCTCCATTTAACACAGCCACTGCCCCGCAGAGGTTCACTCTGGCTCCAGTAACTACGCTGCACCACCACTGCTCCTCCTGACTAACGGATCCCCGAAGTGGCCGGCCTCTAGTGGGAGCAGCTGGCAGCTTCCTGTTTGTGTGGAACGCAAATCCAGGAAGTGCGGCAGCTGGCACATAGTACTTGGCCTGGGCCGCCAGTGTCAGCCGGCCCTGCATGGGGGTGAATGGGACCGGCACAGCGGGAACTTTCCGGCTGTCCAGGTGGCCCAATCCGCCCCTGCATCTGGCACAAGCAGGAGGAAGGCTGTGGCCAGGAACAGTGACATATCGTGCATCGCTCATCGTGCACACACACAAAACAATGTGTACCAAAACGTGAAAGATACTGTAGGTTGATATCTTTCTTCAGGTTCAATTGATCAGCGACTAAGATAAGCGACAGCGGGAACACGCATCGGTGTCGTAATAATTTCCATACACAGCACTTTTTACACCATTGGTCATTCCAATATATCAAAAATGGACAAATCGTGTAAAAAATCGCACCGTGTGTGGGGGCCTTTTCTCTGGATTTAATATGAACTTGCATAAGTCATAAAGTTTGACACTTGCCCAGACTGTGAGGTTAAGAGGATACTTTTGTAGCTTTCACACAGGTTTTTGTCAGACTGCCAAATTCCTCTAGAGCCAGCCTCGGAACCTGTGTAATTTAAGAGTGACCACATTTTTAGGGATTGTGTGACAGTGTGTGACCATGATGAAGTTCAAACCTAGGTAAAAACCTAATCCTGGCCAAACTACACCACCATGCCAAATTTGGAGCTAGGTCCAAAACTCTGGCCGTGCATAAAGGACAAACAGACAGACAGACACGCTTTCTTGCTTATTATATACAGTCAGGTGCATAAATATTGGGACATTGACATAATTTTCATATTTTGGCCTCTATTCACCACCACAATGGCTTTAAAATGAAACAAACAAGATGTGCTTTAACGGCAGACTTTCATATTTAATTTGAGGGTAATCAGGTGAACAGTGTAGGAATTACAACGGTTTCTATATGTGCCTCCCACTTTTTAAGGGGCCAAAAGTAATGGGACAAACTAAACAATCCTAAATCTAACTTTCACTTTTTAATACTTTGTTGCAAATCCTTTGCAGGCAATTACAGCCTGAAGTCTGGAAGGCATAGACATCACCAGACGCTGGCTTTCATCCCTGGTGATGCTCTGCCAGGCCTCTACTGCAAATGTCTTCAGTTCCTGCTTGTTCTTGGGGCATTTTCCCTTCAGTTTTGTCTTCATCAAGTGAAAAGCATGCTGAATCTGATTCAGGACAGGGGATTGACTTGGCCATTGCATAAAATTCCACTTTTTAGCCTTAAAAAACTCTTTGGTTGCTTTTACAGTATGCTTCGGGTCATTGTCCATCTGCACTGTGAAGCACCGTCCAATGAGTTCTGAAGCATTTGACTGAATATGAGCATATAATATTTCCCGAAACACTTCAGAATTCATTCTGCTGCTTTTGTCAGCAGTCACATCATCAATAAATACAAGGGAACCAGTTCCATTGGCAGCCATACATGCCCACGCCATGACACTACCACCACCATGCTTCACTGATGAGGTGGTATGTTTTGGATCATGAGCAGTTCCTTTCCTTCTCCATACTCTTCTCTTCCCAGCACTCTGGTACAAGTTGATCTTTGTCTGATCTGTCCATAGGATGTTGTTCCAGAACTGTAATGGTTTATTAGATGTTGTTTTTGCAAACTCTAATCTGGTCTTCATGTTTTTGTGGCTCACCAATGGTTTACATCTTGTGGTGAACCCTCTATATTCACTATAGTGAAGTCTTCTCTTGATTGTTGACTTTGACACATATACACCTACCTCCTGGAGAGTGTTCTTGATTTGTCCAACTGTTGTGAAGGGGTTTTTCTTCACCAGGGAAATAATTCTTCTGTCATCCACCACAGTTGTTTTCCTTGGTCTTCCAGGTCTTTTGGTGTTGCTGAGCTCTCCGCTGCGTTCTTTCTTTTTAAGAATGTTCCAAACAGTTGATTTGGCTACACCTAATGTTTTTGCTATCTTTCTGATGGGTTTGTTTTGATTTTTCAGCTTGCTTCACTGATAGTGACAGCTCTTTGGATCTCATATTGAGAGTCGACAGCAACTGATTCCAAATGCAAATGTCACACCTAGAATCAACTCCAGACCTTTTACCTGCTTAATTGATAATGAAATAACGAGGGAATAGCCCACACCTGTCCATGAAATAGCTTTAGAGTTGATAGTCCCATTACTTTTGGCCCCTTAAAAAGTGGGAGGCACATATAGAAACCGTTGTAATTGCTACACCGTTCACCTGATTTGGATGTAATTACCCTCAAATTAAATCTGAAAGTCTGCAGTTAAAGCACATGTTGTTTGTTTCATTTCAAAGCCATTGTGGTGGTGAATAGAGGCCAAAATATGAAAATTCTGTCAATGTCCCAATATTTATGCACCTGACTGTAGATTAAGAACAAGTCCCGAGTTCTGTATATATATATGTAAAGCAGTAGTACATACCCCACACTACTTCCCACATGGCATTTCTACAATCCCATCCCCCCACATAACATTACATCACCCCCTATATAACTTCAATATATAATATTAATATACCATTATCCAAATATCATTAATACACCCACCTGACCCAGGCAACTGCAACACCTCTCCCCATCCTGGTGTTTGCCTATGCCTACTACTCCCTAGTTACTCTGTGATCTTTGGGCCTGATTCAGACCCGCTCGCGAGCGCACAGCGCTCACAAGTGGGTCGATGATCCCCCACTGTGCATGCGCACTCTCGAGCCAGCGTGCGCATACGTGAGACCCGGCCAGCGATGGGCTGTCCGTCGCTACGGGTCTCGCACCAAAGCAGGGCAGCTGTCGATGGTGATTGACAGCTTGCCCCGTTTTGGAGGCGGGTAGGGGGGGTGGCTGGGCAAACGGAGGCGTTCCTGCAGGAACACCTGCCGTTTGTGGGCAGCCCTACCGACATCACTCGTGATGTTAGTAGGTGGACCTCCTGCTCTATTAGAGCAGGAAGTCCACTGGGGCTTGCGGCCACGAGACCCTACCACAAGGGTCTCGTCGCAAGCCCGATAGTCGCGATGGTCTTGACCATCGCGACCATCACCTGGCCGCTCGCATAAGCTGTGGGTGGTCACCCACAGCTATGCGAGCAGCCAGGAAGCTGTCTTTAAAAAAAAGGGACGCCCTGATTCAGAGCGAGCGCTCTTAAAGAGCGAAGAGCGTCCGGCTCTGAATCATGCCCACTGTACACTACTGAGCTGCAGAAAACAAGGAAAAAAGTTGGAAGGGGTGGTGACTGGAGGAGGGCATAGGGATTCCTTTTGTCGGCACATTGGTGGATGGTCCCAGGGAGGAATTAGCCAAGATGCATCAAAACACCCCAATTATCACTGTGATGCAGATCCCCGTTGGGCGGTTTAGGAAACCAGCTGGGCTGGTGGTCCTCAAGGTGATTCTTAAGTGGTGGTTCTGTATTAGTCCTGACTAAAAGTCCAGAAATCCCTTACTGCACACGAGCGATACCTAAGTGCTTTATGCCATTCACAATGGCATATGGCATCGCTAACACTTGAGAAGGGGTGTGCGATCCCTGGGCTTTCAGGTTGGAGACAATGCTTCCGTGGCCATGTTTAGTTGGATTAGAGGAGAACAGCCCTAGGCTATTGCAAATGTCAAAGATGCAACTGATGTTGCGTCGATGTTGGAGTGTTCGCAATCTCCATCGCAAATGCACAGACCATGCAGCCTGAAAGTGGGCATCTCACCACTCGTACACTCCATCGCACCGTCCCTCACAAAGGGAAGGCTGAGATTAGCATTTGCATATTCCCGCAACCGGTATTGCGAGAGCGGCTGCAACCGAAGCTGCATTACCAGCCGCCTCTGAATCATTCCTACTCCATCACTATTCTCTGTTTCTATTTTGTTAAACAGTCTTTTATCCTATGAGATACTGGCTTTTTCATTAAATTTTTTTTTATTAAAATATGTAATTAATATAGTTAAATGAGCTGGAATTAATTAAGTTGTAACTACTTGACATTTCTAGAGAATTAGTTAGAGCTGCCATAAATGTAATATAATACCGATTTTATCTCCATGTTTTATGAACCGTGTATGAAATGAGCAGAGGTTTAGAGGTAGGATTATCAACAGAGTGTTAAATGGCAAATCATGTCTGCCATTGCTGATGAACGGATATGCTTTTAAGATATCTTTTAATTAAGGGTATTAAAGGTGGATATGAATAACTGAATTAAATTTAGATTCCTCCATCCTCCAGCCCAAGTTGGCACTTATCTTTTAAAGCTTGCATCTAAATAAAATGATTTTTACTCCCACTGCCAACAAAAATGAATCAATATAGGCAATTTAGATTTCTCTCTTTTGACTGCCTATATTATTTGAGACATTTATCGTTATTCTAATTCTTGAGGTTTTGTTATTCAAAAATGTGAGGATTGCTGTAATAAGTTGCTGCAGCCTTTTATACATCATGCAGATGTTATATAAAATCTCCTGCATTTTTACATCATCTCAAAAGAGCTTCATTAAAAAGTTACTGCTGATGAATTACACGTTTGGTGCAATATTTAATCAAGGACATTGGCTCCATGTTGCCTAATACTGTGTGTAATGTGTTATATAAATTTATATTTAAAAGGATGCTGAGATGTGTTTTTGTATATACTATCAAAAATGAAGTTCTTTCAATGCAATTAAAGATAACTTTGGATAAATTATATATTCAAAATTATTAAAATCCTATGAATAAAATCCTACGTGCGTGCTTTGATTAGGTAAACTCTCATGGTTATGCTGGGTACACGCTACACGCAGGGGCGTCTTTAGAGAGGAGGGGGCACATTCCCTGTCCGGGGCCCCCTCCTCTTTTCCCGGCGGCCGACTGACGCTGCTGGCCAGCCACCGGAGCATTAGTAGACCCTGGGCACCAGGGCGTGCCCGGAGTCTACTACGCATGCGCAAAACGCTGGAAATATGGCCTGGGAGGCCATTTTTCCGGCTTTTTGTACAGCGCTGACACCTGGCGCGGGACCTCGGAGAGGTGTTTTAAGTAATATGGGTGCAGGGCGTGCAGTGCGGGCCCCCCCTGGACCCAGGGGCCCGTGTGCACCGCACGCCCTGCACCCATTATAGATACGCCCCTGGCTACACGATGTGTGTACCCAGCGGCGCACGATGCGACGGCATGACACATCGAGCCGTCCGTACACACTGCACGATGCAGTGGATGATGGCGCAATGTGTAGTTCCATGCTGCATTTAGCAGCATGGGGTCGTTCATCACATCACCCCATTTGCTGTGCTGCACAGCAGATGGGACGATTCGATTAATGACCTGCGGGCACACGCGGTCGGGCGTACACACTATGCGATCTGCATGATATATAGTTCAGATCCGCGTCAGATCTGTGACGTATAACGTGCAATGAATCACATAGTGTGTACCCAGCTTTACAGTATGTACCAGCAGCATCGTCCTGTAGTCTTTTCTCTGTGTAATGCACAACTGCATTTAATTTGTTAACCTAGTGTTACAAGCTGAGCTGCCCGGGTTACTCAGCTACTCTGAAATACACACTCGCTGTAAATTGGCTCATCTGGAAATTAAAAACTAATCTAATGAGAACTTGTATGAAAATACATTGTACAGGATTACCCTGAACAGTAGATTCTATGCAGTCATTCAACACCGAGTTTTCATGCAAGTTAAAGGAGTTTTCAAACTTTCTATTTTGAATCCTCTTACCCTTCATGTACTCGCTAAGTATAGGCTATTACAAACAAGATCACATATCTGTATTTTATGTCCAAACAAAGGAGAGCTCCATTTTGCAGGTGAGGGCGTGATTCAGGCGCTCTGTATTTAGATCAGTGATTCGTTTTAAGGCAAAACTAGTTTGTCTTCACCTTAAAACTAATTGCTGCTTTAAATATAGCAGCTTTATTGTCAAAATCACGTAGGGTCCAGCAATTGGAGCCTATGGTATTCGGGCCATAGGGGGAGATGTATCAAACCTTCTAAAGAGCAGGGGCATTTCAAGAGAGGAGGGGGCCCGTGTGCAGGCTCCATCACGGGCCCCCTTCTCTCAGTCCGGTGACCGGCAGCGCACTGAGAGCAGCGTCTATAGAGTCTATAGCACATGGGCAGGTCACCGCGGCCATTTTCCCTGTACTGTGCATGCGCAAAACGATGGAAAAATGGCCGTGGCGCCCATTTTCCAGGCGTTTTTACTACGCTAACACCAGCGCCTACGTGGGACTCCGAATAGGTAAGTATAATATGGGTGCTTCTTGCGCTCGCTCCAGGGCTCGCGCAAGCGCAGTGCGCATGCCGCGCGTGCGCACTGGCCCACAATCGACTCGCTTGCGAGCGCAATGCGCTTGCGAACGGGTCTGAATCAGGCCCTATGTGGGGTCCTGAGGACCGAGTTTGAGAACCACTGTTTTACGGCATCAATTGTACTGACTAAACAAGCGGCTTGAGGTGCAGATCATTTTTTTTAAAAGAACACAACACCCATCTCCATTGCTAACAGAGACATCTACTTTAAATTAGATGATATTTTGCCATTTAACAATGGTCTTGATGTGATAATTCTGGGCCTGATTAACTACGGATCACAATATTGCATACGCACGCAGTTCAACTTTGATAGTATGCTAATCCATTGCGATCGCAGTGCAAACTCAGCGCTGCATATGGACGCCCACTTTACATTGCACAAGGCTTGCCTACCCTCCCGATTTGGTCGGGAGTCTCCCGAATATCGGGTGCCGCTCCTGACCCTCTGGAAAGGCAAGCAAGCCTCCTGGCTGCTGCCTGCCCCCCCGACTAGCTACTAGAAACCCCCGCAGCGGGGGGCCCGATGACGTGATTCGCGCTGAATCGTGTCATCGTGGCCCCGCCCCTTGCTTCACAATGCCTTTATTTTTAGCATTGTGAGGAGGGGGCGGGGCCACGATGACGCGATCGTGCGGCTGCGCCCCAACACGGACCCATTGGCCGGCCACGCCCCCCACTGTTTGCAGGCATTCAGCTCCCTCCCAGAAGGAAGGAGCTGAATGTCGGCAAGTATGCATTGCGCACATCTGTAATACTTAGCAGAATAGCTAAACCATTGGTACAGCCTCACGCACACTTGCACAAGCTCTGACCTTACTCAGAAATTGATAACAACCACGCACGCTATTAGGCTATCGCAGTGGTTAATTTATGCACGCCCCTGCAACGGCATGCGAACGCACTGGCATGCCTGCGTTTCCCCGACCACCTCCCCCCGTCACCACCCACAAACGGCACTTCCTGTCAATCACTCTACGATGGGTCTACGTAGCCTCTGCGATCGCATTCTTGATCGCAACAGCTGGTTCGCGCACCCACACTGCGATGCATACGCATGCGCAGAACGCAACGATCGGACGATTGCGTGCGTATTTGCAGTTGCATATAGTAATGAATCAGGCCCTCTAGCGCTTATGTTGAACATTGATCTTGTTTTTTGTATATAAAACTTTTTTTTACATATTGTAAATAAATGTACTGTGTAGGGGCAGACATATCACTACTACGCAGTCTGTATGCCCCAATATTTTAGAGAGCAGAAATAAAGTATCACATCTATTTGTCAAATACATGTCAAATGAGTGCCCCAAAAAGGAATTATCTAGCTTAATTGGCGTCCTTTTGCCAATTAAATATGTAACATCTGTGTAACCCTCAGGTTACTCAGGATGTCTGGCAAAATCACACTGCTGGGGCCAGTGGAGCTGCGTCCAAGGACTCATCCACTGGCTTTGGCACGCCCAGAAGATGGGGCCAGCACCCTCCCCATACATGCCGACTATCTGGAGGGAGCAGCCAGATCGGCATTACTGGGGGGGCGTGGCCAGCAAACGGAGACGGCCAGGTGATAAGTTTTTGCGGGCAGGGGCGGAGCCACGCGAGCGCGTCATTTTGGCCCCGCCCCCGCTACACACTGCCGATATTACAGGCAGTGTGAAGCAGGGGGCGGTGACGCGATTCGCGTCATTTTGGCACCGCCCCCTGCTTCACACTGCCTGTAATATCGGCAGTGTGTAGCGGGGGCGGGGCCAAAATGACGCGCTCGCGTGGCTCCGCCCCTGCCCGCAAAAACTTATCACCTGGCCGGGGTTATAGAAGTTATTGCAGTGGGACAGGAGGGATCCACGGCAGCCGGGAGACTTGCCTGCCATCCCGGGAGGTCGGGAGCGGCACCCGATTTTCGGGAGGCTCCCGACCAAATCGGGAGGGTAGGCAAGTATGACCCTCCCCCCTCTCTCCCCTGTTTTCTGGACCACTCCCCGACACCGCCTCCAAACGCCAGCAGCGTGTCACTCATGTTGCGGCTTTTAGGGCACTGCAACCAACGTCGCAGGACCAGATCTGCACCTGCGTAGTGCAGCTCCTGCTCATGCGCAGATCATTATACATCAGAGAATTGTGTCAATATCGGATTTACGTACTTCTCTGAATCAGGCCCTTTGAAAAGCCGACATAATGAAATGGCAAGACATGGCCAGTAACAGCATTGCCCTTTTAAATATCGAGCATAAACACGATCAGGAGCTTGGTAAATAAACCCCATAGTTCGTGTACACTGGCCCAGTTACTGAAGGCCATGCAGTCATCCTATTTATTAGAAAAAAAAAAGACTGAGCATTTATTCTGCAGTATATTTGCTTATAGTGGATAGCATTCCATTTGCTGTCCTCCAACTATTATTGTTGGACAACCTGCAATTCAATGTATTTTGGCACAAAGCCTTGTAGAATATTGAGTTAGTGAACTGTTTTTAGTGTGCTCGGCTATTCATCAGCATCTGGATGGGAAGAAGCACTTTGGCTTAGAGTGGAGAAACATTAAATGTCTTTGTACTTCATTTGCAAGGAACTGTTCTATCAAACCAGAAAATAAATATTAGGCTTCATGGCAGAATCGTCTCGTAGTTTATTTTTTTCCTGTGCTCTGCCAAGTATTTATTTGGGTTTTAAGTTTAATATTGTAATTACGTAGTTTGAAGCATTTTCACTGCTCACTTAGATGAATTTTCATCTATACATTATCCTCTGAAATGTAATGGAAAAATATTTGGTAGGCAAGAAGAAATGACATGAGTAAATGATTTCCTGAATGGCTTGAGGCTCGGTTGCTTTCCTCTCCTACAGATATGGTGACTGTGAATCATAGCAGATGGGAAACCATTTCAGTATAGCAATCGCACACACAGGCATTTTGTATCTGTTGGCTTCTCATTTTCTTATAATGAAAGAATTGTACGCGAGATAATGACTCTTCATACCCGTGAATTATTAATATATTAAAATAAAAACACAAAGTCTTAAGCATACTTCCCTACTCTCCCGATCTTACGGATAACCCCCCACACCCCAGAAAGAGTAGGCACTTCTCCCGCATCCCGCCCCTTCCTAGTGAAGTGTGCAGAATGGGGAAAAATCTTACCGGGAATCCACGGCCCATCAGGAGGGGGTTGGGCTTAATGATATAATTATATGATCATTGCGTCATTTGGCTCTGCCCCCTATTCAAATATGCAGAATTTGCAGCATTTCTTCATGAGGGGGTGGAGCCTAATAACACAATAGTCTGGCTCCGCCTTCATAATTGCCCACCTCCATCAACTCTTTGGGCTTCTCCCGGAGAACATATTTCAAATGTCGGTAAGTATGGTCTTAGGGTTGAGTGTATATATTCAGTTCATGGAACTCTGAGATAACTAATATCCACAATAATTGAAAGTAGTGGGTACAATATTTTTTTTATAATACACAGATTTGATGTAACCCACTTATACTGGTGGTGCTGGGATTAATCTTTCAGGCACATTACTGGGAACTTCAGACACTTCAAAGCTATTGCCAGCTGGGCCGACTATACAGTGGCGTATCTATAATGTGTGCAGATAGAGGGCTTGATTTTGAATGGGAGGCAGCCACGTCCGTTGGCGGTCCCCGTCTGCCACTTTATGCAAATGCCACTACAAAGCCCTACCCTGGTATACATCTGTGCGTCCGAATGTGCAAGGACTGAGATGCCGATTGACAGCGTAGGCGGTGAAATCATACTTAACGACTTTTCGCTGCACCTTTACGGAGCAGCCGGAGAGGACCTGCTGATCTCATCTTCGGGGGGCGGAGTCTGACTATAGCCATCATTAGGCTCCACCCCTTTACATGCAAACCCCGTGATTGCCGGGTCCGTGAGGAGGCGGCGGGGCTAAATGCTGTGATCCACGTCATGTAGCTCTGCCCTCTCCCTACGGACCTGAAAATCACGGGGTTACCTGTAAAGGGGAGGAGCCTAATAACGTCAATATTTGGACGGGATGCATGAGATTTGCCTTCTCTTTCAGGGGAGCGGGTGGGTTCCCCGAGAAACTGTGAGCCTCCCGCGACTCCCGGGAGAGTAGACAAGTATGGGTGAAATACAACCTCAGATTCTCCCTGATCGCCATTTCCCATTCTGACATTAGGGATTTCTCCCAGGCCGCTCCTAACATCTCCATTAGACTTTCATCCAGCCTCTCAGCTTTCAGGTGTGCCAGTAAAACAATTTTTTGCCCTTAAGCTTACTACTCGTCCTTCTATCTCTTCAGTCCCTGCCCTTTTCAGAAATAATTATTATTATCATCCTTTATTTATATGGCACCACAAGGGGTCTGTAGTGCCTTGCAAAGTATGGTGACAGCAGATAGTAATAGCAGAGTAGTATGTTGACAGCATATAGTAATACCAGAGAAGTGTGGTGACAGCAGATAGTAATAGCAGAGTAGTATAATGACAGCAGATAGTAGTAGCAGAGTAGTATGGTGACAGCTGATAGTAGTAGCAGAGTAGCATAGTGACAGCAGATAGAAGTTGCAGAGTAGTGTGGTGACAGGAGATAGTAGTAGCAGAGTAGTATGGTGACAGCGGATAGTAGTAGCAGAGTAGTGTCGTGACAGTGGATAGTAGTAGCATAGTAGTATGGTGACAGCAGATAATAGCAGAGTAGTATGGTGACAGCAGATAGCAGTAGTAGACTAGTATGGTGACAGCAGATAGTAGTATCAGAGTAGTAAGGTGACAGCAGATAGTAGTAGCAGAGTAGTATGGTGACAGCTGATAGTAGTAGCAGAGTAGCATAGTGACAGCAGATAGAAGTTGCAGAGTAGTGTGGTGACAGGAGATAGTAGTAGCAGAGTAGTATGGTTACAGCAGATAGTAGTAGCAGAGTAGTATGGTGATAGCAGATAGTAATAGCAGAGTAGTGTGGTGACAGCGGATAGTAATAGCAGAGTAGTATGGTGACAGTGGATAGTAGTAGCAGAATAGTATGGTGACATTAGTAGTGGAGTAGTGTGGTGACAGCAGATAGCAGTAGCAGAGTCGTATGGTGACAGCTGATAGCAGTAGTAGACTAGTATGGTGACAGCAGATAGTAGTAGCAGAGTAGTATGGTAACAGCAGATAGTAGTAGCAGAGTAGTATGGTGACAGCAGATAGTAGTAGCAGAGTAGTGTGGTGATAGCGGATAGTAGTAGCAGAGTAGCATAGTGACAGCAGATAGAAGTTGCAGAGTAGTGTGGTGACAGCAGATAGTAGTAGCAGAGTAGTATGGTGACATCAGATAGAAGTTGCAGAGTAGTATGGTGACAGCAGATAGTAGTAGCAGAGTAGTATGGTGACATCAGATAGAAGTTGCAGAGTAGTATGGTGACAGCAGAGAGTAGTAGCAGAGTAGTATGGTGGCTGCAGATAGTAGTAGCAGATTGGTGGCTGCAGATAGTAGCAGAGTAGTGTGGCGACAGCAGACAGTAGAAGCAGAGTAGTATGGTAACAGCAGATAGTAGTAGAAGAGTAGTATGGTGACAGAGGATAGTAGTAGCAGAGTGGTATGGTGACAGCTGATAGTGGTAGTAGACTAGTATGGTGACAGTAGTAGCAGAGTAGTATGGTGACAGCGGATAGTAGTAGCAGAGTAGTATGGTGACAGTAGTAGCAGAGTAGTATGGTGACAGCGGATAGTAGTAGCAGAGTAGTATGGTGACAGTAGTAGCACAGTAGTATGGTGACAGCAGATAATAGCAGAGTAGTATGGTCACAGCAGATAGCAGTAGCAGAGTAGTATGGTGACAGCAGATAATAGCAGAGTAGTATGGTGACAGCAGATAGCAGAGTGGTATGGTGACAGCTGATCGCAGTAGTAGACTAGTATGGTGACATAGTAGTGGAGTAGTGTCGTGACAGCAGATAGTAGTAGCAGAGTAGTATGGTGACAGCGATAGTACTAGCAGAGTAGTGTCGTGACAGTGGATAGTAGTAGCATAGTAGTATGGTGACAGCAGATAATAGCAGAGTAGTATGGTGACAGCAGATAGCAGTAGTAGACTAGTATGGTGACAGCAGATAGTAGTATCAGAGTAGTAAGGTGACAGCAGATAGTAGTAGCTGAGTAGTATGGTGACAGCTGATAGTAGTAGCAGAGTAGCATAGTGACAGCAGATAGAAGTTGCAGAGTAGTGTGGTGACAGGAGATAGTAGTAGCAGAGTAGTATGGTAACAGCAGATAGTAGTAGCAGAGTAGTATGGTGACAGCAGATAGTAGTAGCAGAGTAGTGTGGTGACAGCGGATAGTAGCAGAGTAGCATAGTGACAGCAGATAGAAGTTGCAGAGTAGTGTGGTGACAGCAGATAGTAGTATGGTGACATCAGATAGAAGTTGCAGAGTAGTATGGTGACAGCAGAGAGTAGTAGCAGAGTAGTATGGTGACAGCAGATAGTAGTAGCAGAGTAGTATGGTGACATAAGATAGAAGTTGCAGGGTAGTATGGTGACAGCAGAGAGTAGTAGCAGAGTAGTATGGTGACAGCAGATAGTAGTAGCAGAGTAGTATGGTGGCTGCAGATAGTAGTAGCAGAGTAGTATGGTGACATTAGTAGTGGAGTAGTGTGGTGACAGCAGATAGTAGTAGCAGAGTAGTATGGTGACAGTGGATAGTAGTAGCAGAGTAGTATGGTGATAGAGGATAGTAGTAGCAGAGTAGTATGGTGACATTAGTAGCGGAGTAGTGTGGTGACAGCAGATAGTAGTAGCAGAGTGGTATGGTGACATCGGATAGTAGTAGCAGAGTAGTATGGTGACAGAGGACACTAGTAGCAGAGTAGTATGGTGACATTAGTAGCGGAGTAGTGTGGTGACAGCAGATAGTAGTAGCAGAGTAGTATGGTGACAGCGGATAGTAGTAGCAGAGTAGTATGGTGACAGAGGATAGTAGTAGCAGAGTAGTATGGTGACAGCAGATAGTAGTAGCAGAGTAGTATGGTGACATCAGATAGAAGTTGCAGAGTAGTATGGTGACAGCAGATAGTAGTAGCAGAGTAGTATGTTGACAGCAGATAGTAGTAGCAGAGTAGTATGGTGGCTGCAGATAGTAGTAGCAGAGTGGTGGCTGCAGCAGACAGTAGTAGCAGCAGAGTAGTATGGTAACAGCGGATAGTAGTAGCAGAGTAGTATGGTGACAGCAGATAGTAGTAGCAGAGTAGTATGGTGACAGAGGAGAGTAGTAGCAGAGTAGTATGGTGACAGTAGTGGAGTAGTGTTGTGACAGAAGATAGTAGTAGCAGAGTAGTATGTTGACAGTGGATAGTAGTAGCAGAGTAGTATGGTGACAGCAGATAATAGCAGAGTTGTATGGTGACAGCAGATAGCAGTAGCAGAGTGGTATGGTGACAGCAGATAGCAGTAGTAGACTAGTATGGTGACAGCAGATAGTAGTAGCAGAGTAGTATGGTGACAGCGGATAGTAGTAGCAGAGTAATATGGTGACAGCAGATAGTAGTAGCAGAATGGTGGCTGCAGATAGTAGTAGCAGAGTAGTGTGGTGACAGCAAACAGTAGTAGCAGAGTAGTATGGTGACAGGATAGTAGTAGCAGAGTAGTATGGTGAAATTAGTAGTGAAGTAGTGTGGTGACAGCGGATAGTAGTAGAAGAGTAGTATGGTGACAGAGGATAGTAGTAGCAGAGTAGTATGGTGACATTAGTAGTGAAGTGGTGTGGTGACAGCAGATAGTAGTAGCAGAGTAGTATGGTGACAGAGGATAGTAGTAGCAGAGTTGTATGGTGACAGAGGATAGTAGTAGCAGAGTTGTATGGTGACAGCGGAAATTAGTAGCAGAGTAGTATGGTGACAGTAGTGGAGTAGTGTGGTGACAGCAAATAGTAGTAGCAGAGTTGTTTGGTGACAGCGGATAGTAGTAGCGGAGTTGTATGGTGACAGCAGAAAGTAGTAGCAGAGTAGTATGGTGACATTAGTATTGGAGTAGTGTGGTGACAGCAGATAATAGTAGCAGAGTTGTATGGTGACAGCGGATAGTAGTAGCGGAGTTGTATGGTGACAGAGGAAAGTAGTAGCAGAGTAGTATGGTGACAGTAGTAGCAGAGTAGTATGGTGACAGCAGATAGTAGTAGCAGAGTAGTATGGTTACAGCAGATAGCAGTAGCAGAGTAGTATGGTGACAGCAGATAATAGCAGAGTAGTATGGTGACAGCAGATAGCAGTAGCAGAGTGGTATGGTGACAGCTGATTGCAGTAGTAGACTAGTATGGTGACATTAGTAGTGGAGTAGTGTAGTGACAGCAGATAGTAGTAGCAGAGTAGTATGGTGACAGCGGATAGTAGTAGCAGAATAGTGTGGTGACAGTGGATAGTAGTAGCATAGTAGTATGGTGACAGCAGATAGAAGTTGCAGAGTAGTGTGGTGACAGCAGATAGTAGTAGCAGAGTAGTATGCTAACAGTAGATAGTAGTAGCAGAGTAGTATGGTGACAGCAGATAGTAGTAGCAGAGTAGTGTGGTGACAGCGGATAGTAGTAACAGAGTAGCATAGTGACAGCGGATAGAAGTTGCAGTGTAGTGTGGTGACAGCAGATAGCAGTTGCAGAGTGGTATGGTGACAGCTGATTGCAGTAGTAGACTAGTATGGTGACATTAGTAGTAGACTAGTATGGTGACAGCAGATAGTAGTAGCAGAGTAGTTTGGTGACAGCAGATAGTAGTAGCAGAGTAGTGTGGTGACAGCGGATAGTAGTAGCAAAGTAGCATAGTGACAGCAGATAGAAGTTGCAGAGTAGTGTGGTGACAGCAGATAGTAGTAGCAGAGTAGTATGGTAACAGCAGATACTAGTAGCAGAGTAGTATGGTGACAGCAGATAGTAGTAGCAGAGTAGTGTGGTGACAGCGGATAGTAAAAGCAGAGTAGCATAGTGACAGCGGATAGAAGTTGCAGTGTAGTGTGGTGACAGCAGATAGTAGTATGGTGACATCAGATAGAAGTTGCAGAGTAGTATGGTGACAGCAGAGAGTAGTAGCAGAGTAGTATGGTGACAGCAGATAGTGGCAGAGTAGTATGGTGACATAAGATAGAAGTTGCAGAGTAGTATGGTGACAGCAGAGAGTAGTTGCAGAGTAGTATGGTGACAGCAGATAGTAGTAGCAGAGTAGTATGGTTGCTGCAGATAGTAGTAGCAGAGTGGTGGCTGCAGATAGTAGTAGCAGAGTAGTATGGTGACATTAGTAGTAGAGTAGTGTGGTGACAGCAGATAGTAGTAACAGAGTAGTATGGTGACAGTGGATAGTAGTAGAAGAGTAGTATGGTGACATAGGATAGTAGTAGCAGAGTAGTATGTTGACATTAGTATTGGAGTAGTGTGGTGACAGCAGATAATAGTAGCAGAGTTGTATGGTGACAGCGGATAGTAGTAGCGGAGTTGTATGGTGACAGAGGAAAGTAGTAGCAGAGTAGTATGGTGACAGTAGTAGCAGAGTAGTATGGTGACAGCGGATAGTAGTAGCAGAGTAGTATGGTTACAGCAGATAGCAGTAGCAGAGTAGTATGGTGACAGCAGATAATAGCAGAGTAGTATGGTGACAGCAGATAGCAGTAGCAGAGTGGTATGGTGACAGCTGATTGCAGTAGTAGACTAGTATGGTGACATTAGTAGTGGAGTAGTGTAGTGACAGCAGATAGTAGTAGCAGAGTAGTATGGTGACAGCGGATAGTAGTAGCAGAATAGTGTGGTGACAGTGGATAGTAGTAGCATAGTAGTATGGTGACAGCAGATAGAAGTTGCAGAGTAGTGTGGTGACAGCAGATAGTAGTAGCAGAGTAGTATGCTAACAGCAGATAGTAGTAGCAGAGTAGTATGGTGACAGCAGATAGTAGTAGCAGAGTAGTGTGGTGACAGCGGATAGTAGTAACAGAGTAGCATAGTGACAGCGGATAGAAGTTGCAGTGTAGTGTGGTGACAGCAGATAGCAGTAGCAGAGTGGTATGGTGACAGCTGATTGCAGTAGTAGACTAGTATGGTGACATTAGTAGTAGACTAGTATGGTGACAGCAGATAGTAGTAGCAGAGTAGTATGGTGACAGCAGATAGTAGTAGCAGAGTAGTGTGGTGACAGCGGATAGTAGTAGCAAAGTAGCATAGTGACAGCAGATAGAAGTTGCAGAGTAGTGTGGTGACAGCAGATAGTAGTAGCAGAGTAGTATGGTAACAGCAGATACTAGTAGCAGAGTAGTATGGTGACAGCAGATAGTAGTAGCAGAGTAGTGTGTTGACAGCGGATAGTAAAAGCAGAGTAGCATAGTGACAGCGGATAGAAGTTGCAGTGTAGTGTGGTGACAGCAGATAGTAGTATGGTGACATCAGATAGAAGTTGCAGAGTAGTATGGTGACAGCAGAGAGTAGTAGCAGAGTAGTATGGTGACAGCAGATAGTAGCAGAGTAGTATGGTGACATAAGATAGAAGTTGCAGAGTAGTATGGTGACAGCAGAGAGTAGTAGCAGAGTAGTATGGTGACAGCAGATAGTAGTAGCAGAGTAGTATGGTTGCTGCAGATAGTAGTAGCAGAGTGGTGGCTGCAGATAGTAGTAGCAGAGTAGTATGGTGACATTAGTAGTAGAGTAGTGTGGTGACAGCAGATAGTAGTAACAGAGTAGTATGGTGACAGTGGATAATAGTAGAAGAGTAGTATGGTGACATAGGATAGTAGTAGCAGAGTAGTATGGTGACATTAGTAGTGGAGTAGTGTGGTGACAGCAGACAGTAGTAGCAGAGTAGTATGGTGACAGCGGATAGTAGTAGCAGAGTAGTATGGTGACAGAGGATAGTAGTAGCAGAGTAGTATGGTGACAGAGGATAGTAGTAGCAGAGTAGTATGGTGACAGCAGATAGTAGTAGCAGAGTAGTATGGTGACATCAGATAGAAGTTCCAGAGTAGTATGGTGACAGCAGATTGTAGTAGCAGAGTAGTATGGTGGCTGCAGATAGTAGTAGCAGAGTGGTGGCTGCAGCAGACAGTAGTAGCAGAGTAGTATGATAACAGCGGACAGTAGTAGCAGAGTAGTATGGTGACAGCAGATAGTAGTAGCAGAGTAGTATGGTGACAGAGGATAGTAGTAGCAGAGTAGTATGGTGACATTAGTAGTGGAGTAGTGTTGTGACAGCAGATAGTAGTAGCAGAGTAGTATGTTGACAGTGGATAGTAGTAGCAGAGTAGTATGGTGACAGCAGATAATAGCAGAGTAGTATGGTGACAGCAGATAGCAGTAGCAGAGTGGTATGGTGACAGCAGACAGCAGTAGTAGACTAGTATGGTGACAGCAGATAGTAGTAGCAGAGTAGTATGGTGACAGCGCATAGTAGTAGCAGAGTAGTATGGTGACAGCGGATAGTTGTAGCAGAATGGTGGCTGCAGATAGTAGTATCAGAGTAGTATGGTGACAGCAAATAGTCGTAGCAGAGTAGTATGGTGACAGCAGATAGTAGTAGCAGAGTAGTATGGTGACAGAGGATAGTTGTAGCAGAGTAGTATGGTGACATTAGTAGTGAAGTAGTGTGGTGACAGCGGATAGTAGTAGAAGAGTAGTATGGTGAAAGCGGATAGTAGTCGCAGAGTAGTATGGTGACAGAGGATAGTAGTAGCAGAGTAGTATGGTGACATTAGTAGTGGAGTAGTGTAGTGACAGCAGATAGTAGTAGCAGAGTAGTATGGTGACAGCGGATAGTAGTAGCAGAATAGTGTGGTGACAGTGGATAGTAGTAGCTTAGTAGTATGGTGACAGCAGATAATAGCAGAAAAGTGTGGTGACAGAGGATAGTAGTAGCAGAGTTATATGGTGACAGAGGATAGTAGTAGCGGAGTTGTATGGTGACAGCGGAAAGTAGTAGCAGAGTAGTATGGTGACAGTAGTGGAGTAGTGTGGTGACAGCAATTAGTAGTAGCAGAGTTGTATGGTGACAGCGGATAGTAGTAGCGGAGTTGTATGGTGACAGCGGAAAGTAGTAGCAGAGTAGTATGGTGACATTAGTAGTGGAGTAGTGTGGTGACAGCAGATAGTAGTAACAGAGTTGTATGGTGACAGTGGATAGTAGTAGCGGAGTTGTATGGTGACAGAGGAAAGTAGTAGCAGAGTAGTACGGTGACATTAGTAGTGGAGTAGTGTGGTGACAGCAGATAGTAGTATGGTGACAGCGGATATTAATAGCAGAGTAGTATGGTGACAGAGGATGTAACTGAATAGATGTAGCCAACTCTGGCACCAGACGAAGATCCACATTTATTTCTGAGCATGCAATGCTGCCCACTTGGATGCAGCTTGGAATCACATATCTGTGGTTAACTGGATAGTGGGCACAACGGCATTTCAGAGGACATTAATAAGGTTTTGTTTAATGTCCTTGTACAGATTGGGAATTGCTATTCTAGAGAAGTGTAATCTAGAAGGGATGTGGTAGCGGCGAAACAGGACCTCCATTAATTGTCTAAAACCCACTGCATTAATGGCGGATACTGGACACACATCTAATACCAGCATAGCTGTTATGGCGTCAGTAATCCGCTATGCAACTGGGTGTTTGCTGTCATACTTGCTCGCAAATGCAAAGGATTGTTTGGTTGAACTACTAAAAGTAGTCTTCTTCCTGCTCCCCTTCTGGGATGAAGATCCACTCACAGCAACAGCAGCAGCAGGCGTACCACTCAAGGATCCTTCTGAGGAACAATGGATAGGAGAGGAGTCATTCCTTATGATATTGGATGCAGGACTACTTCTGAACACGAATGAGGATGTTGATGATGATGCAGGTGTTGGTGGTGGAGATTGCAGGCGCTTGGATCTAGATAGAAGGCAGCAGCTAGGTAACACTGGACTGATTGTTGTTCGTTTTTTTTGTCCCAAAAGTTTCAGAATTTGAAATACCCTTTCCAATTTGATGAATACGCTGCAAGTGACGTAACAGGGAGGAGGTTCCTAGATTTTTAAGGTCCTTACCTCTACTTACTGGTACATGGCAACGGTTACAAATGGCTTGGTAAAGGTTGTCTGGATTTGGGTGGAAATGATTCCACACATGAGAAGTGAATTTTTGGTTCTTTGCCCAGGCATGGCAACAATGGGATTTTTCCCACCATGGGCAACAACTGTTGCCTGATTTACATTTTTTACACAAACATCCTCGGCATCAACATCCTCATCATCAACATCCTCGTCATCCTTGTTGTTATTGCCAACTACGTAAATATCCTCCTTATCCTACTGGTGCAATTCCACAGAAGCATCCTCTATTTCTATGTCAGCATGTTGACTTGTTGATTTCTATGTCAGCAGCCCCTTGATAAATGACAAAGGCAGCACCACTGCGCACTTACGTTGCTTATAATTGTCGCTAACACGCACACACACACAGAAAAATATTTTTTATTTTTTTTCACACTGGGGGTGAAGAGCACCCCTGATGGACAGAGGGCCTGATTCAGAGCCAGACACTCTTTCAGAGCGCTCGCTCTGAATCAGTGCCCTCCATCTCTTTTTTTAGAGCGGCCTCCTGGCCGCTCGCATAGCTGTGGGTGACCACCCACAGCTATAGCGAGCGGCCAAAAAGATGGTCGCGATGGTCAAGACCATCGCTACCATCGGGCTTGCGACGAGACCCTTGTGGTAGGGTCTCGTCTGCCGCAAGCCCTGGAGTGCTTTTGGCTCTATCAGAGCCAAAAGCATTCCCACTGACATCATTTGTGATGTCAGTGGGGCCGGCCCCAGACGGTAGACGTTCCCATGGGAAAGCCTCCATCTGGGCAGCAACGCCCCCGGCACGCCCACCAAAGGGGGCGTGCTGTCACTCAACATCAACAGCACGCCCCCTTTGTAGCGAGACCCATAGCGACGGTTTACCCGTCGCTATGCGGGTCTCGTGCATGTGCACGACAGAGCCGGCTCCCTCGTTCGCATGCGCACTTGGCCAACATCGACCCACTTGCGAGCGCTCAGCGCTCGCGAGCGGGTCTGAATCAGGCCCAGAGCACCCACTGGACAGCACAGCCAGTCAGCCCCTATGGACAACAGCCAGCAAGCCCCTATGGACAGGACAACAGCCAGCCCCTATATGGACAACAGCCAGCCCCTATGGACTGAACAGGACAACAGCCAGCCCCCATATGGACAACAGCCAACCCCGTCTCCTATGGACATTAAGCAGCAAGCCCCTATGCACAGCGTAAGCAACAACACAGCACAGTGATCAAATTCACAGCCCCCTCCCTCTTCACTCTCCACAGCCGGAATGAAAACTGGCTACGATCGCAGGACCTTTTATACAATCCAAAACCTGCGAGAATCCGACAGCGGGATGATGACATTTTGCATCGTTTTGAGATCCGAGTCAGGTGGAAAAATCCGAGCCGACTCGGATCTGCCTCGTATCTCCTAAGTTCGGGTGGGTTTCGGATCTCTGAAATCCGAACCCGCTCATCTCTACTTTTGACCGCCCCACAATGAGAGATAATGAAATTGATGTATCTAGCAGTGAAAAGTGTGGAGAAGTGGACCAGTGGGGAAGTTTCCCATAGCAACCAATCAGCTTTGATGTTAACATTCTTAAAGTACAGTCTATAAAATAATAGGTAGGAGCTGATTGGTTGCTATGGGCAACTTCTCCACTGGTCTATTAGACCACACTTTTCATAGCTTGATATATAAACCCCATTATCTCTTATTCCTGAAGAGGACAAAGACCCTGTGTAGCAGCTGCTGTCATATATTTATGTTGAATGTGGACCAGGCTTGCCTACCCTCCCGATTTGGCTGGGAGCCTCCTGAATATCGAGTGCCGCTCCCAGCCCCCCAGAAAGGCAGGCAAGCCTCCCGGTGCCCGCTGACCTGTCCGGCCCCCTCCGCAATTATGATAGAAACCCCCGCAGCAGGGGGGAGCGGTGACGTGATTCGCACTGAATTGTGACATTGTGGCCCCACACCCCGTTTCACAATCAGGGCCGGTTCTAGACATCGTGGAGCTCTGGGCGAAAGTTCCCATTTGCGCCCCCCCCACCCTCCAAAAAAAAAGATTTTTTTTTAGATTAGATAATATTATGCCACATGCAGTAATGGCCTTTATAACACATTATGCCACATGCAGTAATGCCCTTTATAACACACTATGCCACACGCAGTAATGCCCTTTATAACACATTATACCACACGCAGTAATAACACATTATGCCACACGCAGTAATGCCCTTTATAACACATTATGCCACATGCAGTAATGCCCTGTATAAAACATTGTGCCACACAAAGTAATTACCTTTATAATACATTATCCCCAATTCAAATTACACCATACAGTAGTCCCTTATGTTATGACACACAGTGGTGCCCCTTTTACATAATGCCAAAATTAGTGTCCCTTATACACAAGGCCCACAGTAGTAGTGCCCCTAATACAATGCCCACAGTAGTAGTGCCCCTTATACAATGCCCACCTCAGTGGTGCCCCTTACACAATGGCCCCAGTAGTGGTGCCCCCCATGCAGTGCCCGCATTAGTAGTACCCCCAGTGGTAATGCCCCCTATAGTAGTTTCCCCAGTAGTAAAGCTCCACAGTAGTAATCCCCCAATTAGGAATGCCCCCTATAGTAGTGCCCCCATTAGTACTGCTCCCCAGTAGTAATGCCCCCATTAGTAGTGCCCACAGTAGTAATGCCCACAGTAGTAATGTCCCTTATAGTAGTTCCCCCAGTAGTAATGCCCCCATTAGTAATGCTCCCCAGTAGTAATCCCCCCATTAGTAATGACCCCTATAGTAGTGCCCCCATTAGTAGAGTCCCCATTAGTAATGCTTCCCAGTAGTAATCCCCCCTATTGTAGTGCCCCCATTAGTAATGCTCCCCAGTAGTACTGCCCCCATTAGTAATGCCCCTAAAGTAGCGCCCCCCATTAGTAGAGCCCCCATTAGTAATGCTCCCCAGTAGTAATCCCCCTTATTGTACTGCCCCCATTAGTAATGCCCCTATTAGTAATAACCTATTAGTAGTGCCCCCATTAGTAATGCTCCCCAGTAGTACTGTCCCCATTAGTAATGCCCCCAGAAATAATGCCCCCTGTAGTTGTGCCCACTAGTAGTAATGCCCCCTATAGTCGTCCCCCAGTAGTAATGCCCCACAGTAGTAATGCTCCTATAATCGTGCCCCCAGTGCTGGTGTTTCCAACTGAAAAAAAAAACACAATACTTACCTATAGCCCCGCTCCTGCTTCCGCTGCCGCTGCCGTCCGGTCCGACCGTGGCTCCTCGGATCTATGGGAGATACATCATGACATAATGACGTCCCTCCCATAGTACTCTCTCTGCTGGAAGCCGGAGCTCAGGAGTGAGCTCCGGCTTTCGGCTGCTGCTGCAGGGAGGGAGCCGGGTGCCTGCTGATAACAAATATCGGCGGGCGCCCGGCAAATGCAGCCTCCCTGTGGCGGCTAGCGCGGGGGGGGACCGGCGTATTTTTATTCTATTTTTTTCTTCCTTCTAGGTCTTTTTTCAGGGGGGGGGGGACTCAGTGGCTCCCTCTATGTGTTGGCGCTCCGGGCGACGGCCCTGTTAGCCCGCACCTAGAACCGTCACTATTCACAATGCCGTTAATTTCGGCATTGTGAAAAAGGGGTGGAGCCACAATGCCATGATTGTGTGGTCATGCCCCCGTCCACAATACTTTATCACTGCCCGGCCACGCCCCCGCGGCGTGGAGACATTCAGCTTCCTCCCGGAAGGAGATCAGATCTTCTCTACAGTCCTTGCCAATAGGCTGAAACTGGTTCTGTTGAAGTTTGGAGAGTGCTACTGCGCAGTCTACATACAGTATTGGTTATTTTAGAAAGGCTTCAATCCCTGACCAAGATGGCCACCTCATGTACTTCTGGGCATGCACTGAACCATCTTGTCACTGTGTTAGAGCATTTTTGTACACAGCGGCTGTGCTAAAATATGCAAAAGCCACAGAAGGAGTCTTCAGTAAAAAGACAACACTGCAGACTTCTCTGATGTGATGCTGCATCCGGAGATGCAGCATCAGATCAGCTGCATGATCGTCAGACATCTGATTAACCCTCAGGATACTCAGGATGTCCGTCAAAATCACTTTGCCGGGGCAAATGAAGCGACTGACAGGCCCCCAGATTTTTGAATGCTCCCTGTTGCCGCCCTCAAACCTCAACATGTCAATTGTGCTGCGTCTTTTGGAGCACTGTGAGCGACGTCGCAAGAGTAGATCTGCACACGTACAGTGCGGCTCCTACGCATGCGCAGATCTGCAAACATGGAAGATTTACGTAAATATTGAATTTATGCAAATCTCTGTCACAAAAAAAGGAAATTCCCTGCTAAATTCATTCCTACTTCATTTAAATTTGTTTGAGCCGCAAATCCAAATTTTATTCTTTACATGTTGTTTGATAAGTAGGTAAGCCTATGTATCTAATACAGATTTAGCAAGAAATTACTCCAGTTTGCCCAACTCCTCCCCTATCAGTAAATTGGGACTATGAAGCTCATTCAGACCCGGTCGCAAGTGGCCGCTCGCTCATAAGCGGCCGATTTTAAGCGACCGCACATCAAACGCTTCGAACTACTCAGAGCGATCGGAATCCGCTCGCTCGCTAAGGAAAGACAGGCCAGTGTAATGAGTGAGAGGAGAGGCCATTTGTTGGTGGTAACAGGGGCAGGACACTAATAACTGGGGAGTGGAGGTGCAAACGCAAGCGTGCCTGTGTGTTGCAACGCCGTTTCTAAGGCATGCATAATTAACAGACAGCGTCATAGTACGTCACCAGCTTTTTTTTACACTGAAATCCTCGCAGTGCTTGCGGAAAGATAAGGCAACCACTAGTGCTGTGTGCTCTTCTGATGGTCCTCAATGTACCAATGTTTTAATAGACTTCCTGGAGATGACGTGCGCTAGTGGGCGTCTCTACATACACTAATGGCCGTATGCATACACAAAGTGATCGCTCGCAAATACAAAGTGGGCGTGCTTATGCTTTCTGAGCGAGCACATGCCATGGCGTCACTTAGCTGAATTTGCATACGCTGGGGGCGAGCGATCGCATCTAGCGAGTGGCTCTGAATCAGGTCCTATTTTCACAAAAGGTGGGTCACATCACAAATGTGTATTTGTCCTGTGATCTTGTTCTTCATTAAATTCTGTAGGGCTCTTTAACTAATTTTGCATTATAGGTGTCAAATTTGCACTCAGCCATGGGGTCTATTTATCAAGCAGTGAAAAGCGTGGAGAAGTGGTCCCGTGGAGAAGTTTCCCATAGCAACCAGTCAGCTCCTACCTATTATTTGATAGACTGTACTTGATAAATGCTACTTCAAAGCTGATTGGTTGCTATTGGCAACTTCTCCACTGGTCCACTCCTCCACGCTTTTCACTGCTTGATAAATAGGGGCTGTATACCGATGCCTATCATTAGCCCCATGGCAAAATCCCGACACCCGGTATACCGAACATAGTTAAGCCGGCCGTCGGGAGCTCATAGCCTGGGGGGGGCAGGGGGGCGGGGGAGGGTTAGGTTTAGAGACTCCCTGGGTGACTTAGGGTTAGGCTCCCCCCTGGGAGGGTTAGGGATAGGCTAGGGGAAGGGGGGGTTAGGGACAGGCACCACCGGGGGGAGGTTAGGGTTTGGCACCCCCAGGAGGGTTAGGTTTAGGGTGCGTGGAGGGGGGGTTAGATTTAGACACCCCTGGGGGAGGTTAGGGTTAGGCACCCCTAAGGGAGGGTTAAGGGGGGGGAGTAGGGAGGGTTACGGTACTTTCTTAACTTAGTCAGGATCTTCATCTGCCAGCCTTCCGGTGTCAGGATTTCATCCGCCGGGCTTAGGTCCGGCGGTAATACATACCGATTCCAATACATAGACCCCTTGCAACCAATCTGCAGTTTGGCTTTTGTCTGTTGAATGCTGGTTAGAAAAACTTGGACATTACTGTGATTCAGTACTAATCTTGTACCTAAATGCAGAGATAGTAAATGAGCTCTTATGTTGACATATAAAAATAAAATGAAGGGTGCAAGAAATGACCCCAGTGCAGCAGAGTGATGTTCAGCTTGCTCACAATGTTAGCCCAGCAGAGGTAAATATAGATTTAACCTTTTCGCCAGCCAATCGGGATCCTTCAGCACACTAAATTGTACCTGCAACAATACATGAAAGCTATATGGTAATAGAAATTCAGAGATACTTGTTGCATGCATTTAGCAGATTCTACAAAAGTTTAAAATATAAATAAAAAAATATAAAAAAGTTATTTTAATATATTTTTTCTGAGAAAATAAATGTTTAATAGTAAAGCATTTTTTTCTACTCCGCATCCACTATCACCACCCTAAAGGGCTGATTCAGTGGTCGGTTAGCGAACATCTCCGATTGTGCCTCCCGTACATGTCGCCGCCGTTGGGGGGGAGGGAGGCCAAGATCGCCATCTGCTGCCGAAGATTTCCTGGCCTCTTTTTTGCATCTGTGTCAGTGGGCTAGAGTGACCCCATGGTACTCAGCAGCTTAGGCGTGCGCAGACGCCGGCCCCTACGACACTTCCCCCTCTGCCAGGTCATGGACTACTTACCTGGGGCAGCTTACCTGGGCTAGTTTAGGGGGTGTCCTGCACTCTGGATTTGAACCCTAGTATGTTAGGGACCTACCCTAAAGAGGTTACCTGGATATGGTGGGTAGGCCTATAACTTTGGCCAAGATTATGCTAAAAACCTCTATTGATTACAAAATTATATTGCATTTATATATTATCAATTATTTGGAGTTGTGCACCTGAGATTTGTCTGTTTCTGTGCCTGCAATTAGTTTCATCAGGTAGCACCTCCCAATATATATATTTAGGGTGTGCAGTCCAGGAACCTTTCCTATATACTCCATTTAATGTGCTTTATTGCACACCTGAGGGAAAGGAGACGCCCTCAGCCTGGATTAGCACCCCTTCCTTATTGGTTTAAAAGCATGGAGTCTGGTAATGTTAATGCACACTAGTATTAGGCACAATTCTAGGTAAGTCCTACAAGTTATATACTGTAGTGCAACTTTGGTTCATTTTTGGGGCGTGGGTCCCCCTGGATTGCTTTGGTTGATCTGTCTCAGGGCACCGCATTATAACACATTTTTCTTTTATAACACATTTTAACCCTTCACTGTTTGTTTATTATACATGTACTTCACCTTTTTATTTTCATTCTCTATATGCAGCTGTGGCTGCTCTTAACTATCTCTTTTACACTGCACTTTTCTTACTATGGCGGTGCCCTGGGGCAGCTGACCTGGGCTAGTTTAGGGGGTGTCCTGCACTCTGGATTTGAACCCTAGTATGTTAGGGACCTACCCTAAAGAGGTTACCTGGATATGGTGGGTAGGCCCATAACTTTTGCCAAGATTATGCTAAAAACCTCTATTGATTGCAAAATGATATTGCATTTATATATTATCAATTATTTGGAGTTGTGCACCTGAGATTTGTCTGTTTCTAGGTCATGGACTACTCCATCCACCCGGGACATTAACTTCTCACCTGGACTCACCTGTCCATCTATGTCCCGTTGGGAAGTGTGGACGGGGTTGTCCACGACCCAGCGGAGGGGGAAGTGCCGACCTGTGCCAGCATCTGCGCACGCCTATGCTCAGGAGGCCGAGGATCCCGCAAATGATCCAATGCCGCATCCATGGACGCAGTTCAGATTAGACGTTATGCCTCCTGCTGCATCATCATATTAGTAATATCACAGCTGCAAACATTTTAGCAGCTGTGATAGCATCTCCGTCTGAGGGTGAATCACCGCCTAAGTTGGCAATAGCAGCGGAGGACAGCCACAAGTACAGATATCACGGTGGTCCTTGCTCAGTACTATTCCCATATTTAACAATGGCTGATGTTACCAAGCTATGACCATCATAGTCTGCTAGGAATGGTTAATAGAGAGAACACCTAAATTGGACAGGAAATGTCCTTTTCACAGGATTTATGCATCTTCTCCTGTTGATAAATTTAAATTAGCCCCTGTGCCTGAAAATTCATTAGTTCATATGTCCATCTGCTCACACAGGTCTAGTTACACGTAGCTCTAAGGAGCTCATTCAGACCTGTTGGCTAATGGCGGCCGCTCGCTCCCAGCGTATTTAAATTTGGCAAAAGTGACGTCAAGGCAGCCGCTTGCTTAGCAAGGCATAAGCACTCCCACTATGTCTTGGCGAGCGATCACTTTGTCAATGTAGACGCCCATCTCTAGGAAGTGTCTTTAAAACATTGGTAGATCGAGGACCATCGGAAGCGATCGCAGCTCTTGTGGTTGACTCTACCCTCCGGCAAGCACTGCGAGCAGTTCTGGCTAAAAAACAACCAAGTGATGTTTTCAATGACACTACTTTGCTAATTATGCACACCCATTAAACTCCATTCTGATGGCGAGACACGCCTGCGTTCACGCATTCACTCCCCCGTTAATAAGCACCTTCCCCTGTTACCACCCTCAAACGGCACATTCTGTCACTCAAAGTAGCGGGCAGTCTGTGTACTACAAGCGTACGATTCCCCATCGCTAAGACTGGCTTGGGCAACGCGCACTGCAAATTATACGCATGCGCAGACGGGTGACTCGGTCAGTGCAAGCGGCTGCAGCTTAGCGAGCAGGTCTGGATCAGGTCAGGATGAATAGGTTGCTACTGATAATGCCATGGCCTAGAGCAGGGGTCTTCAAACTTGGCCCTCCAGATGCTGTGGAACTACACATCCCAGCATGCACTGCACATAGTTTTAGCATGCTGTTATATCAAAAAGGTGGCAGTGCATGCTGGGATGTGTAGTTCCACAGCAGCTGGAGGGCCAAGTTTGAAGACCCCTGGCCTAGAGCATCCAATGATTTGTGGATGTCTGTTCACGGATTGATAAGGATTAATAGTGTATTAAAAACTGAAAGTAGTATGTGAGCTGACACATGAATGAATGAGCCCATTGTTAAATATTACATTGTGCCTGAATTATACTATGTTACTCATACACTTCTGCACAAAGTTATTTTTATGGCCTTCTGCACAAAGTTATTTTTATGCTTTTCCCATTATACTCTGGAAAAGCATTGGGGAACACTGTAATAGCGTAATTTATTTTTTCATGTAAAAAATAAATTGTTCACATGATTTTTTTTATTTAGTAGTAATGTACAGTAGGTATAACTTTTCTGGTAAACTTGAAAGCCCCAAATACATAATTCCCCATTTTTCTAAAATAATTAAAATCAGAACAGGGAAACCACAATGGGCTGAATATATGACCTAATGCATGGTCTTACACACATTTTCCACTTTAAATAAGGCCTAAACTCATAGAATATTCTAGAATATATATTGAGATTTTTCACTTACTATGTTTTTAATGTACTTTTTCAGTAATATAGCCTGATATGACCTCTGTTTTTGCTCTTCAGCTTTCTTAAAGTAAGATGAATGGTCTATTTTACAAGCAAGCCAGTCTACTGAACAGAACAAAACATACTTTGCATTTAAATATAACCATTTGTTATAAAATCTTGTACAACAATACGTTGAGGCAAAAGCTGCAGGTAGAAAGCTATTTTTATAGCTATTAAATACTTACAGAAGAAAGTTGGAAGGGCAAAATGTTATTGGAAAAGATCTGAAACCTGATAAAAGATAATACTACTGAGTGCAAAGTGCAGCAGGATTTTATTAGATGCTTTTTGCGCTGCTTTCACTGAAGAAATAATAGTGCATTAGTCAAATAAATCGAAAATAAATTATTTAAGCTTGGTACACACCATACCATGGACCTCATTCAGAGTCGGTCGTTGCAGCCGCACGGTCGTAAGGGAAAAGGGGCCGGATATGCAAATGATGCACTCGCATGTTGCGTCCTTAAGATCGGATCGTGGCCGACCAAGGGGAGGAAGCGGCCGTAAGACAAAAAATACGTCCCCTTCTCGTATGCATTACACGTCATCTCCAGCCATATAAGGATTAATTGAGACCATCGGTAACCATCGGAACTGGTCGTAGAGCTTAAGGTTGACCATACCCTCTCTTAAGCACTACGATCAGGTCATTGTACAAACCACCCATGTCACGTGTGCCATGACACTACTTTGTTAATTATGCACTCCCATAAAACGCCGTTCGCACAATTAGGCACGCCTGCATTCGGATCTCCACTCCCCCGTTTTCAAGCACCTTCCCCTGTTACCACCCACAAATGCCTCATTCTGTCACTCAAACTACCGACCTGACTGTGTTCAAGGAGAGAGAAATTTCTGATCATAGCAGCTAGTTTGCGCACGCGCATTGCAAACTTTACGCATGCGCAGTTTAGCGAACATCGGTGGCGTACGATCGTGCGGCCGCAACGACCGACTCTGAATGAGGTCCCATGTGTGTATCCAGTGATGGCAAATCGCGATGGAATGATACATTGCACCCTCCATACACACTACACAATCCTGTGTACGACCGGGCGATAAATACCTCCTTGCTGTATATAGCTGCATGACGTCATTCATTACATCATCCAATCAGTGGTGCAGCAGCAGACTGGATGATGTGATGAACGACCCACACAATATATCGTCGATATATCTTATAATATGTACCCAGCTTTATACTATTCATAAAGTAGTTGATGCAGAGTTGGGAGCAAAACAAAAAGAGGAGCAAATTTGCACCTTGGCAAAACCATGTCGCGCTGCTGTTGGGGTAGATATAAAATGTGCAGAGAGTTGGGAGGGGCGTATTCTAGGTGAACTGTAAATAGCACTGTAAAAATTTAAAAATGTAACAATCCTGTCTTTGCATCTGCACCCTTTGTATTACAACATGGTTTGTCCCACAATATTTACAGTTTGTAAAACAAGCAGCATACACACTACACAATGTGTGTATGCTGCGATATCATCATCGGCAGGCCCAGCAGGGGTGCTGGCATTGGCAAGTGCATATAAACTTGCCACCGACGCCGACCATCTATGGATGATGGTGGGGGGAGGGGGTGCGGGGCCATGCTGCATTCAGCATCATGGCATCGCTCACGATATCCCCAGATTGGGCTGCAGCCAAGTGGGATTTTCATAAATGACCAGCGAGAACGTGCATCGCTGGTCAGTTTTTGCATACACACTAGCCGATATTTTGAATGATTATTGGCTAGTGTGTACACGGTTTAAGACTTGCACCTAAAATTATATACAGTATGTATATTGGCCCGGAGGAGTAGGGGCCACACCGAACACCTTGTACCTATATAATTATATTTACCTCTCTAAAGTCCTACATCGCACTGCTGCAAAGCAGCAGAATTCACTGGGAAAATAGTGCAGCAGGCATTTTCCCAGAGATTTGTACATGTGCAGTATTTAGCTACCATATAAGCTTGAAGCCAAATGGTTTTTGGATTTGGGCAGAACAGATGGTGTAATGGTTAGCATTACTGCTTACAGCCCTGAGATCATGGGTTCGATTCCCACCATGGCCCTACCTGTGTGGAGTTTGTATATTCTCCCTGTGCTTGCGTGGGTTTCCTCCGGTTTCCTCCCACACGCCAAAATAAAATATATACTGGTAGGTTCATTGGCTCCCAACAAAAGTGAACCCTAGGGTGTTCCTATTGAGCTTACATAGATTGTAAACTCCACTGGGGCAGGGACTGATGTGAGTGGCCAAATATTCTCTGTAAAGCACTGCGGAATATGTGTGTGCTATATAAATAACTGGTAATAATAAATAAATACATTTTGAGACGTAATACTGTCCAACCATTGGGTTTTAAACGAGCACATTGCATGGAACTCTTATTTGATGTTTAGGTCCTTAAACCAGTGCTCGTAGTGTGCCTGTATGCAACAGTATGACCGGCACTTCAAGCACTAGACTTTTTTATCTTTCACAAGCAGTGCGGTTGGTCGCCGGTAAACCATACCGCCCGCTTACTTTGTAGCCATCATTAGCGGCTACAAATTACATTGCAGCAACCAGACTGCAGTGCACCATTGAGCAAGACCATGCTGCTCGGCGGTGTGACATACAGCTTCTCCGCTCCTCCACTGCCCTCCACGGGGCAGGGCTGCTAGATTGTGAAGGTGACGTTATATGTTGCTCCGATGGCTGGCACAAAGAGGAGCCTGGGAACTTGGCACACTTCTTGCATCCCTTGCTTAGTTCACTGCCCTCCTCAGCTCCTGCCTCCTCCTCCTGAAAGAAAGAGTGACGAAGGGCGGGTGGGGAGGAGGAGGTTGTGATGTAAGGAGTAGTGGGGGGATTTTGTAAGTGATGCAAGGAGTAATGGTGGATTTTGTAACTAACGCAGGGAGTAGTGTGGGGAGGGGGTTTTGTTAGTGATGCTGGGAGTAGTGGAGGGGGGCTTGTTAGTGGTGGTGCTGGGAATAGTGGAGGAGGGTTTGTTAGTAGTGGTGCTGGGACAAGTGAAGGGGAGGGGTTTGTTAGTGATGCTGGAGTAGTGGAGGGGGGGTTGTTAGTGGTGCTGGGAGTAATAGAGGGGGTTTGTTAGTGGTGGTGCTGGGTGTAGTGGAGGGGGGTTTGTTAGTGGTAGTGCAGGGAGTAGTGGAGGGGGTTTGTTAGTGATGCTGGGAGTAGTGGAGGTGGGTTTGTTAGTGGTGGTGCTGGGTGTAGTGGAGAGGGGTTTGTTAGTGGTGCTGGGAGTAGTGGAGGGGGAGGGTTTGTTTGTGGTGCTGGGAGTAGTGGAGGGTGGTTTGTTAGGGGTGGTGCTGGTGTAGTGGAGGGGGGGTTTGTTAGTGAAGCTGGGAGACGTGGAGGGGGAGTTGTTAGTGGTGCTGGGAGTAATAGAGGGGGTTTGTCAGTGGTGGTGCTGGGTGTAGTGGAGGGGGGTTTGTTGGTGGTGGTGTAGGGAGTAGTGGAGGGGGGTTTGTTAGTGGTGCTGGGAGTAGTGGAGGTGGGTTTGTTAGTGGTGGTACTGGGTGTAGTGGAGAGGGGTTTGTTAATGGTGCTGGGAGTAGTGGATGGGGGGTTTGTTAGTGGTGGAGATGGGAGTAGTGGAGAAGGGCTTTGTAAATGATGCTGTGAGTAGTGGAGGGGGGATTTGTAAATGATGCTGGGAGTAGTGGAGAGGGGTTTGTTAGTGGTTCTGGGTTTCAATCTTATTAAGTTTTATTATGTGATGTCAACCAAATCCATTCAAAGAAAGGCCCAGAGCAGGCTCCCTCAAAGTTCTGCCGTGTGCAATCTGTCATGAGGTCCGACCAGGACCCCAACCACTCCATTAGGCATCCCAGACCAACTACCACCCCTCTGTGTAGTTTTCATCCAAATCCATAAAGCGGAAGGTCCAGAACAGGCTCCCCGGGTTAAAGTTCTGCTCAGCATACATGGGAGGTACGACCAGGACCCTAACCCCCCTAAAACCTGTGAAGGATCCAACTGGACCACCTTACATTGGTTTCATCCCAATCAATGCAGGGGTGTATCTTCATTACATTTTATTATGTTATGTCGTCCAAATCCATCCAGTGGAAGGCCAAAAACAGGCTCCCTCGGTCAAAGTTCTTTCCGGCGCACTCCACTGCCCTCTCTTTTCCCATTCCTGATAAACCTTGACCAACATGTCTGGCTGAATCTGAGCTCAAACATCAACAATTTGTTGTTGTAAATGATAACGATCTTGTATCTTCACAGCATAACCATGTTCATTCAGGTAACCCCACAATGAGACAGTCAGTCAGGACACTGCACAGTGGGAAGAAACAGTTTAGCCTTTGTCACCACATTAGGAGATGAAATTCAAATAAACCCTTCTTAGTTGTGTACCTACCTCATGGAAGGAATTGGAATATACTCCCCAATTTTCATGTTTCTAGGTCCAGGGGTTTGGACTGGGCGTTGAAGAGTCAGTGAGTCAGGCAGGACATTTGATTATATATATATATATATATAGAAGCACTGGAGAAGTCTGGGATGGCATATATGTGTGTCCCAGATTCCTATCATATGTGTTTTAAAAACCCCAGGAAAAGTCTGTTATGCCTAACAGACCAGAAGTGTCGGCTTTTGGTAAAAGCCGGATATTGGGTCCTAGGGGTCTGGATGTGAGAAGAGAAGGGAGGGCTCCATCCACAGGCCATTTCAGGTGTTTTGCCTTTCAGTCTGGGAACAGGCTGATTAGTAGTTGCACCTGCAAGTGGTTCATATAGCTGTGTTAAGGTTTTGATTCAGGGGCTCACATACCCTGGGGAGAACAGACACTGAGGTTTGTTCAGAGACACTGTGATATTTGAAAGTGCTGTGTTTGTGTTTGTGGTAAGGCAGTAGGCCTTGCTACTTGTAGAGAGTGAATGACCTGTCTAGTTAGTGCCCAGACAGGCTAGGACTAATTGTTATGTTTTGTTTATTTTGTTGTTTATGTTGCACAACAAAACTGGTTCCGACCAGCTTGCACAAAAACCCTGGACTGGTGTGTTGTTTCCTGACTGCTGTGTGTGAGGAGGTGTCCATCTACCCCAGGAGAGGGACCCGTACCCGACTATATTACAATATATATATATATATATATATATACTTTGTAGAAACCAGCGTGAAAACACACACAGTAATAGCGCAATCTATATATCTATATCTCAAAGCTGGCATGACCAGGATGTACAATGTCGTGATCCAGTGCAAGAATTCCTTTGTGGAGAACGGTGAGCTGGGGGCTTTGGATGACTAGGGAACAAGAAGAGTGACAGCTAGGTCTCCCTATTGTGGCCAAACCCAGGTTTGGCTAGACCTGCCCACACGCACGGAGTCTAACCCTCTTGGTGGTCTTCACCAGCGACCCCTCCAGTCGGGATTTGGGTTTTGCTGCACCAAACGGGCAGGTCGCGGCCCTCTGGACAGGTACCTGGGAATGGCAGAAAGACTGGAACTAGATTAAATTATTAGTATATAAACTAATACTGGAATACTGAAGATGAGCTGGATACTTGAATTTTGTAGATGCACAGAATACTTGAAGACTGGAAATGCACTGAACACTTTAACCCTGGATATGAACTAAATACTTGAACACTGGTGATGAATGGTATACTAAAACACTGGTGATGAACTTGAGAATGTAGAGATCCTAGTTGCAGGCTTGCTTGAAAACACAGGGAAATGTACTAGGAACTGCAACAGATTCAGATGCTGATTTGCACAGAGAGACACAGAGAAAAGTGGACACAGGCATGTACTGGGGCTTGCTATAGATCCAGCTGAGAGCTAACTAGAAATTAGCAGGAAACCTGACACCTTAGTAACACAGGGAAGCTGCAGGAGAGCTAGCAGCACACTACAAGACACACAGGAAAAACAACATAAAACACTAGACTTCTGAGAGAGAACTAAACTCTCAGAATGAGAATTAGCATGGGAGCTAATACAAGAAATACTGGAGAACTGTGAGTAGGCTGAAGAAACACTCCGAAGGAAATAGCACAGAGCAACACTTGGTGAGTATCACAAGTCACTGGAACAGCGAAGTTGAACAGCAGTTTCTGTTCCTGGAGTCAGACTGAAATACCCCTAGGTAGCTGATCATTGGATCAGAGGATCAGCTGAGTGACCATAGGACTACCATTGGGAGAGACTAGTCAGGTGATATGGACCACCATGGCTGCACCCATGCCTGGCACCTCGGAAACCAGAGCGCACGCACGGAAGCCCTAGCAGACCCCAAAGAGAATACTCAGTCACCACTCACCTCCACTCCCAGAGACTGAATACATAAGCCCAAGGACACCGGCGCAGAGGTGAGTAGCTGCCGATCCCAGGCCGCATCCTGACATACAAACATTGAAGAATAAAATAAAAATAGGAAATTAAAATAATAATTTTTTCCTGGCACACTATTACAAGTCTAGAGTATGCCAGAGCCGCCTTAAGATGGTTGGGTATTCAGGGCCTGATTCAGCAAGGATCACTATTCTGCTTATATGAACGCAACGGTTGCTAATATCAGAGGTGATATGCAAATTTTTTCATTTGCATTGTGATCGCAGCCTACCATAAGGACGCCCACTTCCCCTTACTCACATCTGTATACTTTGGCAACATATCGAAACAATCGGTAACATTGGACCCATACACACAGTTAAGGCAGGTCAGATCTCACTCAGGAATTGCTTACTTCAGTGCACGCTATGAGGCCTCAGGCAGGATATGGTATCGCAGTGGCTAATTTAAGCACACCCCTGCAACCTCATCCCAACACACTGGCACATCTGCGTTGGCTCGACCACCTCCCCATCACCACCCACCAATGACACTTCCTATCAATCACTCTGCCATGGGTCTGCGTAGCCTCTGTGAACAGTCCTGATAGCAGTGGCTGGCTCGCTCATGCACACTGCAATGCCTACACATGCAGAGAACGCAACAATCGGCTGATTGCATGCGTTTAAGCAACTGCGATCCTTGTTGAATCAGGCCCTCAGTTGCTTGTAGTACTACAAGCTCCTGCATACCCATAGAACTGATGGAAACTGGAGGAATCACAAATATTGGTAACATTGACGCACATCGAACATCCATCTTGCCCTTGTGGAAATTCTGACCAGCAGCAGACTCAGCAGATCTCCTAGCACGCAGAGGGCTCTCATGCTGCATATACATTCGCAGTGGCTAACTTATGAACGCACATGAAACGGCATTCAAATGGACAGACACGCCTGCATTATTCTGACCACCTAGTTACCACCCCCTAATGCTGACTACCTGTCACTCAATGTGCGATGGATTAATCCGTGCATCTGTAATCGCAATGCGATCGCTACACACTCGCAGTTAGGCTTATATGCATGCGCAATGGCAAACAATCGCTCTATTTGCGTTAATACCAGCATTGCGTAAATCTCTGAATCAGGCGCAAAGTGTTGAGAGGCCCAATTTCACTACTCCATCTGCTTAGATAGCAAGATGGAGGAAATCCTGCTGGCCTTAACTAATGTGGCCACTGCGCAACAGGCACAGCAGAGTCAAATGCTAGCCATTGCTGAGGCCCAGGTGGAGAGTAACAAATTGTTGTGGACAAAGCTCAGTCAGCTCCGACTGCGTGAACACAAGCCTGCTGTGATGCAGAAGATGACACCCTCAGACGATGGTGAGGCCTTTCTGTTGTCCTTTGAGAGGATGGCAAATTGGCTTAAATGGCCAATAGAGGAGTGGGTGGCACAATTCTTATTTAATGGGCGAAGCACAGCGAGCCTTTGTGGATATGCCCGAAACCCAGGAGGCGAATTATTAGCAGCTAAAGGCTGCGATTCTGGCGTGGATACGAGTTGCAGGGCCCAGGAGGGCACAACGGTTTTGTGACTGGTGATTTAGGCCAGGAGCCACAACGGATTTAGGCCAGGGGTCGTAACGCGTGCTGAGCTGGCTAACCTGGTGAAGTTAGCCAAGAGTCGGTTACATAAATACAAAAACTCACAGCACTCAAGTAAGGTAATAAAAGACACAATTGTATAATAATTATAAATAATATTTATTTATGCAGACCATATCAATGTCAAAAGATTACAATAGAAGTTGTAGCTACAATATATAATAAAACCAAATAAAAACTCACCACAATTGCATATACATTCAAAAAAAGGGATTATTCAAACATGATATTATATATCAGAAGGCAATCACAAATTTCCATAAGTCCCCAATGAAAGATACTTGAATTAAATCAAATAGGGGAGAAAACCTTGTATGTGCCTATACATGTGTATATTCCATGCCCAGTAATCCCTTATAATACTGATATTGTAGCCACTGCTCTTATAGTTGGAAAAAGCACACTAAAAATGTGCTGAAGGCTTCCCAGCGGGACCACTGATGAATCTCCAGCACAGCAGCGGGCTCAAAGCTGCATGTGAACAACGTCAGTAATAAATGGCAACAATCACTGTTCTGAAAGATGTAACATTATTCCATAAGCAGACATCCACCACTTGTATGTATTTTAAATGTTATTATCTGGCAAATCCAAAGTATCTTTTCCTCGGTATGGTGCTGGACAGATCTCAATTACTCGGCATATGTACTCGTATTAACTCAGTGGGAGCTAGGCAAATCACAGTCCATAGGCAAACACAGAGGGGGTTTCCGGTTGCCTGGAAACCCCCCTCCCTAGCCCACACCATGACGACCACAATAGAAATAGCATATAATACTGCGTTTGCCATTGCAGTCACTCTGCAAAATATATCATATAGCATAAATGTTTTCACCTCAATAGTTGTCAGCAGGTAAGTAATCACATGTGCATCTTCCCATTCATAGTGGTACACAATGCTAACACCCCAATAATCCAATACAGTAAAGGGGTCGCTTTAATGGTTGTACGGCATATGTGGAGATTACCTGTACACTGGTGCTGCGCTAACATGCAGTCCCAATACGTCGATCACATAATAGCACTTTAATGCCATTATCAATTCCCACAGCAGCACTTTATGGAAGTTTGCCAGTGATACTATACGTGGATTGCAATCCACTCAATTAAGGTACGTAGTCAGCCAATAGAACAATGAAACCAGCATAATACTTCACCGCAGTCACTGTAGGTGGTAAGACTGGTGAGATGATTATAAATCCTCTTAATGCGTTTCTTCCATCCGGCAGATATTACAAAGCACAGTTGCTAAGTATTAGTAGTTGAAAAGTATCTCCCTCTCAGCGCCTAGGTTTTTTTCTAATTACTTTTCTCAAGAGTACGTTAGAGCCTGAGCAAAACCCGCCAGACAGGATCTTGGAAATCTTGGCAATTGAACATTGTGTGCGAAACCTAAACTGGGAACTGCAAAAATAGGTCCTGCAGAGTGATCCTCAATGGTTAGAAGAGTTGGCGACAGTCATTGTTACACTCTAGAGAAAATGGGCCAGACAGCAGAGAATGTAGTCAGGCAGAAATCAACGGATTCTTTGGTAGTATGATTGGGCCCCATTTTTTCTGCTTGTTTTACCATGTACTCATCCACAGGTAGCCCATTGCTGTTCTAGGTGACCGTCCTGACACAACAACATTGGGATTGGTAGATTCAGTCAGCGAAGGGAGGAAACAGAACTTTGCCAGGTGGAGGGGAAGATTAGTCTCCAGTGTCTAAGATTGTATCACTACAAGCCTTTGTTCGAGACTAATCAAATGATTGTGCATTGGAGAATGCCTACATATATGTTGTGAAAGTGAATGGAGTGTTGAAGGCTGAGAGGCCGGCCGAGGGAGAACCATACTTTATAGTAGAAAGTGACCTGCAATTTAGAGTAGCAGTGGTTCAGGGGAAAATAGTAAACCAACTCTTGGTGTCACAAATACATGCCCCTTTAGTATTAGCGTAGCCAATACACACCTTATTGAGGGGCATTTAGGGGAGGAGATAACTCTAAATAGAGTGCTTTAAAGGTTTTACTGGCCGGGAATCCACATGGCGGTCAAGAGATACTGCCAAGACTGCGCAGTCTGTCAGCGGACTGCCCGTAAACCAGATCACCAAGCTTCCCTGATACCTCTTCCTATAATCACAGTGCCGTTCGAGCGGATTGCCATGGACCGACTGGGCCCAAAGGTACAGAGGCTACAGACCTAGGTCTATCACCTGCAAACCGGTGGGTTTGTCGAGCGGTACATTAGGATCCTAAAGCAAATTATTATAGGAGCCGTTGTTTACAAGAAAAAAGGCTGGGATATTCTGTTGCCTTACCTCAAGTTTGCAGTAAGGGAGGTGCCCCAGTCATCAACAGGGTTCAGTCCCTTTGAACTTCTATTTGGTAGAAAACTTTGAGGAATTTTTGGATATTCTTAAAGAGGGGGTCAGAACAGCAGGGAACCAAATGTGGTACAGTTTGTGGCCCAAATATAGGATCAATTACAACGGATCGGTCCCTTGGTTAAGCAAAATGAAGCACAGGGGTGGCAAAAGAGGGGTTACGATACCCGAGCCACCATACGCAGGTTTAATCCAGATGACAAGGTGCTTGTCCTGGTGCCCAACTAAGTGAGTCAATTGTATGCACATTGGCAAGGCCCTTATGAAGTAATAGAGGCCGTAGAACCAGTGAATTATCAAGGACAGCAGCCGGGTAAACTATGAATACAGCAAGTATATCACATCAACCTGTTAAAGCTGTGGGTTGAGGAAACTCCACCACTAACGTTGGGAGCAGTGCAAAACGAGGACTGCTTAGTTCCCATAGAGCAGGGTTCTTCAACCTTTAAGGCAATGTTGGCCACATTAAAAATTCAATGAAGCCGAGGGCCACTAAGCTATACTGCGGTATTTAGACTCTGCCCCCTCCTCACACAATTATGACCCATAACTGCCCCCTCCTACAATTTTAATTATGTCCCATAACTGCCCCCCTCTGCAGTGGCCTCAATAGTGCCCCATATACAGTGCCCCCAGTAGTGGTTCCCCTTATGCAGGCCCCCAGTAGTGATCCCAACTATGCAGTGCCCACTGTAGTGGTCCCCCTTATGCAGGTCCCCAGTAGTGATTCCCCCCCTATGCATTGTCCCATATACAGTGATCCCAGTAGTGGTCCCCCTTATGCAGGCCCCCAGTAGTGCCCCTTATACAGTGTCCCCAGTAGTGGTCCCCCTTATGCAGGCCCCCAGTAGTGATCCTCCCTATGCAGTGCCCCTTATACAGTGCCCCCTGTAGTGGTCCTCCCTATTCAGTGTTCCCTGTAGTGGTCCCCCCCTATGCAGTGCCCCTTATACAGTGCCCCCTGTAGTGGTCCCCCTTATGCAGGACCCCAGTAGTGATCCCCCTATGCAGTACCCCTTATACAGTGCCCCCAGTAGTGGTTCTCCTTATGCAGGTCCCCAGTAGTGGTCCCCCTTATGCAGGCCTCCAGTAGTGATCCCACTATGCAGTGCCCCTTATACAGTGCCCCCTGTAGTGGTTCTTCCTATTCAGTGCCCCCAGTAGTGGTCCCCCCTATGCAGTGCCCCCAGTAGTGCCCTTTATATAGTGCCCCCAGTAGTAGTCCCCCCTATGCAGTGCCCCCAGTAGTGGTTCCCCGATTCAGTGCCCCCAGTAGTAGCCCCCCCAGTAGTGGTCCCCCCCAGTAGTACCCTCAGTAGTGGTCCTCCCTGATGAGGTGCACCCAGTAGTGGTCCCCCGATGCAGTGCCCCCAGTTGTAGTGCCCCAAGTAGTAGTCCCCCCCGATGCAGTTCCCCCAGTAATGCAGACTAAGACACACACGTAAAAAAATGAAAAAAAAAACTGATTCCACGATCCGGCTCCTGACGCCGTCTGCTCCTCCGTCCTCCCGGGCCACCCCGCTTTGCATTATGGGAGAGATATCGACGTATCTCCCATCACCCACTGTGGGAGCCGGAAGATAGAGCTCGTGAATAAGCTCCAGCCCGGCTCCTGCAGTGGGTGCAGCAGCCAGTGAGAGTCTTGGAAATGGTAGCTCAGAATAAGGATGTTTTTTCAACTATTCCAGGGTGTACCAAGATAATTGAGCATGATATTGTTACTCCACCAGGAGTTATTGTCAAGCATCAGCCATATAGAATACTTGAGGCAAGATAGTCTGCAATGAAGCAAGAGGTGGAGGTAATGTTGCAACTTGAGGTAGTGGAAGAATCCACTAGCGAGTGGAATAATCCCATAGTCCTCATACCGAAACCCTTGGGAATTACCGAAACCCTTCTGCAATTTAATAAAGTGTCCAGTTTTGATTGCCTATCCAATGCCATGTGTGAATGAGCTGGTAGAAAATTTGGCCAGTAGTCAGGCTTTGACTAATCTGGATTTAACAAAAGGGTACTGGCAGATACCACTCACTGCCTCAGCCAAACCGAAAACAGCCTTTTTGACACCGGAAGGGCTATTCCAGTACAAGATGTTGCCGTTTGGCCTGCACGGGGCACCAGCCACATTCCAGTGGGCAATGGACAGACTGCTAAAACCTCACAGAGAATATGCCACAGCTTACCTCAATGACATAGTCATCCATAGTCAAGACTGGGAATCCCATCTTCCCAAGGTGGAGGCTGTTCTAAAGTTTATGAGATGCCACGGTCTTATGGCAAACTCGGCCAAATGTGCAAAAGCCATGTCAGAGGCCAAGTAACTAGGCTATGCGGTCGGTTGGGGAAACATAAAACCCCAGTTTGCATCAAGAGGAAACTGTGAGGGAATGGCCTAAGGGTCTGATTCAGCAAGGATCGCAATTGCTAATATGCACGCAATCAGATGATTTTCGCATTGCGCATGCATACACATTGCAGTGCGCATGTGAGAACCAGCCGCTGTGATCAGAACTGCGATTGCAGTGGCTATGCAGACCCAGTGATTGACAGGAAGTACTGTTTGTGGGTGTTGACAGGGGGGTGGCTGGGCGAACGCAGGCGTGCCAGTACATTTCAGTGCCGTTGCAAAAAAAAGTGGGAGGCACATATAGAAACCGTTGTCATTCCTACACCGTTCACCTGATTTGGATACACCAATGTCAATACTAAATGTCCAATGAATTAACCCTTGTAGGTTTTCTTTCTCTTATACACTCCCTTCTATATATATACTTTGTAGAAACCGGCGTGCAAACACTTGGTTTGGGGACACGCACGCGTGCTAGAGTTCTGGTGGCCATCTAGGTATAGGTGCCTAGCAGGAGTGACTATAGTGAGAAAGAAGATAGCGTAGGAGCGCACTCCTCTCCAGCACTCATGAGGCCTATAGTCTGGGATGGCTGCAGCTAATACAGGGGGAAGGGTGACCTTGAGTCACCTCACATAAACTGTATCCAACACCAGGCTATTAGAAAACATTTTTTGTACATTTTTAAATGTTTTAGGTTGATGTGTATAATTACACCATCTCCTATATCATGCATTTGTCTTTGCAGCCGCACAGGAGTGCACAGGAAAATGCACAATGTAAGTTTACATTATGTAGGGGTCAAATGTGCATTGCGCACATACTTGCCGACTTACTGGCTGTCCCCTCCGGGAGTGGGCAGCCAGGTCAGGTCAGCAAAAAGGGGGGCATTTTGGGTAAATTGCATGATCGTGGCCCGCCCCCGCTACACAATGCCATGATTATTGTCATTGTGAATTGGGGCTGTGGCCACAATGACATGATCCAGACCGCCCACTGATTTTTGGGAACCTCCTGGCCATTCTAGAAGTCTAGGCAAGGTATGGATGACTGCACATCTATGTTACACTGCGGCGCATGATATTTACCCATACTTTATGTTTCTCCTATCCAGGAGAAGCCTGGAGAAGAGATGCAGCTGACCACTTTGGGGCCAGGCTCGTTGTGCTATTAGGTCCCGCCCAATTCCTGGCATATGCTGTGAATCGTGGGACATTTTAGCCCTGCCTGCCCCATACGGACCCACGATTCCCGGTATTACTGCACTAAGATGTGGACAGGATGCTGGAGATCCACCCACTCTTCTGGGGCTACAGTGGACTACCCAAATAATTATGAGCCTCCAGTATTTTCAGGGAGAGTATATTACCTCTCTGTCTGTGCCATGGAAATAACTGCGAAAATGACGCCATTTTCCAGAAGATCCTTGCATTTACAGTACAGAAATAACCAGGAAAATGGCATGAGCGCTATGTACCTGGAGATCCGTGCATGCATGACATTGACATTGTGCCAGATTCTACTTGGGAATGTGCCAGCGAGGGAGTGGGAGCTACATGGAAACTAGAGATGAATGGGTTCGGATTTACTTGGTTCTCAAAACGGCATTTTATTGGCTATCGGCTATCACGTGTTTTGGATAGCCAATAAAATAAATCCAAACTAATCCGAACTTGCGGTAATGTGGTGATAAGAACCGAGTAAATCCGAACCCGCTCATCTCTAATAGAAACTATATGTGGACCCCTCCTCTGTTAAACCACTTCTGATTATCAGAGTCAATTATATTCACCTTACTATGCCCATCTACTGTAGTTCTTGCTGCTGTTTTGTGTGCATTTAGAGCGTGTGTATTGTAGATACTCAAAATATACACCTTTTAGAAAGAAAGACAAAAGTGCTTAGTTGGTGTGGTCCACCTCGCAAATTTCCTATTTGTCTCTGGATTTCCTTTTTAAAATTTGGTAAAAGTTATTTTCAAATCAAATCAAATCAAATTTATTGTCACATCCAGATAAAATGCGTCAGCGAAAGTAAAATGTAAGATACTCACAATCAACAATTACAAAACACAATTTAAAATATTTAAATTAACTATAGCAGTGGGAGCTATTCATGTGTAATTAGGAGAGCTGGACTAGTGGGAGTCATAGGCAAATGCAGGGGGGGTTTGCGTCTGCCTGGAAACCCCCCTCCCCAGCACACGCCATGACCATAATAGAAATAGTAATATAATAGAATGTTACTAGCGCTGCATGTTCTTCTCAGTATCACAAATGAAATGATTAACACCATTTGTGGATCTTTTAAAATGTGTCAGCTAGTAATAAATATACCTGTGCACCAGTTAGGACATGCACTGTTAGGGGTGCACTGCTATAGACCATCAATAGGGTTAATTATTAACACTGTATAATAATACACTATCCAGTACATAAGGAGACCAATATGTACATATATATGTCCAGGGCAGTGCTAGGTTCTTCTGCTGCTCCCCCAGACTCCCGGACTTGCTCCAATGCTCTGGAATGATGCCCACATCTGAAGAAAAGCATTCTGCTCAGACAGGATGGACCTACTGCTGCATCTAATGGCATACTGTGATCGCTGGTCCTGTATATGCTGGGATTATGCAACACAATATACTTTGTATGATGCATATTAAAGCTGGATAAGTGCTAATTCTACCCTCTTCATGGACTGGCCACATTCGCTCTAAAATCAAGCATTTGGAAATCCCCTCTAGAAATCCTGCATTTGCCACTGAGAGCAATAATATCAGTACTAAAGTGAGAATACTAGGAACGCTGCAAGGTTTTTTGATGGGGCGCTGAATGGTATTGGAAACCTAGATATACTGTACACATCAAACCGTGTAAATAACAGTTCACTAGTTCCTCAGAGTACAATGATTCAATCATTAATTGTTCATTCTAGGATTCCTGATTTGAGGAAGTGTGGTCACCGACAAGTGTATATTCATAACCGCAATCAATCTGCAGAATTTGTCAATGAATAGGAGCTATTGTGAAGAAATGCAGAAGTTCTAACAGGCTTCTGCTTAAATCTGTCTTAGTTCTCTACTGTTTTCAATGTTCCTTATGTCAGTGTGGGCTTTGGATAGTGTACAAAAGTAGCGATCTTTATGTATCCATGGGGAATATTCTTTATGCCGCAGAACAGGGGGGTCCAAACTTATTTCTTGGGCAACATCTCCATTTCTAAAAACTCTCACTGTAGTAAATATACCCCTGAATGTCAATAGTCAGAATGTTGACTTAGACATCAGGTTGACAAGCAATATGTCGGCATTCAAAAATGTTGACATGGTGAAAATGTCGCCATTTAATATGTTAGCACCAGAATATTGATGTACATTTTTTTAAATATTTTAACCTAACCCTAACTTAAGCCTAAAAATAATACAAAAATGTACTGTCAACATCGACGTGTTAAAGTTTAACATTTTAAACATGTCAACATCTTAACTATTTATAAATGTCAACATTTTTCTTGTCTACATTCTCACTGCCAACATACAGCGTCTGTCGACATTCTGAATATGGACATTCTGACTGCATCCCCCTGGTCTATATTCTTCTCAGATACTGTCCCTCAGATAATGACTGTGGTCTGTATTATGATAATACTATTATCCTCAGGTTATGGTATCTCTACTTCTCCTAGTATACTGTTCCTGGCAGTGACCTGCGGTGAGGTCAATGGCTGGGGAGGCACACATGGAGATGGGCCTGAGTGCTGGGAGCCTGTCTGACCTCCTACTCACTGTAACTCTCCCCTAACTACACTAAGCTTCAGTGTCCATTATCCTACCTGCATCACTGTCTTCACTTGCTGCTGCTGACTGAGGTCCAGTCTCTAAACACTGCAGTGCACTTCCTGGTCACATGACACATCCAAGGAATCCGTCAGTGCTCAAGGCACGGCCCCCATACTCAAAGGCGTGCCTCTATTAGTTCTCTTTCTGTGCAGCATACTGCCCTTGGTTTGGCCCCATCCCCAGCTCTGTAAGCAGTGTCTGACTATACAGAAGCAAGGCTGAGCTGTTGCTGCCTCATCTCTCATCTGCCCGCAGTCCCAGATTCTGTTGCTGGGTGGAATGTCCATGACTGGGATGGGAGATGGCCTAGGGGCGGATACCTGTACAGGCTGCTGCTTCCACTTGGGGGGTGTCCCCTCAGATCTGTCTGTCTTTCGAGCAGTGTGGGTACAGTTCTCAGTATTGGAGGTGCAGGGAGGGGTGTAGCAGACTACAAACTGTAGAACGGTCAGCATGCCACATTGGAGCAGGTGGCGGGCCACATTTGGGCCGTGGGCCATGGTTTGGATTACCCTGCCATAGAAAAATGCCACTTACCATCCATGGTCAGGTAAAATGCCTGTCTTTTTTATTGAAGAGTCAAAATACAGCTAGCAATATTGAAATTTTTAAGCTGGACATGAGTGGGGCTTCTAAAGCTATGCTGGAAAATATCCAATCATAACTGCGCAGATCAAATGAGGGATTTCTGCTAATTTCTATGTGTAATCGGATGACTACACTAAGTCATACTTCCCGACTTCTTGGCAGGGGTCACTGGGATGGTCCAGGGGAGGGGGCAGCGAGACGTATGGTACAGGGGGCATGGTGCTAAGATCACATCATTGTGGACCCACCCCTGCTATATAAATACAAGATTGGAGGCTTGGTAAAGCGGGGACAGGGCCAATTGCATCATCTAGCCATTCAGACCACCTACTTCACTCATAGTAAATGAAGCTAAAGGCTGCAATATTTTACCTGGACCAAACACTGTAATACAAGGGTGCAAATGCATTTTAACACATGGGGAAAATGCTGTATTGCTTGCAATTTAGAGGTGAGCTAGGACGCTTGTTTCCTTTTAAATTGGCCACACGTTTTTAACTTTGTCCTCCTGCAACACAACATGGATTTGTAAAGATGCGAATTGCCTGGATTTGCGCAGGTACAACCATTTTAACAGGTAAGTGCTTAGATGGCACTGACCTCTTGAGTGCAAAATGTGGCATTTTCTGATGGGAGTAGTAGGGTGGATTGGGAACTCAGGAGTCGATTCAGACCCGTACACTAAGCAAATTCCGCAATCGCACTGTCTGGTGTAAGGATGTCCTCTATGTCTTAGAGAGTGATGGCAGAGTGAGCGTACGCCGGTATAAAGACGCCAATGTTTCTTTCTTAACACACGAAATCTCCAGGAAGTGTATGATTAATCGGAACCATCGAGAACCATCGGAGCTGCACGCAGCGCTTGAGGTAGACCACCGCAAGCACTGCGATCCCTGCAGGCTAAAATACAACCAAGTGACGTGTAAAATGACGCTTCCATGCTAATTATGCACACCCATAAAACTCAGTTTTGATGCCCAGACACGCCTGCGTTCGCAGCACCACTCCCCCGTTCACAAGTATCTTCCCCTGTTACCACCAACAAACGGCACTATCTGTCACTCAAAGTAGATCTCAGACTTTGTGTTAAGAGCGCACGATTCCTGATCACAATGACTGGTTCGCGCACACACGCACTGCGATGCATACGCATGCGCAGATGGGCCACAATCACCCATAGCGTGCGTCCGCAGCTTAGCATCCGGGTCTGAATCGGGCCCCTCAGTGCTCATGCTTAAATGAGGACACAAATGAGGCTAAATCTAGCAGTATTTTAGGAGAAAAATCAAAAGCTAAAATAAATGAAGAGAACATTCCTAAAGAGGCAGTAGGATAAACTTGATGAAATGATGTGGTCACTCATTCCAACCTGCACATTTCTGTTAAAAGAGGATTCCACTACTGTGCAAACTCCAGTCTTCATGTGTCTCCAGAGAGGCTTCATGTCCTGTTCCAGGATGGTCACTGAGATTCAGTGGCGTAAATTCATCCCAGACGCCCAGAGGCAAGTTATAATATGGTGCCCCCCCGTCACAAGCGCTGACACTGTAATTTCGCATGCAGATACACCTGCAGTTGCTCACAAAATATAGGCATGCCACAGATCATTTTAATCAGCAGAAGCTGTTTGTGCGTTCTATTCGCATCACTGTGCACTCACGTGTAATGTGTCATACGGAGGATAGATGTATGTGGCCACATCTGTATGCATTAGTTACAGATAAATAGTGACCTGTAGCACGAGGCTGAGGTGAAAGCCACCTGATGTGGGGTGTGGAGCCATCCTCATACCCCTCAAGGAGGGGAAAACCACCTAATGTGGTGGCTTTGAGGACTGAGTTTAAGTCAAGATAGTGTAAGACTGCCACTGTAGTGAGACTACAAATCACAAAATGCCCAGTCTTCCGACTGCATCACATGCCAGGAAGTTGTTCCACCGAAAATCTGCCCCCCAGACCTGGAGCCGGTGTCCCAGGCCCTTGCCTCCCATGCCCTCTTACCCGCAGCTCTGTTCGATGCATCCTTGTTGACATCCAGCTCCTGGAAGAAGATCTGCAGCCTTGCTTGTCCTCGGGCCAGCCACTCAGGACTCTGCTGCATGGGTCCGTGAAGCTAGCGCTGTCACCAGGGAGGAATGGGACAGAGAGTTGTGGGTGTGGGAGGTGCCAGGACTGCTGCACGGGTCTGAGGCTAGGGCTGCCACCAGGGAGGAGTGGGACAGAGAGTGGTGGGTGTGGGAGGTGCCAGGACTGCTGCACGGGTCCATGGCTAGGGTTGTCCCCAGGGAGGAGTGGAATGGAGAGTTGTTGGGGAGGGGATGTCACTGGGACTGCTGCACGGGTCTGAGGCTAGGGCTGCCACCAGGGAGGAGTGAATGAGAGAGTTGTGGATGAGGGGGCGCCGGACATGTCACACTGACATAAGAAGCTGAGAAGCTGCTGAGTAGCAGCGACACCAATGAGTAGGGACAGGCTAGATAGATAATATCTGCAATATTACCACCTGCACACGAGACGCAGTTAATCACCTGACCACAGGCATTCCAGAGCTCAGAATCCCGGCGACGGAATCCCGACACTTGTGGGAATCCCAGCCGTCGAAATTCCAAAGGTAAGTAGCAGGGTTGGGGGAGGGTTAGCATTAGGGTTAGTCACTAGGGGGAGGGTTAGGCACTAAGAGGGGCAGGTTAGGTTTAGGGCAGTGTTGGCTAACCTTGACACTCCAGCTGTTGTGGAACTATATATCCCAGCATGCCCTGCCACAGTTTTAGCATGCCCTAATAGCAAAACTGTAGCAGTGCATGCTGGGTTATGTAGTTCCATAACAGCTGGAGTGTCAAGGTTAGCGAACACTGGTTTAGGGTGTGGGAAGGAGGAGGTTAGGTTTAGGCACCAGGGGGGGTTAGGGTCAGGCACCAGAAGGGAGGGTTAAAGTTAGGATAGGGAGGGTTAGAATACCGTCGGGATGCCGGTATCGGGATCTTGACTGCTAGGATCCCAAGCACTGGCATCCCGTACCCATTCCCCTGCACACACATCACTTACATCATGTTATAGCCAGACATTCAAGTCACCCAGAGCTGCATAAAGATGTCATCTTAAGCACATGTGTAGTACAGACTGATAGGAACACAGAGTGAAGACAGCACAGAGGGCCTGATTCAGAGCCGGACGCTATTTGCGCTCGCTCGTTCAGAAAAAGGGGCCAGATATTATAATAGAGCGCTCACTCTTTGCGGTCTGTTGACGCCTCTATGTCTGAGCGAGCGAACAAAATATGCGCTCGCTATTTTGTAAAGACGCACCCTGGCCGTTCGCATCATACGTCATCTCCACTATTTATTAGATTAATCGAGTACATCGAAAGGCGTCTGAACTGCTCGCAGTGCTTGTGGTTGGATTTTCCTACCGCAATCATGCGAACAGTTCAGGCTAAGAGACAACCAAGTGACGTGGTCGATGACGCTACTTTGTTAATTATGCACACCCATAAAACGCCCATTTTGACCGTTTGGCACGCCTGCGTTCGGATCTCCATTCCCCGTTTTCAAGCACCTTCCCCTGTTACCACCCACAAACGCCTCATCCTGTCACTCAAATTAGCAGGCACTCGCTATTTTGTGAACACACGATTTCCGACCGCACTGACTGGTTGGCGCATGCGCATTATGACCCATACGCATGCGCAGATGTGCGAACATCGCTCGGAGCGAACGAGCGGCCGCTTACGAGCGGCTCTGAATCAGGCCCAGAGTGTTGCCAGTGCAGTATAGCAGCAGTGAAGCTGAATAAAGTATAAAAACTGCCCATTTATGTCTTTACGAAGCATAAATGCAGGAGTTGCATAAATGCAGGAGATTTATCAAGTAAAATGTGCAGAACATTATATAACCTGGAAGCTTGCTATGGAAATGCAAGGTTGTGGAAGGTCACTGTAGAACCAGATGCAGATTCAAGCCCAGATTATATAGAAAGAGCCAAGGGAATCATAGGTTTAAGTATAGAGCAACATGTGTACTGTATCATACATGGGAAAGAATCAGCAAAGGACATGTGGACAGCAGTGCAGACAGCTTATCAAGATGGAGGTCTTATGAGGAGGATACATTTAAGATGTGTTTTGTATAACACCAATTTGAATGGATGCAGCAGTATGAGTGATTACAAAGACAAAATGATGTCTGTCTCTCAGCAACGAATGTCTGTTAGAGTGCAAGTGGATGATGAAGAGATTGCTACAGCAATGCTGCAGAATTTGACATCTGAGTTTGACTTTTTGGTTGTTTTGTTGGAGGCAAACACAGGCATTACAGTTTTAAGTACAAGTGCCCTGTGATTTGAATGCTTAGACAACTGCATTACATACAGAACGTGGACAATTCAGAAATTTGAAATTCAACTATTACAATTGTCACAAGATAGGTTACAAATCAATTGAGTGCAAACAAATTAATGTGACTCCTATACAGAGCAAGAAATGCAACAGTCCTGAGTGTTAAAGATACCTGCAGAAAGGATTAAATATTTAGAAATTTAGGTGTAATAAGGTATTTTAGCTGCAATGAGGAACGGTTCACTAAGTTAACCAAATGTAACTCTATTGCTCTCAAAGGAATTTGTCATCAATTCCTTACAGCTACTAAAGTAGGGAGGATTGCAGCTCTCCTAAAAATTGGAACAAGAACAAAAGTCACAGAGATCAAAAATGTGCTTTATGTACCACAAATGGGAACAAACCTTATTGCCATCAGTGTCCTAGACAAGAGAGGCCACAGAGTTCACTTTGCTAAAGTAAAGTGTATTGTGAGAAACAGAATAGGGACCATCATAGCTACAGGCACAAGATGTCAGCAATTGTACGTCCTTGATACACAGCACTGTTACGCGAAATTGGCATAGAAGATTTGGTCATGTTGGATATAACAGTGTTCATAAGATAAAGAGTGGGGTGGTCACAGAAATGTCGGTGACTAACAGAGAAACCTGTATGTAAAATCTGTATTGCATGGAAACAAAGTCATCAGCCGTTTCCAAAGTCAACAAGCAAAGCTACAAAACCACTTGAAATAGTACATTCAGATGCGTGCAGTCTGTGAGTGGACACTTTGTGACATTTTCTAGATTACTTCACAAGGATGACATGTGTACCTTATGAGAGAAAAATCTGAAATGGCTAAAAAGATTACAGATTATAAGTGACTTGTAGAAAATCAAACAGGTTAAAGACTCAAGACCCTGAGATCTAAAAACAGTGGAGAATATCTCAGCAGCGAGGTGGAACAATTCTTAAGAAAATATGGTATAGAGCATCAATTGACCATTGTCTATACTCCTGAGCAAAACAGTGTTAGGGAGCAAGCAAACTGTACATTAGTGGAGAAAGCAAGATGCAGGCCTAGACAAGCAGTTTTTTTTCCGCAGAAGCCATGTTTACAGCAGTTTATTTCAAGAACTGTTCTCCTACAGTTGCCCTAATGGACATAACACCTATTGAAGTGTGAGTAAACAGAAAAACAATATTAGAACTTTTTAAAGTACTGTTTCTGTGCATACACCAAAGGAGAAATGACAAAGCTGGATTCAAAGTGAGCAAAGCACATCATGCTTGACTATTGCCATAAGAGCAAAGGTTACAAATTACGGAATCTAAATACCAGAAAGTTTGCTAAGTCACGAGATGTTATCTTTAAAGAAATAATGCAATTTGAAAAAAAACTTGGAAACTGATGTGCAGAGAAAGCATGTGTCACTGGAATATGCCAGATATATTTGAGTCAGCGTCCATTACCATGGATGTTCAACCACAGAGAAGGTCTTCTGCAAGATCAAAGATCGGCAAACCATCTAAGAGGTATATTAAGGAATTTGCAAACCTCGCATTCAGTGATTCTCAAGATATCCAGAAGCTAAAAACAAAGTCTGCTTTGTGTAAATGGAAATCCAAGATAGGAAAAAAAGTAGCAATATTTAAAAACCACAATTGTGAAAAGCATTGAGAATCGTGATAGTTGCAGCAGTCCCAAGTCGAGAAACTGTTGTTATGGCCCATGCTGTCCGTGATGGAACCTTTGCTAATGTATATTCCAAGAAGGCCACATTAAAGTTACGTGATATGTTGATGCCTTTCCATGTGTTTAACCAAATTTATTTTACTGGTTGCTACAGAAAATCTGAAATAATTTGTGTAACATGGAGAAGCTTGTAGCGAGGTGGGGTGTTGATAGACGTGTGCGCTTCTGCGCAGACTCCAGTCTACCTCTCCCTCCATGTCCTGTTCCAGGATGGCTACTGAATTCACTACTGAGCATGTGCAGGGGCCATCTTGTCTTTACTATGTAAGAGTGACATGGTGGGAGACAGAAGTTTGCTTAGCTTCACTGTCTGGTGAGCTGTATGGAACTCTGCTCCGCTCAAGCTTTACTCCATCACCAATGAGCATTTAACAGTGAGTACAGCTGTATCTACTGCAACAAATCAATACTGGGATGTTCATAGTTTGACTCAACCGCTGTGTGCCTACATAATTCTGCAATATCAACACATTCACACATTATTTCCAACAATTTCCAGTCAGATCAGTAAAGCAGCCCCTCCAACATTATCCCTTCCATCAGGTACAAAATGCTCTGCTCATGGACTTCTTCCTCTTAATTTATGATTACAGTCACCAGTGTTGAACTACAGACGTTAATTGATGAGAAAGGTGTTTCAATACAGGTGATGGCAAGAGGGAAGTTCAGGAGCAGAGCATTTTTACCTGATGGAAGGGGTCATGTTAGATAGTCTGTTAATGCTGCAAAAGTATGGGTAAATTGATTTTCCAGGGCAGATCCAGTGGGGTTGGGTACTGGATGCCGGTGCCCAGGATCCAGGTGATCAAAATGCCGAAACTGGCATCCCGACAAGGCTAGGACACAGACGCCTGCCGGTAAGTACCCATACCCTACACCTCCCCCCTGCAACCTAAACCCAACCCCCCCCCCCCGGCAGCCTAACCCAAATTCCCCTACTGCCTAAAGCTAACCCTGCCCCTAACTCCAATACTTACCTTTGGGATGCCAGCGCGGGGATTCTGACTGGAGTCCGGATTCCGGCATTCTGAGCGCTGGCATCCCGACCGCCGGGATCTCAACTGCATCACGTTCCATTGCACTAGTTGGATAATGAGGTGCAAAACCTGCACACGCCCTCATGTTTGGCACTTTGTAAATCATCTTTAGAGTATTAAACTTGTGTGGGTACAAGTATTCATATGAGCAATTACCCATTTTGTAAAAGAAACATTTGAATATTATGCAAAATATATACATTTTATGGTACTTGTGTACTTCACGGACTCATTGCAGAAAGAACCAAATGAATGTTTTAAATGGTACTTGTGTACTTTACGTACACAAGTACCAAAAGTTGTCCCAGGCTCGCTGCGTTTGCCACAAGGTTATATTCCCCCTCTATGCCCACTTGGATGGTAGGGAATGACGCTGGACACTGGCTGATGACGTCAGGGCCCTCTCCGTGAAGGGGATTTAGACATTACCATGATGGATAATAATAATGAGTGTTGGACACTTGGGTTCTCTCTGCAATGAGCCCGTAAAGTACACAAGTACCATTTTTATAATTACCTGTGTGAAATTATTCCATGACAGTATTTTTTGCTGTAAAAAAATCAACCTTATTAGCATTGTTTTTTTCTTTTGTTCCACTATGTACAAAATCTGCGTCTGAGGATCAGTCTGCGAGTTAGCATTAATGTAAACACAACCTGCACTGCAAATAATGAATACATCTCCCTTTTCCTCACTCTGCCATGAAAGCTAGTTGTTCTGAATCAGAACAGAATAAGGTCATTGACACACGAGGCTTTCCAAGTGTACACTAGAGATTGATGCTTTATATATACAAAACTGTGTAGCCAGCGAGCTATATGTTAGAAATTGAGGTCCAGCTCTTCCTTCTCTTAGTTAGTTTTTAAGTTTGTTTTGGTCTGGGTTGGAAACTACAACTCCCACAGAGCATTGCGGCGGCAGCTGTGTGGAAGCGGCGTCACGTGATGAGAGGCCTTTGATGACGTCACGCGGTGCCGGGTGGATTGGTCGTTGCTCGTTCTTCCTTTCCTTTCGAATTACGTACTTTACGTATCTTTAACGTAGCGTAGACCCCTAGACCACAAGCCATGCATGTATGACAGCTGGGCAGCCCAAATTAGCCTGTGACTTTCCTAAGCCACACCTGTTCCTCTGGCAATTTGCATATGGCTGGAGCCTGTAATAACAACATGATGAGCTTACCACAGTAAAGCAATTGCTGAACTTGCCACAGTGATTTGGGCACTATTGACTCAGGCTGGCAGCAGGAATTAAAAAAGAACTTCGAGCCCTGTGCCCCTCAGTGGTAGCAGTAGGCATGGGTAGGGATATTGGTGCTCAGTAGCTGAGTTAAGTCTATCAAGCAGGTCCCTTAAGCTGCTGTCTTCCTATTAGATGCTCAGTCACCCAGGGTGTCTGCACAGACCTGGTGCTGTATACTGGAGCTCACTTGGAAGTTACTGAAGATATTGATGCTCATAGAGAGCCCATACATCACAGGCATGAGACATGGCATCTGTCAAGGTGGCAGTGAGAGTCCGTCCGATGAACCGCAGGTAAGGAGTCATTTGGGCTATTACAGCTTGCGGTTAAAGCAAAATAACATTGTATTTTCATGCATGTCTGATATTGCCGTCACATCTGCCTGTCACCTCTAATGTAAGCGGTTTATGATCTCACTATAATATATTATTATTTACTGAACTCACTGCATTACCCCTCCTATGTACCTGTTCTTCCCTCTGTTCTCAATATTCTTCCCCACCACACTGTTGTCCATATGTAGAGTATGGTCTTTATGTGGCCGCTACTTGGCGATTTATTGATCATCTCCATAGATTGTATATTTTTACATATGTGTGTGTATATATGTATGTATGTATGTATGTATGTGTATATATATATATATATATATATTATTTTTTTACTTTACCAAGTTTGTAGAAAAATGGGTAATTATGCGTCCAGTATGGAATTTGGACCTACAGTAGATACAATAGTATATAAAACACATACGATTTGAGAACATTATTATTTATCATCATCATGCCACGAGTACAGTGATAAGAAAAGTATTACTTTAAATATTCACATTAATTTACAGCATGTTACAAAACATAGCATAACACTTTAAAATGTAACACATAAAGGACACCCTGAAGCTTTGTGCAGTTTGTAAAGGTGCTATGTAACAAATGTAAAGGGCACGCTACAGTACTGCGCAGTTTGTAGAGGTGTATAATTAGTGGCCACACAGAAATGTGTCCAGGGATAACATGTGCATGAGTGAAAAGCAAACAACCCCAGAGCTATGTAAACAACCGTAGAAGTCATTAAAAGTATATAGTACAGCAGCAAAGAATAGAAGCAAAGAGTTAAGGACCCCACACAGGTAGTGATATAGCGCTGATCCAACGGATTGGAACGATATCGCAGCTATATTGTTCCATGTGTGGGCATGATATCGTTCACTGCGCGCTCCCATGGGGTCATCCATCGCTCCTCCAGATCTTTCTGCATGTGCAAGAGATCTGGAGGATCAATCAACGATCCCATGCAGATCTAAGGGGGGACGGCATATTGGCCGGTCAGGCACCAGATCGTTCCATGTGTGGGGACCACCCGATATGTCAGCCTCGGATCGTGGATCGCATCGTACCGTGTGTACCCAGCTTAAGTCAAGTTGGATTTAACATTTCACATATTTTGTTTTCATTATATTAAATTCAGCTTAAACAATTGAAATATGCGTGTCCCTGCTCATATGTACTTCAATCATGTCTACACACAGGCATGAAATACAAACTTCAAGTAGGCACCCCCGTAGACCATAGCTAAATATTTAAACCGTATTTTTGAGAATGTGCAGCAAAAAATAAAGAAAATCACATTTATGAACACGACCTGCTTTAAATTGCCTTATTGTTTTTTTTCCCATTAAAAAAATAAAAAGCGCTGGATTTATTAACCTGTGGCTACACAAACCGCGGTTCAATCTATGAAAAAGAAAAGCCCACAAAAAAAGGTGGTTTTGACAGACAGGATAGCTGAATTTTCAGCTATCTTGACAGTCACCCTATAAAAAAATAAAATAAAAATAACCATTAAATAAACCCTTAACAGGCTGTGCCACTATGCATCAGTCCCGTACATCTAGCAGCACCCAAGCATACATTCTGACTCCTGCACCTAGGTATGGCTTGGCCAGTCCTGATTGATTGGTACTAGAGTTACAAAAAATCCCCAAAAGTAATTAAAAGTGGCCTTGTTAGCTTTAAACAACTGTGTGCCCTCTTACCAATACAAATTAATATGTGCACCTTCGAGGGGGGAATTTAGTTGTTTTCTCCTGTTCAATCTAGCGTATAAGGTGCGGAGCGATGTTCAATAGTTTGTGCTGGTGTGTGCGAGTCAGTGAGCACCTATTACTTATCACGCATACTGGTCCCGAATGCACCTGGTTTAGATGCCTCAAGCCCGACTTTTTGTGGATTTATACTCGCCACCTCAGGAGGGTTTCAGCGGTAATAATGGGCACCCACAGGATCTGCGGGCAGCGCAGAACAATTGAATTCCTTCCCTGACAATGATATATATGATAACTTGCTGTTGCTTACGTTGAAATCGCTTCTGCCAACATATTTTAATTTGAGGTGTTGTAGTTGTATTGCTTTGCTTAGGGGCCCTGTTGTGGGAGTAGCTCACATGACCAGCAGCGCTATACAGACTGGTGGCAGCAGTGCCTTCACCCACCACTCATACCAATGTCACTGTGTGCCCTGTGCACAGATTGCTATGTAGCCTATCCTATTCACCCATCACTCACACCCAGGGCCGGATTAAGGTATGTGGAGGCCCCTGGGCAACAAACGTGTGGGGGCCCCCATCAATATCAATATATATATATATATATATATATACACACACACACACACACATCCAAACTCCGGCACTCATGAGATCAAATGCATAATACAGTCCGGGTGCCATCCACAGTGTGTGTATACATACAAACCGATAATATGTCCCATCTGGCGGCACTCCGTAGTAGAGAAGAAAAATCACAGTGATTTTTTTTCTCTACTACGGAGTGCCGCCAGATGGGACATATTATCGGTTTGTATGTATACACACACTGTGGATGGCACCCGGACTGTATTATGCATTTGATCTCATGAGTGCCGGAGTTTGGATGTGTGTGTGTGTGTGTATATATATATATATATATATATATATATATATATATATAATGTTGTATGTTGTATGTATGAGGAAGGACAGTACACACATAGGAACAGAAAGGGGAGGACTTTATATACAGTGGGGGGACAGGGAGGGTGAACTCCATATACACAGGGGAGGACTGTACATACACAGGGGGACAGGGTGGGGAGAACTGTATATATACACAGGGGGACAGGGTGGGGAGAACTGTATATACACAGGGGGACAGGGAGGGGAGGACTGTATATACAGTACACGGGGACAGGGAGGGAAGGACTATATACACAGGGGGACAGGGAGGGGAGGACTGTATATACACAGGGGGGACGGAGGGGAGGACTGTACATACACAGGAGAAAAGGGAGGGGAGGACTATATATACACAACTGGACGGGGAGGGAGGACTGTATATACACAGCGGGAAGGGGAGGGGAGGACTGTATATACACAGCGGGACGGGGAGGGAGGACTGTATGTACACAGGGGGACGGGGAGGGGAGGACTGTATATACAGTACACAGGGGGACAGGGAGGGGAGGACTGTATATACACAGGGGGACAGGGAGGGGAGGACTGTATATACACAGGGAGACAGGGAGGGGAGGACTGTATATACACAGGGAGACAGGGAGGGGAGGACTGTATATACACAGGGGGACAGGGAGGGGAGGACTGTATATACACAGGGGGACAGGGAGGGGAGGACTGTATGTACACAGGGGGACAGGGAGGGGAGGACTGTATATACACAGGGGGACAGGGAGGGGAGGACTGTATATACACAGGGGGACAGGGAGGGGAGGACTGTATATACACAGGGGGACAGGGAGGGGAGGACTGTATATACACAGGGGGACAGGGAGGGGAGGACTGTATATACACAGGGGGACAGGGAGGGGAGGACTGTATATACACAGGGGGCAGGGAGGGGAGGACTGTATATACACAGGGGGACAGGGAGGGGAGGACTGTATATACACAGGGGGACAGGGAGGGGAGGACTGTATGTACACCGGGGGACAGAGAGGGGAGGACTGTATGTACACCGGGGGACAGGGAGGGGAGGACTGTATATACACCGGGGGACAGGGAGGGGAGGACTGTCTATACACAGGGGGACAGAGAGGGGAGGACTGGTGAACTCACACCATGACCTCCGGACTGGCTGTGTCACTGACGCTGTGGTCGCTGCTGCTCGTCTGTATCTCCCTCCGCTGGGTCCGGCATTAGCTGAAGGGGAGCAGGACTCAACCGGCAGGCATTGCACCCCATGTGGGCACCGGCAGCAAGCGGTCGCGCATCACAATTAGGGGGAGGAGCTAAAGACAGTGAGTGACACACCAAATGCCTCCTATCTCTGTCAAGCTCCACTGTTGCAAAATGCCGGGAGCCCCAACAGGCGGCTCCGTTCAAAAAAAAAACAATGGTTAATCAGGAGGCTGTGGCCGGGGACAGTGTGTGGGGGCCCCGGGACGACCGCCCCTGTCGCCCTGCCTATAATCCGGCCCTGCTCACACCAATGTCACTGTGTGCCCTGTGCAGACTGCTATGTAGCCTATCCTATTCATCCACCACTCACACCAATGTCACTGTGTGCCCTGTGCACAGACTGCTATGTAGCCTGTTCTATTCACCCACCACTCACACCAATGTCACTGTGTGCCCTGTGCACAGACTGCTATGTAGCCTGTACTATTCATCCACCACTCACACCAATGTCACTGTGTGCCCTGTGCACAGACTGCTATGTAACTTTATGGTAGTCATGTGGGTCGCTATCTGTATTTGTTTTCCATTTTTATCTTTATTTTCATCTATACCTACTTTATATTTATTTTAATTTTTATCTATTAGTTCATTATTAATTTTTTACTTTTTATTGTTTATTATCTATTTTTCATTTTTTTTCTTCATTATTATTTTTTTTTTTTTATTTCTGTATCACATGAGGGCTGCTTTTTAATATGGGCAGCCTTCTATGTTATATTTTAATTTAATAATACTTTATTTTTATTAATATCTATTTTATAAACATATTATTGTGTTAAGAGGATGATTTACATCAGAGCAAGTGATCAAAACATTTGGCAATTTCAGTAATCAATATACAAATATAATGCTGCTATCTTTATAACTGGATACTTTATAACATCTTTAGCAATCAGCGTATAAATACAATGTTGCTATCTTCACAATTGGCTTTTTTACATATTCGGAATGGAGTCTGATGTGACAGTTGAATACGCATGTGCAACAGTAGTTTGAAGAACACTTCTACTATTAACCGAGGAGACACTGATATGAAAGTACACATGCGCTACATTAAGTCAGAAAAAAACCTGCTACCATTTAATTGGAGATGGTATTTATAGCGGCTGCCGGATCTGTGAGTCACATTGTCTGAGGAAACCGCTGATGGGCTTTTAGGCGGAGAAACACGTTACGCGTGCCCGCTGTGGAGAGGCTTACAGTGTATGGGCTACTGCTTCCCCTGATCGTGGGTCCCTGTTCATCTGACCATCATCGTGGTAATTACCTCTGCTGGCTTGCTGGCCATGCAGGATTCTGTCTAAATAGAAGGGACACCATCAGGGTAGAAAAACTGAGCAGGACATTTACTAAATAGACATGCATGTGGTTAACTTCTTCCCGTCTGGCAACCCACGCTGCAACTCCATAGCCCTCAATTACCAATATTCCCTTTGGATCTATCTATAGCTCTAATCAGGATTGCTACATACCAACGAGCTACGACTTATTAATACCTTGTTCCAGGGAATTTTTTGGTTTGGAAACATTTTTCTAGCAGGAACAATTCCATATATAAAAATATATATATTTTTTCGAAGGACATGTATCTTTTTTGCCAAGTGGTATTAATTCAATCTACACCACCAAACATTGTGGTTTATTACACTATACGTGGTTATATGTGTAGCACCATACAAATAGTGGTGCATGCTGATTTATTGCTATTGTGTATGCATACATTGTGTGTCTATTTAATTATTTTTTTTTTTTTTTTTTTTATTTCTTTTTAATATTTTCTTTATGTATTGTATTTGATTTTATTTATCTTGGATGTTTTTTACCTTATTAATATTATTGATGTATTTTTATATGTGTTTTTACCTTTTGGAGTTTACTCATATTGCCCTTTTATCATTAAATGCCTTCATAATTTTATCTATGAGTAGCGCCCCACTATTTCTTCATTATTGCTTCTTTCTTTTTTGGGGGATTTTTCAGTTTCCCCACTGTAAAGGGCTTGCTTTTCATTAGGTACTACTTATTTAGAGAACATTATAACATTCTATAGGTATTAGCGCTTGGATTTTCTCTATATATATATTGTTATCTTTTTACTGGTTCCAGGCAGCCATACCTTTAAGATATGTCTTTGTTAAAATGTGTCACAGAAAGAATGGCTAGAAGGGAAGCCTAATATGAAGGGTTTGGACCCTATGATAGTGGTAGAGAGAGATGAGGGAGGTGCACATATGCAGATACTGTTTAACAAATTGGAAAATCTCTGCTTCAATGAGACTAGACATTGGTGGGATGAGATTACTCTGCAGAAATATCTGGATGCTGATCTCATCCCAAGAGGGTTAAGAATATTAAAAACGTCTACTTTTAAAGATGATGAAAAATTCACAGATGAATGGAACACGATTTTAGACAATTGTTTCAAGAATCTTATGAAGCTTTTGATAAGACATAGAGAAATCAAAGTAAATGATACACAAAAAGAAAAAGAAAGAATCACTGAACTCCTTAAAAACTTTACAGATGAAAAGGGTTTTTCTAAGCGAGACTCAATAAAAATATAGAAAGTTTTGAACAATCCCTGATCCAACAAAAAGAAAATAAAATGAGTCGAGACAAAACTGACTATGAGCGTGGACAAATTAGAAGCTTCGATAGAGTGAGGAGGGAAGAGTTCATTTCCTCACCTAGAGATCGTTCTCGGGAACACAATAGAGGCATAGGTTGTGGCTTTAGCTACAGGAAGTATCAGCCCATCAGCCCATTGAAAACCATAAAATGGGCAGGTTTGTGAAAAATGTTAACAATTTCCCGAATAGGAAAAATAGTTGGAGAGGGCAAGACATGTCTTTAGATAGATATGCACATACCAATAGATTTGAACCTCTGAGTCATTATGATAGATCTCCTAACCAATCTAACACACCAGATAGGAGAAGTGAGCTGAGACCATTGGCCAAACAGAGGATACATAGCCCATTAGAAAATAAATCTTTTTTTTTTGGGACGGCCACAGATTTCGAGACCATCCCAGGGGGTATCCATCACTCAATTGGGCCCGGGAAAGGGAAGGAGAGGAACTAGAGGAAGGAGATCAAAATCTAAGCAAAAACAAAAATATACGTATAAAGTAGGAGATAAAGGAGTTTATAATCTATCATCAAAAATACTTAATGAGGCAGATTTAAAACTTTTGAGTAAGGGGATGAATTTTGCCCCCGCCTCAAAACCTAACATGTTCAACCTTTTCGTTGACCTTAATCGCTATGTTCGCACCCTGAGTAGAAAAAGATTCTTTGCCATTAAAGGTATCAAAAAACAAAATTTAGTAGGCTCCCCTATTGTTCTGGATAAAGACGATAGGGAGGCCTTGGATATTTTGGAATTATTGGACACCGAATCCAGTTCCCTGGGTGGGAGTCCTAAATTGTCACAAGTGTTCGATATCAATGGTGGATATCCCAAGAGCTTTAGGCAGAAGTCAGATTTTTATCCTTTACAACATAGAGGTCCATATATCGAAAGCTTTTACCAATCTACCTTGGAGGAGTTTAGAAATTTCTGTGAAAAAGCGGACCAAGAACAATTGAGGGATAATATGTCCAGGAATGAAAGACGAGCGATGAGGGCCCTCAGGGAGGATCCCAACGTCACCATAAAACCGGCTGACAAGGGCGGTGGGGTCATCATAATGAACACAGAAGACTATATACAAGAAGCATATAGGCAATTGTTAAATGTTTCACAGTATGTGGTGTTGGATGGTGACCCCACCGTCCCTTTTCAGAAGAAGTTGAGGAATCTGTTGGATAATGCACTTGGTGAAGGGGTGATTGATAAAGATATTTTTAAATTTTTGTTCACTACACATCCTTTAATACCCACATTTTATTTTCTCCCAAAGATTCACAAGACACTATATTCCCCACCTGGTAGACCTATAATTTCGGGTTTGGTTCAATAACAAATAATTTGTCTTATTTTGTAGACACATTTTTACAATCACATGTTCAATCACTACGGTCATTTATTAAAGATACATCACATTTTTTACATCTTGTTAAAGATATTAAATGGAAAAGCAGTTATATTTTTGCCACGTGTGATGTTGAATCCCTTTATTCGAACATTCCACATGAGGATGGAATAAAAGCAGTTGTGTACTATCTCAAGAATGACCCAAATATCACAGAAGCACTTTGCAATTTCGTTCTTTTGAGTATAAAATTTATTCTTAAACACCACAGTTATTTCACTTTTGATTCACGGTTTTATTTGCAACGATTGGGGACTGCCATGGGAATCAGGTTTGCCCCGAGTTTCGCCAACCTATACATGGGCCGGTTTGAAGAACAACATGTGTGGAGTCGGGAACTCGGGGCGAGCCTGGTTCTCTATGGCAGATATATAGATGATTTGTTTTTTGTTTGGGATGGTGATTTAGTTTCACTTCAATTATTTTTGGATGATTTTAATCACAATTCATTTGGATTGAAGTTCACTAGCACTATTAGTTCTACTTCTATTAATTATCTAGATATCACATTATATATTGGGGCAGATGGTGATGTTGCGACTAAAACCTACATAAAGGAAGTTGACCAGAGAAGGTATTTGAACTATAAGAGTAACCATTTAAAAATCTGGAAAGACAATATTCCAAAAGGGCAATTCCTTCGTTTCAAAAGGAATTGTTCCAAACCTGAGGAATTTGAGAAACAAGCAATGACTCTCTATGCATTTTTTTCTGAGCAGGGATACCCTATGAATTTACTTGACAAAGCACTCAAAGATGTCAGCGAACTAGATACAGCCAACATTATGCAGAGGAAAAAAGGGAGTGATGAGTCAAAATTAAGGACCATGACATTTGTTACTACCTGTAACTCATGCTAGGGAGATCAAGAAAATAATAAATAGAAACCTTCCATTATTACAACTGGATGCACACATAGGTCCATGCATGATACCTAATAAAGCAGTAATTTTTAAAAAATCAGAAAATCTTAAAAACAGACTAGCTCCAAGCCATTTTAAAAGAACTGAAAATAAATCTTTAAATACTCTTAACTGGCTCCCTCCGAAACCTCCAGGTTTTCATAGATGTGGTGGTATTGGTTGCACCACATGTAAACATACTGAGAGGAAAACCACCCATTTCATGTCACATGTCTCTAAAGAAACGTTCTGCATCAAGGATTTCTTAAATTGCAAGTCTCCCTATGTTATCTATGTAGTGGAATGTGGTTGCGGCCTACAATATGTAGGCCGTACAACCAGATCTCTACACACTAGGTTCATGGAACATAGAAGAAATTTTGTTAGGAAAATTAGAACACATCCATTTTCCAAACATGTCACTATTTGTCAGGGTGAAGGGCTAAATAATATTCTGGTTAAAGCGATAGATCACGTCAAACCAACTAAGAGAGGTGGTGATAGATTTAATGGTTTATGTAGACGTGAGGCCTACTGGATATTTCGACTAAAACTCTTTTTCCACAAGGTCTCAATGACAAGGTGGAACTTAATAATATAGGTTAGCTTCAATCTGTGTTGGTCAGTTAGCTGACCTACAGACACACAGATATCCACCTCTAGCTACCATCTAGTATTGGTGGGCGGGTCTTTGGGGTTATTCACTGTATTTCTACGGATCTGTACTTTCATTATTTCAATACATTTTGGACTCTATCTGTTGTCATTTCTTGTTTTTTAGATTATGTGTATGTACCATTTATCAATACATTAGTCATAACCATAGTATGTATATATGTGGGATCATCATTGGCAGATTGGTTGGACCTCATCACACACACACACACACACACACACACACACACACACACACACACACACACACACACACATATAATTTTTTTTTTGTTGTGTTGGATTTATGTACATGCACATGTATACATATATGTATGTATATTTGTATGTATGCATGTATTTGTAATGGGTGTCCAAATAGGCTAGGTCGGAGTTTCTATACATTTATTACACATCATATATATATATATATAATTTTTTTTTTTTTGGGTTGATATATGTCTTATAGGGGCCCTAATATGGGTCCATTTTTTCCCCCTGCTCTCTTTCTTCCTTTTTTATAGTAGACATATTGAATATTAATGAACCATAAGAATGGGAATAGTATATCTCAATAGAGTTATAATATGTTAAACCTAAGAGCTATCAGATATCCGAATACTAACGTTTATAAATTCTCTCTGCGTTCTACATGTGTGTATATATATCTATATAGATATAAAAAAAAGGTTTTTTGGGGTTAGTATTGTGTGTTCCTGTATCTCTGTAGTTAAAACATTAAGATAGTCCGGATTAACTTTATGGTAGTCATGTGGGTTGCTATCTGTATTTGTTTTCCATTTTTATCTTTATTTTCATCTATACCTACTTATATTTATTTTCATTTTTATCTATTCGTTCATTATTCATTTTTTATTTTTTTCTTCATTATTATTTTTTATTTTTTCTTTCTGTTTCACATGAGGGCTGCTTTTTAATATGGGCAGCCTTCTATGTTATATTTTAATTTAATAATACTTTATTTTTATTAATATCTATTTTATAAACATATTATTGTGTTAAGAGGATGATTTACATCAGAGCAAGTGATCAAAACAGTTGGCAATTTCAGTAATCAATATACAAATATAATGCTGCTATCTTTATAACTGGATACTTTATAACATCTTTAGCAATCAGCGTATAAATACAATGTTGCTATCTTCACAATTGGCTTTTTTACATATTCGGAATGGAGTCTGATGTGACAGTTGAATACGCATGTGCAACAGTAGTTTGAAGAACACTTCTACTATTAACCGAGGAGACACTGATATGAGAGTACACATGCGCTACATTAAGTCAGGAAAAAACACCTGCTACCATTTAATTGGAGATGGTATTTATAGCGGCTGCCGGATCTGTGAGTCACATTGTCTGAGGAAACCGCTGATGGGCTTTTAGACGGAGAAACGCGTTACGAGCGCCTGCTGTGGAGAGGCTTACAGTGTATGGGCTACTGCTTCCCCTGATTATGGGTTCCTGTTCATCTGACCATCATCGTGGTAATTACCTCTGCTGGCTTGCTGGCCATGCAGGATTCTGTCTAAATAGAAGGGACACCATCAGGGTAGAAAAACTGAGCGGGACATTTACTAAAAACACATGCATGTGGTTAACTTCTTCCCGTCTGCTAACCCACGCTGCAACTCCATAGCCCTCAATTACCAATATTCCCTTTGGATCTATCTATAGCTCTAATCAGGATTGCTACATACCAACGAGCTACGACTTAATACCTTGTTCCAGGGAATTTTTTGGTTTGGAAACATTTTTCTAGCAGGAACAATTCCATATATAAAAATATATATATTTTTTCGAAGGACACGTATCTTTTTTGCCAAGTGGTATTATTATTTCAATCTACACCACCAAACATTTTGCTATATTTATGTGTTTATCATATAGCATTGCTCTGTGGTTTATTACACTGTACGTGGTTATATGTGTAGCACCATACAAATAGTCGTGCATGCTGATTTATTACTATTGTGTATGCATACATTGTGTGTCTATTTAATTATTTTATTTTCTTTTTATTTTATTTCTTTTTATTATTTTCTTTATGTATTGTATTTGATTTTATTTATCCTGGATGTTTTTTACCTTATTAATATTATTGATGTATTTTTATATGTGTTTTTACCTTTTGGAGTTTACTCATATTGTCCTTTATCATTAAATGCCTTCATAATTTTATCTATGACTAGCGCCCCGCTATTTCTTCATTATTGCCCTGTGCACAGACTGCTATGTAGCCTGTACTATTCATCCACCACTCACACCAATGTCACTGTGTGCCCTGTGCACAGACTGCTATGTAGCCTCCTATTCACCCACCACTCACACCAATGTCACTGTATGCCCTGTGCACAGATTGCTATGTACCCTATCCTATTCACCCACCACTCACACCAATGTCACTGTGTGCCCTGTGCACAGACTGCTATGTAACCTATTCTATTCACCCACCACTCACACCAATGTCACTGTGTGCCCTGTGCACAGACTGCTATGTAGCCTATCCTATTCAAGTGACCGCGGGCGGAAAAGCACTTCTCCCCCCACCCCTTACCGGCCACACGCTTGTTGCCTCACCTATCTCTCGCATTGATGATGTCAATACGTTTTGTTTTGTTATCGCTCAGCTTTATCTTGAAGGATCGAGATGAAACAAGGTGCAGGTTATTTCTAGGGGTTTCCACTACACAATGATGCAGTATTCAGGAAAATTAGTTCAGTTGCTATTGCGCCAACTTGGAGCAAACAGCCATCCATAAATTCTTATAATATTAGTATAGATAATTTAGCCCCATTAATAATGGAGTATAATAGTAATGTCCTCTTAATAATGATGTATAATAATATTGCGTCCCGTGTTTTACAAGATTAATATTTCTGGCGTTTACTTTCTGATATTTATATTCCACAGTGTAGTGGATTTAATACTAACTATTTCTTGAGCCGACATAGGGTCTGATTCAGAGATGGGCGCAATGCTGATAATTGCGCAGTTGAGCGTTTACCAGTAAAATGTGCATGCATTGCGCATGTGTCAAGTTACCGTAGTTTCTCACAGCAATTTTTAACTCGCAGTATGATTGACAGGTGGGGAGCATTTGTTGGAGGTAACGGGGACCTGCGGCAAAGAACGCAAGCGTGTCACGACTGGTTTCGGGAAGTGTCAGCCTGCTCATAATCCCGTACGCAGTGATTATGGCTTTGGCGTCTCAATTCTCGCAGCCATTCTGAGTATCCATAGAGTTACTTAGAACTGTGATAATCTATCTGCAACCGATGATAAGATAAATACTTTGTCATTGTACAAAACATTGAAATTTCAAACCAGGTCACCCACGTACACATTTCGGTAAAGAACAGCATCATTATTAAAGATCCCCAACTAGGTTCATCTTTACAGTAATGGATGGGGAAATAACTGTTCCTATACCGAGAAGTTCTAGATTTAATACACTGAAAACGCCGTTTGGAGGGTAAGAGAGAGCACACACTATGATACGTATGCTGGTAATATTTTACAATGCTATTTCCATTCTGTAAACTATTCTTAATATAAATTTCTCCAACAGTTGGTAACTCACTGCGTCTTTGTACGCAGATGCTTGGATTTGCAAAGCCGCCGGTGGGCGTCTCCATACAAATCCCGGCGACTGCAACATTTGCATGTTTTCGCACAGCAGCTGCATACACAGGCGTAGCAGTAGCGGCAGCATTAGCATACAGCTCTGACATCAGGTCTATAGTCCGTAGAGCTTCCTAAAGCAAATGAAACAAGAATTGGCAATCCCGCCCATTTTATAGATGGGCAGCCAATCAGGAGTGGTGACAGACAGTTGTTAAAACTAGTAGGCCACTTTTTTATTTTTTTTATTTTCTATCATTTTTAACCCTGGTACTTACCTTCCCGGAATACCTGGCTGGTATGTGCTGGTGATGTGTGGTGATTACATAACTGTCAGGAAAAAACAGTCATCGATAAATGACCTCTCCAGTATCCTTATTAGTGGCTGGTGTGGTTCTCGCCTTCTAATATCTCACCAGGATTCACTGTAAATGGCTGAAATACAGAGGGACACATTGCCCGCAGCAATCAGTAATTTCCTGTGTGATGTGTCAGGGAATTCATTCTCCTAAACTGTGCTGTTATTCTCTATAGTTTGTGTTTAACATGAGTATGATCTCTCATGTGTCCCATTATTATAATCTGTATGTAAACTGCAAAAATAGCATTATGTAGGGGTTCCCAAACTCTGTCCTCAAGGCACCCTAACAGTTCAGGTTTTACGTTATCCATTCTTGTGCATAAATGGTATAATCAAACTGACTGAGGCACGAATTAAGTCACCTGTGCTTAAGAAGTGATAGCCTTAAAACCTGGACTGTTAGGGTGCCTTGAGGACAGAGTTTGGGAACCAATGGTATAATGAAACATAAATAGTATAAAACCAGAAGTGGAAACGTACCGTGAATGGTTCCTTCTTGCATACAGGGGTATTCATAGTTTTTGCGTTAATATCGGAGGTATGACGTCATTATCGCAGGTTTTACTTTTACACAGTATTCAATTTCAAAGACTTATCACAGTTTTGAAAAGTCTTTGATAAAAAAACGGGGATAACTTTTCACCACTGAATAGGTGTCGAAAAAAACTGCAGAATTGGGGTTTAGGGGTGCAGGCTTAAAAAAAATAGCCTGCACCCCTGGGAATGACATTTAAAAAAGAACTGTGTCAAAAAAACTTTAAAAAAAAAATAGGGACACCCCAAAAAATGAATTAAAAAATTGGGGTGAAAAAAAAAAAAGGGAAAAACTTGTTTAAAAATAGGGAAATAGGTTCAGGGCTATTCTGCAAGCGGCAGGTGTTTTCTAGAATAGATTTATAGCGGTAGGTGCACAATTGCAGAATTTTTAAAAACTTACTTTAGGGACATCAAAATATGCTAGTACCCATTTTCATGTACCCCAAATTTGATGGGACCACTTAAAAAAATGAAAAAAATAACCTAAGTGCTCTTCTGCATCACTTCTTCAATGTCGGAAAAAAAACACCTGCTGCGGCTATTTAAATCCCCGACTTTCAATTAAAGGCTAAAACGGGGGTACCCATAGTGATCCCCCATGTTTTTACTACTTTAAGGGGGTCTTACAATTATTTTAAGGAAAAATTCGTAACTTTTCGCAAATCTAACTTCGGAGTTTCCCGTTTTCGTTAATTTTATATTGAATATGGGGATAAGCGGGAGTGCGCCCGATACTTTCTACTTCAGGGTCCATAGGGTATCCACAGGATACCTTGGGGTATAGGTGTGACGTCAGTCGCTGGGCACCATAGAGTTAAGCTTTTCAGCCTCCCAGGATGCACTAGGGTCCCCCTCCTATACCCCGCCCCCGAGCCAAGGCACCTCAGTTTAGTTTGGTGCCCGGCCGGCGTCGGGTGCACCTGTCGGAGTGGGGGCTAGAAGAGCCCCTGAAGCTTTCTTCAGTGCAGATGTGGCTGCACATCTGGATGTACAGCATGGACAGTCAGTCCTGACGTCCATGCTGTCTTCCCTACACCCCCGCCGGTACCAGAACGCTGGTACCGATCCGGGGATGCTGGTGAGCATCTGGGGTCACAGCTAGCGGTGACCCCAGATGTTCCGGACCATGGCCGGATCCAAGGGGGACAAAGGTAAGCAGCGGGGTCCCGCGGTGGGTCCCCGCTGGTCACATGGTCCTAAGTCCCCAGGCAGGGGGCTCCCTGGGGACTGGCTGCAGCGTGGAGCCAGGCGACCAACCTGCGCTTTCCACTACCCCCTGGGACAGCGGACCGCAGCAGAGCGGTAGCGCTGCGGCGTCCCAGGGGTTAAATGCATGCCAGGGGAGCGCGCCTTCCCTATCTCACAGCCGGCGCCTCCCCCGCTGCACACAGCCCTCTCTGCATGCTGCCGACTGGTCCTGTGGCAGCGCTCCTCCCCCAGGCCAGCCTCCTCTCTGCTCCTCGGCGGCCATCTTCTCCAGAACGCATGGTGAACGCTGCTGGAAGCGCTGGACGGAAGCATCGTGGTCTGGGTCCCCCCGCATACCTCTCCTCCGCTGTGGTCAGGTCTGTGTATGCAGCGCTGTGTCCTACCAGGCCCTGTGTCTGCGTAGTTGAGTGATCAGCGCTGTTAGTGCAGGAATTGATTTTCTTTGCATTGTATGTGACTGTGCTAGCGCTGCCTGCAACTTTTCTTCTCTAAACTGTCAGCTTTATTACTGTCCCTGTTCTTTCTGCTAAGCCCTTGCGGTGCGGTGCTGCAGGGTGGTCTCTCGCCTATTTAAGTTATAATTGGTGAGAGAGGTCACATACGTGGTGCCATCATGTCCGAAAGTGATTTTCCCCTCCGGCTACAGTGTACTACGTGTAAAGTACCGTTAGCGGAGGGGGAGGGTAGCGCGGAGGGCCTTTGCCGGCAGTGTTTGTCCATGGCGCGGCCTCTTACGGTTACAGCACCGGTACAGGAGCCGCCCTGGGCTTGTTTCGCTCAGGCGCTTACAGCCTTAGTGGGCCAGTTAGCTCCGCAGCCCGCGTTTACACCGATGGGTTTATCCCAGCAGTCAGTGGTGTCGTCACCCATGCAGGGTTTCCCACGACAATTGGTGGTACCCCACAGTCTCCCTATTTCCCCGCTCCCGGTTTCTCAGGAGCCAGCGTGGGTTAACTCCCTGACGAGTTCTGTACAGCACTTGTCGGATGTGTTGCAAGGGGAGTCTGTGATGCGGCCGCATAAACGGCCGGTGGCGTCTCTGTCGGCTCCTTATGAGGATGACGAGGGGACGTCTGATGATGGGGAGATTCTGGATCCTTACGATCAGGAACCTCTCCATACGAAGGACGCTGATGCTAAGTCCAAAGTATATATTCCTGGACTTATTCGGGCGGTCCGCACAGCCTTGGTGATTGAGGACGAAGTTCCCCCAGCGGCTAAATCTAAGTATGCCTTTTTCAAGGATGTGAAGGACGATGCCACAGTCTTTCCTCTTTCGGGTCAGTTGGTGGACCATTTAGAGGAGGCGTGGAAACAGCCTGGCAAAAGATACCAGCCGCAGAGACGCCTGGCGGTGGCTTATCCATTCGCAGATAATTATTTTGCAAAGTGGGAATCCCCTCCACAGGTGGATTCTCACGTGACCCGTCTTGTCCGTAGTGCCACATTGCCGATGCCATCCATGTCCTCCCTTAAGGATGCTACGGACCGCAAGGTGGAAATCTGCCTGAAGTCCGCTTATTCCCTTGCGGGGGGGGCAGCACGGCCGGCTATGGCCATTTGCTGGGTTGCCAGAGCGATGGAGCGCTGGGCGGATTCATTAGAGGCTTCTTTTGATTCCGACTGTCCGGCCGAACAGGCGGAGTTGATTGGCAATCTCCGTGATTCGGCCACCTACATCAACGAGGCAGCCCTAGACATTAGTACTCTGTTGTCTAGGATTTCTTCAGCAGCGGTAGCTGCTCGTCGCACCTTGTGGCTGCGATCCTGGAAGGCGGACGCAGATTCCAAAAAGGGTCTGGAGGCGTTGCCATTTACCGGAGAAGTTCTCTTCGGTCCGGATCTGGATAAGATTGTGGCCACGCTGGCGACAGCCAAATCGGCTTGTCTCCCGTCGGCCGCTGCTCCTTCTGGTTCTGGACCATCGTCCTTTCGGTCATCTAGGGCCCAGGGCAGGCCCAAACCACAGTCGTTTCCTCGACAGGCTGGTCCTAAGAAATCGGCCAAGCCCCGGAAGCAGGCATGGAGTACCAGACGTCCGGCCCCCAAGCCAGATGACAAGCCTGCGGCCTGACGGTCCGGGCCTCCCTTTGGGGGATCCCAGGGTGGGAGGCCGCCTGCTACAGTTCGCCCAGTGTTGGTCGACCACTACGACAGACACTTGGGTTCTGGAGGTGGTTTCCCACGGATTCGCCCTCTCCTTCCGGCACAGACCCCCGGCTCGATTCTTCACCACGGGTCTACCATCAGACCGGAACAAGGCTACGGAGCTGCGGAAGGTATTGCACACTATGCTCCAGGCTGGAGTTATAGTGCCTGTTCCATTCTCCCAGAGGGGCCAGGGTTTCTATTCAAATCTATTTTTGGTACAGAAACCCAATGGGTCATATCGTCCGATTCTCAACCTCAAAGCACTCAACAAGTCTTTGCGGGTCCCGAAGTTTCGGATGGAGACCCTACGGTCCATCATTCTGGCGCTGGAACCTGGGGACTACATGGTGTCATTGGACATACGGGACGCTTACCTGCATGTCCCTATTCTTTTGCGCCATCAACAGTTCCTCAGGTTTGCAATCCGCAGCGACCACTTCCAGTTTCGGGCGTTACCTTTTGGCCTGGCGACAGCACCACGTGTTTTCACCAAGGTGATGGCGGTCATGGCGGCTTCTCTGCGGCTGCAGGGAGTCCGCATGTTGCCGTATTTGGACGACCTGTTATTGGTGGCAGGATCTCCAGAGCTCCTGTTACGCCACTTGGACCTGACCATTGCACTGCTGCAACGGCACGGCTGGCTAATCAACTGGCAGAAGTCCACTCTAATCCCGTCTCGGAGGATTCTGCATCTTGGAGCCTTATTGGACTCGGGACAGCAAAGGATCTTCGTGACGGAGGACAAGATCTCTGTTTTACAGTCAAGGGTGCGCAGTTGTCTGCACAGCCGCCGGGTGTCCTTACACTCGGCGATGAGGTTACTGGGCTCCATGGTGTCGGTGTTCGACATGGTGGAATACGCCCAGTTTCACTCCAGACCTCTGCAGCACCTGATCCTGTCCAAGTGGAACGGGCTGCCTCAGTCTCTGAAGTCCCAGACGATTGTGCTCACCCCGGAGGTTCGCCTGTCCCTTGCGTGGTGGTTAAAGACGACCCACCTCAACAAGGGACGTCCGTTCTGGGTTCCAAATTGGGTCCTGTTGACAACGGACGCCAGTCTTCGGGGCTGGGGAGCAGTTTCGGGTCCACACTTGTTCCAGGGCAGGTGGACGCCGACAGAAGCGGAGCTTCCAATAAATATCTTGGAACTCCGTGCGGTCTTCAATGCTCTCCAGCAGGCACAGCGGTTTCTCCAGGGTCACCCGGTGCAGGTCCAGTCGGACAACGCTACCACCGTGGCCTACATAAACAGGCAAGGAGGAACTCGCAGTCGGGCGGCTCTCGTAGAGGTCTCTCGGATCCTGGTTTGGGCGGAGCGCAATCTTCCGGCCATATCAGCGGTCTTCATCCCGGGAGTGCTAAATTGGGAGGCAGACTTTCTAATTCGCCAGGACGTTCATCCGGGGGAATGGTCCCTGCACCCGGACGTTTTTCAACTACTGGTGGACAGGTGGGGTCTTCCAGAAATCTACCTCATGGCGTCCCGGCACAACAACAAGTTGCCGGTGTACGGGTCTCGCACAAGAGACAAAGGGGCGTCTCTGGTGGATGCTCTGTCCGTCCGGTGGACGTTCCGGTTCGCATACCTGTTCCCTCCGGTCTCCCTTCTTCCACGGGTAATCCGGAAATTCAAACAGGAGGGAGGGACGCTCCTGTTGATAGCTCCCACGTGGCCCAGACTGCACTGGTTCTCAGACCTTCAGGGTCTGTCCGTGGACAGTCCTCTGCGGTTGCCGCTACGACCGGACCTTCTGTCTCGGGGTCCTTGCCTTCACCCGGACCTGACTCGGCTGTCTTTGACGGCGTGGCTGTTGAGACGGCCATGCTGAGGTCCCGGGAGTTTTCCAGCTCTGTGGTGCGTACCATGTTACGAGCTCGGAAACCGTCTTCCGCGAGGATATACCATCGCGTGTGGCATACGTTCTTCCAGTGGTGTCGACCGAGAGGTTATGCACCGTGGGAGTTTCGTCTGTCTCGGATTCTCGCCTTCCTGCAAGCGGGACTAGATCATGGGCTTCGCCTTGCTTCTTTGAAGGTACAGGTTTCGGCCCTATCTGTCTGGTTTCACCGTAGGATTGCTACAATCCCGGATGTGCGCACATTTATGCAGGGTGTTCTCCGCATTCAGCCGCCCTTTGTTCCACCTGTGGCGCCTTGGGATTTGGCTGTGGTCCTGAGGGCTCTCCAAGGACCGCCGTTTGAACCACTGGGCTCAGTGGATCTTAAATGGCTAACAGCTAAGACTGTTTTCCTTCTGGCCATTGCTTCGGCCAGACGTGTTTCTGAGTTAGGGGCTCTTTCTTGTAGACCCCCTTTCTTGGTTTTTCATTTTTTCATGGGAACAGGGCAGTGCTCCGCACTCGGCCCGAGTTTCTTCCCAAAGTTGTTTCCCAGTTTCATGTTAACGAGGAAATAGTTGTTCCGGCCTTTAACACACCGGGTCTTTCCGTGGGTGAGGCCTCTTTGGATGTTGTGCGGGCCTTAAGGACTTATGTTGACCGCACTTCTTCGTTTAGGAAGTCGGACGCTTTGTTTGTCCTCTATGGCTTCCGTAAAAAGGGTTGGCCTGCTTCAAAGCAAACTTTGGCAGCCTGGATCCGTATGGCTATTTCTGATGCTTATCTTCATGAAGGTCTACCGGTCCCTCCTTCTCTGAAGGCTCATTCCACTAGGTCTGTGGGTCCTTCGTGGGCAGCTCGACGTGGTGCCTCGGCAGTTCAGATCTGCAAGGCTGCTACGTGGTCCTCTGTCCATACCTTCGTGAGGTATTACAGGTTTGACACCTTCGCCTCTCAGGATGCTTCCTTCGGGCGGCGGATTCTCCTTTCTGCACAGGAGCGTCCCCACCCTTAAAGGATACTGCTTTGGGACATCCCCAAGGTATCCTGTGGATACCCTATGGACCCTGAAGTAGAAAATATGAGATATGGTAAGAACTTACCCTTGTTATCTCTATTTCTACGAAGTCCATAGGGTTCCACAGGACTCCCGCCCTGTCGCACCTGTGCTGCAGATGGGCTTTGCTCTGGTCACCGGTTTTCCGTCTCCCTCTGTGGTGAGAATGTGATTCTTGTATGTGTCCAGATCTTTTTTCTCTCTCTTCCTTCTCCTCCTCCGGCCTATGGCTTGATAACTAACTGAGGTGCCTTGGCTCGGGGGCGGGGTATAGGAGGGGGACCCTAGTGCATCCTGGGAGGCTGAAAAGCTTAACTCTATGGTGCCCAGCGACTGACGTCACACCTATACCCCAAGGTATCCTGTGGAACCCTATGGACTTCGTAGAAATAGAGATAACAAGGGTAAGTTCTTACCATATCTCATATTTTAACGCAGGTAAAAACTCTGATATGAAACGTTAACTTCGACTGTGAAGTTAACGTTTCATATTGAATACCCCTCATAGTCTTTTAAAACTTGCTACCTTCTAAGCATTTTTGTTCAAGTATTAAAGGGAAACTCGTAAGTAAGGTTAGTGGCAACAGGACGTTTTACATTGCATCTTAAACTCAGCCTTTGATGCAACATATTAATAATCTCTATTTCAAAGAGCAGCATTATTTGCCTTTGGATAATGACAGACCAGTGGGTACTGAGCACACTTGATAATTAGCTTAATGAAAAAAATCACAGCAAGGTTATTAACCTTCATATAAATGAAAAGGTAATGGTCAGGGATTATTCATTAAACACAGTGGAGGACCAAAATTAGTTTTGCAATAATCTCCTTGAGTGACAGTACTGTCCATGATGATCAGCTGACATGTGTTTGTAGGCTTTGTGTTTGTACAGATGTGTGCACATACATCTATCCTCCATGCGCTACACGTCGCGCCACACATGACGCTTGAGCTCCGTGTGCCTCGGTAGCGCCAAAAGTCTTTCGTGCAACATTTTACCTTCAAATGCATCTTATTCACATTGTGATGCGAATAGTTAGTACAAGCAACCTCTGATTAAAATGATATGCAGCATGCCTGTGCTTTGTGCGTGACTGCGTATCTACATGCATACCGCTACATTACAGTATCAGCGTCTGTAACACAGTAACGTAGCGTTTCGCATGTAGATGCACAGAGAACATAGACATGCTGCATATCATTTTAATCAGCAGAAGCTGCTTGTGAATAAGACGCATTTGAAGGTAAAAAGTCGCACAAAAAGGACGCTCTGCACTAACGAGACACCACGACATGCCGCGATTAGAAGGGCTGTTTAACGTGCAAGGAGGCTAGATATATGTGGAGACATCTGTAGGCTTTGTAGTGTGTAAGCTCATTTTAAACATTTTGGTGATTTGCAGAATACATTGATGGTGTCAGGGTGGGAGTGTGTTGTGGGTCCTGAGTATAGGGTACTCAGCAATAAGCTGGAACAATTAGTACTGATTATTATTATTATTATTATTATTATTATTATTATTATTATTACATTTATCCTTTATTTATTTTTGAAACCAAGTGAACAAAAAAAGAATGCAAAAGACTTATAGTACAAAATATTGCATGACGTGGGATACAAGCTATATAAACCTTGTTTCATATGCATTCAAGCCCACAGAAGTGGTGCCATTGTGGGGATGTATGATGGTATAAGTGAGGGAAGGTAGAGGGCCCTGCTCGTGAGAGGTTACACGCTTGTTCACTTGTGCGCTTGTTCACTCAGTGTAGATGAACCAGGAGTTCGGATGCATCAGGCCAATTGGAATGACATTATGTACAGTGTGTATACACAATTGCGCACTCCCGCTGGTCGTACACAATATCTTTTGGTTGGCCGTGCTGCATCACCATCCAGAAGATATCGTGTACGAGGTGGAGCAGTTTAATGAAGGACTGAACAAGATATTGTTCCGTTGCTCATTAAATTGCAAAGTGTGTATTGGCAATCACTGATAGTCCTGGGCGTACCGATCGCCTGTTGTTCTGATGTGTACCCACCCTAACACATTTAAATTCACTTAAATGTGTTAAATGTGTACTGTAGGGGATAAAGGTTGTCACGTTATCTTGCAATTAGCTTTTTTTATTGTAAATAATCCTTTTTTTTTTCTGTAATATACCTAAGGACAATGACATTGTTTTGTCATTGCTGCTGAGTGTCTTTGTTACATGTATACATAAATTCATTATTTGGACATTGTGCAAATGGTTGACCAATTGTGTCATCAAGCCATTATGATGATTTCCATCCAACTTGATTTCCTTTTAAACTTCTTTTTTTAAGATAATTCCATAATGAAGCATGATCATTAACATAATCAAAGCACATTTGCTGTTCTGTACTTGTTTTGTTTGCATAACTATTTTTCTTGCTCATTGCCAATAAACATTCCGTGACAATCTGTTTTTTTTTTTTTTTTTTTAGGGAAACCCCTTTTTATTTTATCGTCTTCAAAATTTAGATGCCAATTGGTGTTTAGTTTGGGTTGGGTATAGGATGTCGGCGCTTCGGCAGTCAGGAACCTGACGCCAGCATCCCGACAGGGTTAGGATAAAGACACCTGTCGGGTAAGTATCCTAACCCTAACTGCACCCTAACCCTCCCCCCTAGTGCCTAACCCCCCACCCCGGTGCCTATCCCTAACCCTCCCCCTCCCCCCTAGTTCCTAACCCTCCCCCTGGTGCCTAACCCCTCTACTTACAGTCAGCATGCCTGCGCTGGGATTCTGACTGGTGTCTGGATTCCGGCACCAGCATCCCGACAGCCGGGATTGCAACTGCATCACTTTAGTTACTGTACATGTGCTGTATGCTTTATGTTTGGGCACAAATGAGAAAAACTATTTTTTTTCATATTTTTTTTTTTTCCGTCTATGTTAATGCTGGGAGGGAATTGCTAATTTTTCAAGTAAATTGGACTAATCCAATCACTATGTAATTCAGATATGACCAATAGACACCTTTGCTACAGGCAATCCCAATGTACCAAATTCTAGAAATCAAACAGTAATAAGTAATAATTTGTTAAACAAATATGTCCTGCACTTTGGCCAAATATAGATCTGGTCAGCCATGTTTCTGACGATCGATTGAATAGGTACAATAGTATTCAATTGGTGAGGTTGGTTAGATGTCTCGTGATTCTTGTTGGGATAATGGGGGGGGGGGTGGAGAGATGCATCAAACATTCCATAGAGCAGGGGTGGGGAGGGCCATTTTGATATATACAACATTAATCGTGGGCCCAGTGCAGGCCACACCCCCTCCATGTGACATCACACTGGGGTGGGGCTACAATCGCCGGTGATTACAGCAATGCCCGGAGCATCCTGAGAATGCTCTGGGGAGCTGTAAGGGTACTTGATAAATGATAGCTAGAAGCTGATTGGTTGCAATCTCTCCACTTGTCCTCTTTAGAATATTGATGCATCTCCCCCACGGTCCAAAAGAGTACTACAGGTTGAGTCTCCCATATCCAAATATTCCGAAATACGGAAAAGTTTAGCATGACTGAGATAGTGACACCTTTGCTTTTTGATGGTTCAATGTACACAAACTTTGTTTTAAGGCACAAAATTATTGAAAATAAAGTAGAAAATTACCTGCAGGCTGTGTGTATAAGGTGTATATGAAACATAATTTAATTTCATGTATGTACACAAACTTTGTTTGAGCCACAAAATAATTGAAAATATTGTATAAAATGACCTGTAGACTGTGTGTATAAGGTGTATATAACACATAAATGCATTCTGTGTTTAGATTTGGGTCCTATTCTCAACATATTACATTATGGTATGAAAATATTCCAAAATACGCAATATTCCGATATCCAAAATACCCCTGGTTCTAAGCATTTTGGATATGGGAGACTCAACCTGTATACAGTTACACTGTATGATATGTTTTTTCTATGTTTATATGAAGTGAAGGAATCTTTATAATGGTCCCATGCATATTTGCAGTTGGAAGAGAAATATTATAGTAAACCTAAAAATGTAATATTGTTTCATTGTTATGCTGACTCTTACTACAGATTTGTTTCAAATGTAAAGTTCAATGGAGTGCTATCCCCTGCCTGACAAAAGCAAGACCCATCCTACAGCATAGTCGGTGGTCCAAATATGACAAAAAGCTGAAATAACAGTTCTCCATGTCAGTACTTTCTTTCAAACTAATGCTGGGTACACACTTATGAATTTATTGTTTGTTTGATCGACAAATAATATATTGCGAGTGCATAGTTGGTTGTGTATACCTGATATGTCTATGAACGATGTCGTTCACAAACATATCAGGTCGGCCCTGCAGCACAGCCGTTGCCAAAATATCTGTATGTGTGTATGGGAAACCTGCTGCCCGTATGTACACACTGCTGACTGATCACCTGTCCTAGTGTGTACCCAGCATTACAGTGACATCACTGTCAATCCTGACACATAGGGGTATATTTACTAAAGTGAGAGTTATTAGAAGTGGCGATGTTGCCTATAGCAACCAATCAGATTCTAGCTATTCTCTTCTAGAAGGTGCTGAATAAATGTTAAGTAGAATCTGATGTTGCTATGGGCAACATCTTCACTTTTAAAAACTCTCACTTTGTTATATATACCCCTCATATTCCTCCCTCTACACTACCTCATATAGACACTCCTAAGTGAAATTAAATCCTGCAAAGAGCCTCTCTAAATATGGCAGCCATCAGCAAAAGGATGATGCATATAGTAAGCTGGAAATAGTTATTTAAGTTTTACCACTTAATTTTTTTTGTCCACAGATGTAATACATAGGCTGTATATTAATATTTAGTTTTGGGCTTACTTGTATCTATGTACAGCAGCCCGATAGGCCTTTATTGGGGAAAACCATTATCTAGAATAAGTTAAATATTTCAGGTGGGCAGCATTGTGACCAACCTCTCTTAAATTGTGTCCCTCAGCTTTAGCCACAAACTTTTACATTGTAAAACGTATCCATGCGTGATCCTTTTGAAAAAAATTCCTTTGTTGCCATGTGATCTCCTATAACAACGCCTCTTTGTTCTGATCTAATCACAGATTTTGGATTTGCTGTTTCAAATGTCTTTATTCAAAAGAGTTAAAGCCTGTGAGATCTGCACCAGGAAATAACACCCTGTCATTCAGCACCTCGCAGTCACACATGTCCAACAACTGGTTTTTGTAACCCTACACCATAACAAAAAGAGAAGAAAGCTTAAGAAAGAAGTTGTTTTTCGTGCAAAACAATGTAAAGTGGGCACAAATCCTAGTTACATATTAAAGTTCTAACATTTGATTCTGTTTAGTTGATAGTGTAAATGTTTTTTATTCATTTCATTTTTAGGTGACCCTTTCTCTTCAGTGCCGGGGAACCTTTCTTTTTGAATTGCCAAAATTCACAAAAAAGGGATTTTTTTCTTCCTTTGTGCAGCCCATGTTAGTAAGGAACTCCCCACCTTTCCTAGATTGTCACCGTTACAGGAATGCAGGTACAATGTGGATGGCAGCCAGCAGAGATGAAAGTGGCCTCTGCTGCTGGAACCAAGCTGTCCTAGTTCAGGAGACGGTTGATTGGTGAATGTGGATCCTGAATGGTTTGGCTGTGGCTCATACCCAATTAGAAGCCGAGGTCATTGCGTTTTGTTTCATGACCGCTGTCTTCCCAGGGCCAGAGCTGCCTCCACTTCTGACTCTCTGCAGTGGCAGTAATTTGGTCCACTTTAACATAACTCCTGGTTTAGTTTTTATAAAATGGAATTGGCACCAAGTAATCAGGAAGTGGGCAGACGACAAGAAATACACTATAGACACTAACAGAAAGTTATATACAGGTTGAGTCTCCGATATCCAAAATGCTTGGGACTAGGGGTATTTTGGATAACGGAATATTCCGTATTTTGGAATATTTGCATATCATAATGAAATATCTTTTTCAATGGGACCCAAATATACACACAGAATGCATTTATGTGTTTTATACACCTTATACACATAGCCTGCAGGTAATTTTATACTATATTTTCAATAATTTTGTGGCTCAAACAAAGTTTGTGTACATTCATGAAATTCATTTATGTTTCATATACACCCTATACACACAGCCTGCAGGTAATTTTATACAATATTTTTAATAATTTGTGCCTTAGACAAAGTTTGTGTACATTGAACCGTCAAAAAGCAAACGTTTAATTTTCTCAGTTAAGCCAAAAAAATTCCGTATTTCGGAATATTTGGATATGGGAGACTCAATCTGTATAAACGTTTCAATATAGCTTTTGTAATATTAATACAGGAAATGTTGGTTGATTGTAACAGATCTATTTTCTTTGTTTTTTTTTTCTTTATTTTCTTTTTTTAATTTATTTAGAGCTCTGTTGTATTCTTTGAAACTTGGGAGCAATTTGTTTTTTTGGCTTTAAATTCCACCTTGTTTATGTCACTTTGCATTGTAGTACAGTTTTACAATAATTGGTCCTTGCTGCTTATATTCTGTGCTTTTGAAATATTCAATCATCATGTTGGGATTTACTTTCAAACATGAGAATGCTGCAGGAATATTGACTTTAATTTCAGTAAATAAAATATTTTCTATGTGAGACAGACTCCAGGGTGTTGATTTAATTAGTTGTTAAAATCAATCAGATTGCAGAGTCATAGTAATGGATTGGGTGAGTCAAATTGGCACTATTTATGCTCCTCTCCTGTGGGTGCCACCATGCTGGCGGAATGGGTGGGGCCACCATGGGTATTGCTTCAAAAAGAGAGAAAGTTACTTTTTTTTTTTTTTTTGTTGCTGAATGCTTAACATTATAGATCAGAACATCAATGCATAACATGATAACACGATTTCTGGTTCTAAAACTGGAATTATGGTAATCTAGTTTTACAGTTTACAATTATGTGTGTCTAATGCAGGAGTGGAGAATCTCTTTTCTGCCGAAGGCCATTTTGAAATATATAACATTATTCACGGTCCTGGTGCGGGCCTCGTCCCCTCCATGTGATGTCACACAGGGGCGGGGCCACAATCGCCGGAGATTACAGCAATGCCCAAAGCATCCTAAGGATGCTCCAGGAACTGTAAGGGCAGCGGTGTGACCGTCTGAAGCGTCCTAAGGACGCTCAAGGCGGCACTGCTGCGTAGATTTTTGGCTGCAGGTTGCTATTACAGGCACTCTTCTAGCCAAATGAGGCTAGCAGAAAAAAGCTCAGAGGGCCAGATCAAATGATTCCGGGGGCCTTATACAGCCCTCGGACCCTCAGATCCCCATCCCTGGTCTAATGCAAGACCAGTTCTTAGGGTTGCCTGTGTGATATGCTGGGTCATATCTGGTGCCATGGTGGTTGTACAGGGCCATATCTGGAGCCAGGTATTTGCTCTCTTTGCAACCAGGTCCCGCTCTCTTCAGCTACCAACTTGTGCCCTGCCCAGCACTAAACTCCCGAAACCAGTCATAGTGCAGTGTACAGCAGAAGCCAGTATAATTATCAGCTTATAGCTGTCCTCTGTGCTTAGAGACACTCCTCAAACCCCATTCTGCAAACCATAGTAAGATCATTGTTTTCAATCTCCGACTAGTGCTGCACCGATATAGAGTGGTTGCTATCTTTTTAAGTACAGATGTGTGCATTTCAGCAATGTTAGTAATTATCATCATTATGTATATTTATTTATGTTGCTAGACCTCATAGGTGAGTAATGTAAAAAAAAAAAAAAAATTCCCAGAGAAACACTGATGGACACAATAACAGCTTTTTGCTTGGATGGTAATGTGTGTTTGCCTTTTGTATTGTACTATTGTTATAACTGTTTGTTTTAAGTTTTTGATTAAAGTGCTTTTATACCTTTGTACTGCCCTGATGGTAAGCCCGTCCCTCTCCCACACACCCTATGTAGCTAGTCTGTGAGAGATTGATTCAGTTAAGGTCCGTGTCTACTTCTCACCTACTGTGTCTTAATTGCTGGAACAGCTGGTATGGGTTGTGTACAAAGGTAGTGGTCCGTAATGGGGACCCTACCAAAGATATCCCTGTAGGGCGGAATGCCCAAAGTGTAGGCAATGTGCAATCTGGCAATATACAACAGTGTACAAACTGGCAGCCACTTTTATTTATTTATTTATTTATATATATATATATATATATATATATATATATATATATATATATATTTTAAAGAAAGGCTCGATTATATGCAGAAACACTAAAGGTCCCCATACATGGTGCAATATATCAGCCGATCCGACGGATTGTAAAGATATTTCTGCATCTATCTGTATATCTATCTCCATGTGTGGGTATATCGGTCAGAAGGGCTCCCGTTGGATCGTACATCGCTCCTCCAGATCTTTCTGCATGTTCAGTTGATCTGGGGAGAGATGTACGATCCCATTCAGCACTATGCGGATGGGGGGCGCCGGCATATCGGGCTCTCGGTGACCCGATTGCTCCGTTTGTGGGGACCACCCAATATGTTGGACATTGGATCGGCTGTTGCGTCGCATGGTGCATATTGCACCATGTTTGGGGGCCTTAACTCCAGGACATTGGAGCAAAATGTTTTTTTTTTTTTTTTTTAATTTATATTTGTTGGTACAATTCCTTATTTATATTTTGTTTCTCTATATGTGATTAAACTTATTTTTGCTGCTTAGTCACTTTTTATTGCACTATGGAACTTAATCTACACTGTTTGTATCCCTGGTGATTGTTTTATCACATTTTACATTTGACAGATTAAAAAAAACCCTTTAGTTCTGTGTTCTCTTGCATCTGACAATGGTACCGCGCGCTTATCATCAGCTTTATCAGAGGTATAATGCGCTTCATATAAACAGTGACAGCTGCTGATGTGAATATAGGAGCTCTGGTGTGTACAGATCCTCCCATTATGACAACTCCTAGTAAACAAACAACGCAAAGGGAAAACTTCTCTGGATGAAACATATGTTAACTATAAAGAGAGAAGTGCCTGTTCTTATAAAGCCCACATTAATATGATCTAAAGAGAGAACATGGTAGATAAAAATGCGCATGATGCAGAATTGTTAAAAGTCGCAGATGAGTTTATGTTTTAGCTTAGAGACAGTTTTTGTACTTTGGTTCTCTGAAAGTCCCTCATGAGAGCATCCTGCACTGGATGTACAGGATCTGTTTACATATTTATTTATTTCGTATCAAATTTCGCCGGCTGTACTTTGCCGGAATTCATGTACGTTTTTCTGTTTTTTTTTTCTTTTTTCTTTTTAATACATTGTTGTACCTCATTTATAAATAACTAGCGGTTTCACACAGGAGCAAATTTTTTTAACCAAGGTCTTATAAGATTGCCTTGTAGATGACCTTTAGTTGTTTTTCCTCCTGACATCAACACGAAAAAGATACAGGGCCATATTCAATTCATCGGAGGTTTTGCCGTCGAAAACTTATTGCGCGTATATCCCCGTATTCAATTTCAATTTGGCAAAAATGGGACCCGGCAAAAATGAAATTGGCGAAAAGTCCTGTCGTTTTTGGGGAAATCAGCCTGACACTCCCCTAAAGATGCTCTGACATGGGGGTTCACTATGGGTACCCCCCGAATAGCCCTGCAAAAGGTATTTGGGGTCTTTGAATGGTCTCAATAGGTGCTATTTAGCGTCTTCAGGACAGTGGTGAAGCATAGCATTTAGCAACTTTTTTCGACAAAATAAGTATTCCCATCAAATTTGGGGTACTTGAAAATGGGTGCAAGCATATTTCAAAGTCAAGCGCCAAAAACGCACCTTCAGCATGCACCTGCAATCAAAAATACACCTCCCCCATACTTGCAGACCCCCCCCCAAGGCTATTTCGCTAGTTTTTGGATTTGTACCCACCCCCACTTTGAATTTTTTCGCCCACATTTTCAAAGTGCTATTTTGGGGTGTCCTTTTTGTGTTTTGTTATGTGTTATTTGAGGCAGTTTGCATCAAGGGGGGTGTACAAAGGGTGCAGAGTGGTTTCCGCACCTTAAAACCCCAAATCTGCAGTTTTTGCTGCCGGGTATTCATAGGCGAAACTTTATCGCCTATTACATTGCATTGCGTTTTCGCACCGGCGAAAAGACGCTAAAATTGAATTATTATTTAACTAAATAGAGATTAAAGGATATTTTGGGGGAAATTCAATTGCCGCGATAATGTCATAATTTTATTGCACGCCCTGTGAATGTGAATTCCGCTTATCGCTTGTTTTTTTGCATAATTCAATACCAAAAGTTGTGATGTGGCATTCGCGCGAAAGTTCTTCCTAGTTTTGCCTGCGATAAATATGATAATAGGGAAATCTGCCTGTACCCCAAAAACAAGCAAAGTGATATAGGATGATAATATAGAAGTGTATCGGTGGCCCTAGTAAAAGTATTTGGGGTTCTTAAATTGTGTCAAATGGTTGTTATATGCATATTTCTAAAACAGTCAAATAATGGTAGTGAGCAAGTTTTTTTGCAAAATAAATGTTCTTTTAAATTGGGGGTGCATAAAAATGCCTATAAGTATATATTTGTGTCATTTAACGACACTTAAAAAAAAACAAAAACCTTTAACCCCCACCTGCAATCTTAAAAACACCTGTCCCATTCATACAGAACCCTCATATACCTGTTCCACATCAACTAACTCATTTTCATGCACTTTTTATTTTTTCACCCCAAAAATATATCAGTATTGGCCAAACTGAGCTAATTAAAACATTAGTTTTGACCAATTAGTCATTAAGGAAGGTGTCCCATTGTTTCTGAACCAAGGCCCTGATTCAGAGCCGGACGCTCTGACAGAGCGCTCGCTCTGAATCAGGGCTGTCCTTGCTGATTTTAGAGCGGCCTCCTGGCTGCTCGCATAGCTGTGGGAGACCACCCACAGCTATAGTGAGCGCCCAATAGGGCTTGTGACGAGACCCTTGTTGTAGGGTCTCATTGCCGCAAGCCCTGGAGTGCTTTGGGCTCTATCAGAGCCAAGAGCACTCCCACTGACATCACTTGTGATATCAGTGGGGCCGGCCCCAGATGGTGGGCGTTCCCATGGGAACGCCTCCGTCTGGGCAGCAACGCCCTCAGCACGCTCACCAAAGGGGACTTGCTGTCACTCACCATCGACAGCACGCCCCCTTTGTAGCGAGATCCATAGCGACGGCTTGGCCGTCGCTATCCGGGTCTCGTGCATGCGCACGACGGAGCCGGCTCCCTCGTGCGCATGCGCACTGGGCCAACATCGACCCGCTTGCGAGTGCTCAGTGCTCGCGAGCGGTTCTAAATTAGGCCCCAAGTCCCAACAATTTTACCTTTTTGAAATTTAGATTTTTCCGCAACTTGCCACCTGCTCAGGAGGTGGTGAAAACTTTGTCGCGAAAACAGCATAACTAAATTTGCACCCATGAAAACCCCGGGTATTAGGATAGCGCAAAAAAGTTTAAATTTGCACAATAAGCCATTTTTTGCGAATAATTGAATTCCCCCCCTTAATTTCAGAAAAGGTTGAATGATATAGTTTTTTCTAGTCCAGTTTGACCACAGATGCCAGAGATTGTTATATGCTAAAATATTAAGTCCATTAAGAATCGCGTATTGCCTTGAATTGCCTGTGAAGTAGAAATTGCAACAATCCCTGTCCTGGAGAATAGAGTGCAATAAGTGATGTTTTATCTGAATTTGTATTTAAGTTTGTAATATAATTGTCATGGTGATATCTGACCTCAGCCCATGTACTATAGGATTATGTCATCGGGGTGCATACATGAATTTGAACTGTGCTGTTGGTTGCTGTAAGTGCAAAGTGATTTAGACACGCTTTTGTTTTTTTGCACCACTGTTGCGTATATAATCTACAATAGAACCGCATTCTGTATATTTGTACAAATTTATGCTAATGCAAGTATCCATGTGACTCTAAACAGGAAGCCGCACCGCTCGCTGCTTTTCCGCCTGCACCCGTCACCATTGGTATCTGCTCGTGCACCTGACCCATACAAGATGTAAGAGATGAGTTAGAAACAAGCTTCCCTTGTTGTACGCGTGCCTCAGAATAGCACAGAACACTAGCTATGTGGCCACAACTCTTCCTTCAGATGGATCTCTTGCATGCGACCGCAACATTGGCGCTCAGAAGTGCCCATGTCAGGGACAGAGATCTGCCCAACTCTGAGATACAGCGGGTAAAATAAGTATTGAACACATCAACATTTTTCTCAGTAAATATATTTGTAATAGGGCTATTGTAATGAGATTTTCACCAAATGTCAGCAACAACCCATGCAATCCACACATGCAAAGAAATCAAACCATAGATGTCCATAAATTAAGTTATGTGTAATAATGTGAAATGACACAGGCAAAAAATATTGAACACATGAAGAAAGGGAGATGCAAAAAGGCAAGGAAAGCCAAGACACCAGCTGAAATCTATCAGTAATTAGAAAGCAATCCTGTCCCATGTCAGTGCAAATTAATATAAGCTGGTTCAGTCCAAACTGATGGCCTATTAAAAGGTGTCTCATTACCAAGGTGTCACACAAGAAACATCTCATGATGGGTAAAAGCAAAGAGCTCTCTCAAGCAACATATTCTTGTAAAAAACATACTGATGGCATTGGTTACAGAAGGATTTCTAAACGTATAAATGTTCCAGTGAGCACTGTTGGGGGTCATAATCCCGGAAGTGGAAAGAACATCATTTCACCATAAACCAGCGATGACCAGGTGCTCCTCGAAAAATTTCTCACAGAGGAATGAAAAGAATTATCAGAAGAGTTGTCCAAGACTCAAGGACCACTTGTGGAGAGCTTCAGAAAGACCTGGAATTGGCAGGTACAATTGTTTCAAAGAAAACAATAAATAATGCACTCAACCGGCATGGCCTGTATGCATGCTCACCATGCAAGACTCCATTGCTGAAGAAAAAGCATGTTGAAGCTTGTTTAAAGTTTGCTGCACAACCTTTGGACAAGCCTGTGAAATACTTGGAGATTATAGTGTGGCCACATGAGACCAAAATTGAACTCGTTGGATGTCATAATACACACCATGTTTGATGGAGCAATTGCACTGCACTTCGACCCAAAAACACAATACCAACAGTGAAGTTTAGAGGTGGGAACATCATGGTTTGGGGCTGTATTTCAGCATACGGTACTGGCATACTTCATATGATTTGAATTAAGGATCAATGGAAAAATGTACCGAGACATTCTTGATAAAAGTCTTCTGCCATCTACCAGGATGCTGAAGATGAAACGAGGGTGGACATTTCAACAAGACAATGATCCCAAGCACACAGCCAAGGACACTCTCAATTGGTTTCAGAGAAAGAAAATAAAGCTGCTGGAATGGCCCAGCCAATCACCTGACTTGAATCCATTAGAAAATCTATGGAAAGAACTAAAGATCAGAGTTCATAGAAGAGGCCCACGGAACCTTCAAGATTTGAAGACTGTTTGTGTGGAAGAATGGGCCAAAATCACACCTGAGCAATGCATGTGACTAGTTTCTCCATACAAGAGGCATCTTGAAGCTGTCATTACCAACAAAGGCTTTTGTACGAAGTATTAAATAAATTTCAGTAAGCGTGTTCAATACTTTTTCCCTGTGTCATTTCACATTATTACACAGAACTTAAATTTATGGACATCTACGGTTTGATTTCTTTGCATGTGTGGATTGCATTGGTTGTTGCTGACGGGATGTAGTCAGCGGCCGCCGGTCTAAATGCCGATGCTGATATCCCGACAGAGTTAAGATAGGTGTCGAAATGCTGACGCCTATCTTAATCCCGACGCCGGAAAGCAGACGGATGGATGCTCGAATGAGAAGTCCGGGGCGCCTGTCCTCTTAGCCATGGGAGGGGGGGATCGTTAGGGCAGTTAGCAGGGTTAGCGTTAGGTTTGAGTGGGGGGGAGGTTAGGGGTAGGCACCCCTAGGGGGGAGGGTTAGGGTCAGGCACCACTGGGGGGGGCTGTTAGGTTTAGGCTCTAAGGGGAGAGGGTTAGGTTTAGGCACGAAGGAGGGGGACTTAGGCTCAGGAACTAACGGGGAGGGTTAGGGTGTGGGGTGGGGAGAGTTAGGGGTGAGGGTAAGTATACTTACCCAGCCCCTGTCGGGATACCAACTATTGGAATGCCGTTGTCTGTATTCTGACAGGAGGCATTCCGACAGCCGGCATATCATACCGATTCCGTTGCTGACATTTGGTGAAAATTTCATTACAATAACCCCATCACAAATATATTTACTGAGAAAAATGTTGATGTGTTCAATACTTATTTTACCCGCTGTATGTAAAATCGCTATAGCACATGTGTGGTTTTCGGCCATGTAGGAAGCTACGTGCAACTATGATCAGTCCCTAGGTGACTAGTGGGAGTATTGTGTACCCTGTTCGTACTATATGGGGTAAAGGCACCAATCCTGCAGTGTTTTGCGCAGAGTGCATGAACACCGCTTGAACTGAACAGGATGTAGCGGCTGTAGATCGCTATAGAGCAGTGGTTCCCAAACTGGGTGCCTGAGGATACTTGCAGGGGTGCCTCGGGTTGGTGGTCCAGTACCAAATAAAATTATTTTTAGTCAGGGTGATAGGCACGACCAATGCTAATGATTGCCAATCAAAAAATATGTGGACAAAAAGAAGCGCAGCCCTGTCAACCACCAAATAACTGACACATAAGCACAGTTTACTTCATTTAATATTTGCTGAAGAAACTTTTAGCCCAGGGATGCCGTGGAAAAGATACTGATACTCTAGGGCGCAGTGATTCGAAAAAGTTTGGAAACCACTGTTATAGAGACAACCTTTGGTCCAATGTGAAACTTCCTTATATAATCCAGACACCGGATCCTTGGTGATCACATGAGTTTACATTGACTCCTTCAATTCTCAGCGAACAAAAGTGCAGGCATCATTCTGTGACTTTGTTAATTTGCTTATCCATTTTTATATACTGATCAGCATCAAAATAAAAGTGAATGTTCTGTACATGCCACAGAAAACCCTCATAAATAGCACATATGAGGGGTTTAATATTGCTGTGTAAATAATTTACCAATCTTTGCAGTCTCTAACACTGAGAACTACGCTTTTACTGAGCATTTTTTTTGCCCGAAAATGCATCTTCGTCGCAAACAGATGTGACAAACCTCTTCACGGGGCTGCACTGAATAATTTAATATGCAATACTTTTACATCTGTGTGCGACTGAATCTGTATGCTAAGCACAACGGAACTTGTCGCGGAAAAAAGCCACGGCTATTGCATCGTAGCACTTCAAATACAGATTCATGAGTCTATTTACTAAAGCAGTGTTAGACAGAGTGAAAAGTGATAAGGTGCCAGCCAATCAGCTCCCAACTGTCATTTTTCAAACACAGCCTGTGAGATGACAGTTGGGAGCTGATTGGCTGGCACCTTATCACTTTCTTATCACTTTTCATTCTGTTCCCTTACACTGCTTTAGTAAATAGACCCCTCAGACTCAGTCTCGTACAGTTATACAAGTGTCTCCTATCAAATGAATCAGTGCAGTTTTGTGAAATGATTTTTCGCATCTCTTTGTGACTAGGATGCATTTTTGGGTTGTTTGGCACGACTGCATTAACCGTGTACGTATACAAATCTGTATAGACCTAGATAAGTGTTGTTCCTGTATATTCCCTGTAATGTAGACCACACCACTGATTTGGCTGGTCTGAGTGATCCAACCGTCCTAGTATACACAGATACCCTCTTCAGTCCTGCTCCCAAATTTATATAAAACAGTGTCAGGCAGTACTCACTTTATTTATTGCCAGTTGAGTAGCCTTGTAAAATGTTGATAATGTTGAAATAATGGGATTGAAGTTGCTGGCAGTGCTCCATTAGCTGAGGTTAATGTTTAATCTTGGACAGCAAAATTATACTCTATCCGTGAACTATGAGCCTAATTCTGACCCGCTTGCGAGCGCCGAGCGCTCGCAAGCGGTTCAATGTTGGCCCAGTGCGTATGCGCACGATGGACCCGGCTCCGTCGTGCGCATGCGCGAGACCTGGATAGCGACGGCCAAGCCGTCACTATGGGTCTCGTACCAAAGGGGGCGTGCTGTCGATGGTGAGTGACAGCACGCCCCCTTTGGTGGGCGTGCCGGGGGCGTGGCTGCCCAGCCGGAGGCGTTCCTATGTTAGAGCCGAAAGCACTCCAGGGCTTGTCGCAACGAGACCCTACCACAAGGGTCTCGTCGCAAGCCCGATGGTCAAGACCATCGTGACCATCTTTTTGGCCGCTCGCTATAGCTGTGGGTGGTCACCCACAGCTATGAGAGCGGCCAGGAGGCTGGTCTAAAAAAAGAGAAGGACGGCCCTGATTCAGAGCGAGCGCTCTGTCAGAGCATCCCTCTCTGAATCAGGGCCTATGTTCATTTGTGCCAAGTCATTTACTTTTTTCTTTACATTTCCACATTTAGGGTATGATTTGGATATGAGTTTAAAAATGGGTACACCACACGGTGTGTTCCCAGCAACGGCACGATACACTATTCGTACACCATGCACGATGCATTTGGCAGCATGGCATCGTTCATTGTCTTGTCTCATCTGCTGTACAGCACGCTATGCGATCCGCATGATCGGAATGATATATCATGCGGATCGCATAGTGTGTACGCCCGATCAGGCATGCCCACAGGTCGTTTGTCGCATCATCCCATCTGCTGTGCAGCACAGCTGATGGGACGATACAATGAACAACGCCATGATGCTACATGCAGCATGTAACAACACATTGTGCCGCCGTCTACTGCATCTCACAATGTGTACGGACGGCGCAATGTATTGTGCCGTCACTGGGTACACACACTGTGTAGTGTGCACCCAGCCCAGCTTCGTAGTGGCCTGTAAAAAAATGTTTTCTGCAGCACTTGTGCTATAAGATGGTGTCACATTTAAGGGGTGATTACATTGTTGGCGCTGTGCTGCTATCCACATCATCGCGTTTTATGCTGTGTACACACAGGACGATATTACATTCATACAGCTGATGAATGATAGATTGTACAGTCCATCTGCACTACAGTATATAACTATGAACTACGCCTTTCACAGATATATTGCATCGGCCGTACTACACTGCAACGTGACATATTGTACAAATATATCTTTCACATCTGATAGCACGTACACTCAACCAAAGGACAGCAAGTTAAACTGAGTAGGCATATTATGTCCTGGCCAGACATATTATACGGCCGATTGGCAAGTGTATATGCTTATCAAACTTGGTTGGTGGGTCCGTCAGTCCATCGTCTGAATGAGTACCCCCCATTACAGTAGCCAAACATCGCTAATATTTCTTCAGCTCTCTTAAGGGTGTGAGGTGAAATGTTACTGGTCTTAAAGAGTTTGGAACAACTTGCCTTTGTGGTCCCTTACTTCTGGATGTGCAGTTGTAGCTCGAGTACATTAAGGGTGTGAGCATTGAAGTGTAGCACGCCCTCTGGAGATTCATTACAGTGCAAATTGGTACTGTCGCCAGATAAGCCTGTTATGAGGTGTATCTATTACAGGTCCCGAAGGCCTGCTGTAATGATACGTGGTAATGATAACAACTGCCCTTTGCTGAAGAACACTGGGCTTAATAATCCTGGCACCCTGTATTTGTGAGTGCCAGGGTAATAGTTAAAAGTGGAAATTAGATTAAATAATGTTGTAGAACTTCAAGAACAAGCAAGCCCTCACTGCTGTTGATGGCTTGGGTATGTTGGTGCTTGTGGAACTGCCATGACCCATTGGAAGTAGTTCCAGAATTGTAGCTAAGAGAAAAAAAATGTGCCAAGATGAGTTCCAGGACTGTTCATAATGGGGGGCCTTGACATTTTTTTGGCGTCCAATTCCCCTAGGTATTTTAACCCCATGCTGAACAGGCTGACGATGTTGGTTTCACATTCAGTAATAATAAGGACACCTACAAAATAATCAAATTTATGTGAACTTAGTACTAATAGCAGTGTTCAGTAAAGAGACTGGTTGTCAAGATAGGGGTTGGTATTTTTTTTCCGTTTAATAAGGGATGTGACAATGGCAGTAATCACTGAGAGGGATTTTCAGATCCAAGAGAACCCCACTAGCTCTATGAAAAAGACCCCTTAAGACATTAATTTACAACTGCATAACCATAGAGCATGGGCAGTCTCTGTATCTACTGTATCACTAAGCAGGATTCAAACAATTATGGAGCTGAAATTGCAAATCATAATAAAAATTCCCGGTCACATAGTGTTTGTAGACTGCATGAAGACTTGTATCAGTGCAATCCAGAAAATACATTTCTTACTACACTAAGGGCTCGGTTCAGACCCGCTCGCTAGATGCGTACGCTTGCTATGCAAATTCCGCTAAGTGACGGCACGGTAGGCAATCGCACGGCAAGGCATAAGCACGCCCAATATGTTTTGGCATGTGATCGCTTTGTGTATGCAGACGCCCACCAGCCTGTCTAAAGACACCCACTTGCGCACGTCATCTCCAGGAAGTGTATGTAACCATCGGTACACCAGGTACCATCGGATGCATTCGCAGTGCTTGAGGTTGACTATACCCTAACGCATGCACTGCGAGCACTTCAGTGTAAAATTCAACCAGGTGACGTGTACTATGACGCTGCCTGTTAATTATGCACTCCTCTGAAATGGCGTTAAGACGCTCAGGCGCACCTGTGTTCGCACCTCCACTCCCCCTGTTTCTAGTGGCCTGCCCCTGTTACCACCCACAGACGGCTTCTCCTGTCACTCACTCTGCTGGGCTGTCTATGCTGGGCGAGCGTACGCTTCCCAATCGCTTGGACTAGTTTGCGCACTGCGATGCATGTGCACAATGCGAACCATCGGCAGCTACGAGCGAACACTTCTTAGCGACCTGGTCTGAATCGAGCCCTAAGCTCACATACCGGGACCTATTAACTCTTCGTTTTATTGTTTGAAAATCCACACCATTCGCTGATCCACCTCCCTAAGGACTCCAGAAATGTTAATTTATTGTGGAAGGTCCTCCTCACCTCTATGCAGATATTAACTAATGAAAGAAAACTAATTTCAACTGCCGTATATTTTTTAAATCTATTTTGTAAATTCTGTACTGGTATTTATCCTACTGGATCACTTGATTTATTTTATTACTAACTGGACAATTAATCTTGAGCACATTAGATTGAAGTGCCCACTGTTACTTTTTATTTGCTTCTGTGCTCAGAAAGGATGTTCTCCCTAATTAGGGCTGATAGACTGCAGCAGTAATAACCACTCTCTTGTTTTATCATGATGATGTAATGCATTTAGCACAAATGGGCTAGCCACACTGGTCAGCTCTAAAAGATAAAGCGTGTTTCGCAACATTAAATAATCGCAGCTTAAAGGAGATCCTCTCCCCAATTTGTTTCATTTACATCCTCCAATTGACAGTAATACAGTTCGTAAATCTCTTGTTTTATTTTACTGCTGCATTATGGCTGAAATACAGCACTTAAATTCAGTGGCTTGACTCCAGCTGACGTTTGACAAGTGAATTTGTCCATAGCGTTTACAGGCTCATTTGTTATGACTGGACTCTTCACTCAATCTTCACAACTCCTTTTACTACATTACAAAGGTTTAACCATTAATGGTGCAAATAATCTGACCATTTAAAGGTTGCATATAAGCCATAGACTGGCATATCCTAAAACAATTTGCAAATCTTATATTAGCAATGATGATATAAAGATGTCCCACATGTCCTTAGATCATACCGAATAGCCCCATCTAGCGCCAAAGACTTTGTGACTGCAACAAAACACTAATGCTAAGTACCTTGTACACCATGGGCCTGGCTCAGAGGTGGACGGTATTGCACAGCTGCAAGGAAGCGGCTGTCCAATACCGTCCAACTACAGTGCAAATGCGGCAGGAGGTGTCTGTAGGAGATAGATATCTCATGCATGCATCTGTGATCTGAGAGCAGCGTCTGTAGACGCTGCCTTGGCTCACCGGTTGCTGCTTTGGCCAGTCTGCGTACAGATGTGTCCTCATACATTTAGCCTCAATACGCCACACCACGCAGCGCGACTTGCCTTGCGTGAGTGAGCCGCCAGGTCCTGTGCTACTCTGCTAGCGTCAGGCGTCCCTTTTTTTTTGGGCCGAAAATGCATCTAAGTCGAAATGCGATGCGACTAGGAGACGCCAGCAGACTGTGCTGATTAATGTGATATGTGACACTTGTATATCTGTGTGCACCTGAGTCTGTATATGAAGCACAACGGAACTTTAAATTAAAAAAGCCGCTACATTGTAGCACTTAGTATACAGATTCAGAGACTCGGGTGACTACAGATATAGAAGTGTCACATATCAAATGAATCTGCTCAGTCTGCTGCTGCATGTTCCTTGCATCGCATTGGGACTTAGGGCCTGATTCAGAGCTGAACGCTCTGACCAGAGCGCTCGCTCTGAATCAGGGCCCTCCTCCATGAAAATGAAGCGGCCTCCTGGCCGCTCGTATAGCTGTGGGTGACAACCGACAGCAGATGCGAGCGGCCAAAAAGATGGCCGTGATGGTCTTGACCATCGGACTTGCGACGGAGACCCTGCGGTAGGGTCTCCCTGCCACAAGCCCTGGAGTGATTTTGGCTCTATCTATCTATAATCACTAGTGGGGCCGGCTTCAGACGGTAGGCGTTCCCATGGGAACGCCTCCGTCTGGCAGGCACGCCCACCAAAGGGGGCGTGCTGTCAATCAACATCGACAGCACGCCCCCTTTGGTGCGAGACCCGGAGCGAAGGAAAGCCCGTCGCTCCCCGGGTCTCGCGCATGCGCACGACGGAGCTCCCTCCGTCGTGCGCATGCGCAGTGGGGAACATCGACCCGCTTGCGAGCGTCCTGACGCTCACTAGCGGGTCTGAATGACCCCCTTAGACACATTTTCGGCACAAAAAGACGCAAATAAAACGCCTGGTTCTAGCACAGGTTTGGCTTGCAAGGCCACGAAGTCTGCATCCTATGATGCAGACCGTGGCGTCTGCACTAAACGGGGTCGACGCGCCCTAGTTTCCAGGACTGCACCCCAGTACAAAACAATAGCGCTGCAGCTTGAGGGCACTGCGTGGTAACATGTGCGCAGACCCACATGCATCGGATATGTACAGAAACCACCGGGTATATATATGCACATATCTGAATCAGGCCCTATATGCGAACTAAGAGGCAAAATTGAGAAAAAATTGCACAGCACAGGCATCGTGCAAGACGTCTCGTGCCATATGGCGCACAAAAGACACCTTTAGTATTATTGGAGATTATCAACATCTCGTTGTATGAAAGTTTCCTTATTTTATTACCATGACTCCCAATGCAGATTAATATGATATATGGTGGAGAGTGCAAAATGGAGGTTCCCCCCCCTTACATCATTTAAGTCTTTGGTAACTGTTCTTGGCCTTGGGGATATCACCGCACATATGCATTTCATCTCTTCTGCTCCGTTGAATTACCAATTATGTGTGTATAATTCAGTATAAAATCGTTAAATGTACCTTGTTTGCAATCTTCATATAAATGTGCACAATAATTATGAGCGCATATGTATGAAATGAAAACTGCGCTGTTGCTCTTAACGTTCTTTTTGTGTTCTTTAGGGAGAAGGATCTGGAGGCTAAATTTATTATCGAAATAGAAGGCAAAAAAACAAAAATTACCAATACAAAGGCAAGTGTGATGCAATGTTTATTTTTGATGAATGTAGCGGTTTTAGTGATACCCAAGGGTTTCATCTTGGGAGAAGTTAATATGCTGTAATATGCCTGCATGCCTTTTTTATTATGATTATGTTCAAGCAAGGTGGAATTAATGAGCGTGTATAATGGCCTTCAGAATAATAACATTACTTGGCTATTCAGCTTGCATTGTGCCAGACCACTATAGTAAATGTGTGCTGTATATATGTATGCATACTTATGAGACCTTGGAGTTGAGGTACGAGGGATGCCGGATAAGAGGTATACGCTCAGACTGCCAGCATATCATTAGGCATAGAATATAGTCCTCTGGTAAATCCCATAAGCACTACAGAATATTTCAACCTGATCATTTACAATACAAGGACAGTTTTACTGGAAATACCTTTTTGCTTTGAAGTTCCAGTTTACTCTAAATTGTAATCACTTCTATTCTGCAAGGTTGACAGCATGATTATTATTCGCTTGAATACGTCAAAGATTTGTTTTTAAGCTTCTTTAGCCTTAGACCGTTTGGTGTCATGGTAATCTCGTCTTCTGTAATTACTTACACAAGGACTCCACCCAAATGAAACGTTGAATAGGGGGAGTAGCTGTTGATACCATTCAATCGTAAGCTTCCTTTTCATATCTACAGGGAACTGGTATGAACATTACGGTATTATCTGCGTGAAAACATGGCCGGTGCTAAGGTGTTCGACGCCCCCTTGCAAACTGTAAATTTGCGCCCTCCGTCCCATTTTCTAGAAAAGAACAGCACCAGGGGAAAGGGGTGTGGTCTCACAAGAAAGGGGCGTGGTCACACAACAGTACCCCCACTTCAAATTACGCCACACAGTAGCACAATCTTATTCACATTACACCACACATAGTGGCCCTGATTCACATTACACAACATAGTAATGTCCCTTATTCACGTTACGACATACAGTAGTGCCCTTATACACAATGCCCACCGTAGTAGTGCCCCTTATACACAATGCCCACCGTAGTAGTGCTCCTTATGCACAATGCCGAACGTAGTAGTGCCCCTTACACACAATGCCCACAGTAGTTGTGTCCCTTACACACAATACCGACAGTAATAGTGCCCCTTACACACAACACCCACAGTAGTAGTGCCCCTTACACACAATACCCACAGTAGTAGTACCCTTATTAGTGCCCCTTACATGCAATACCCAAATTAGTTGTACCCCTTACACATAATGCCTACAGTAGTAGTGCCCCTATACAATGCCTACTGTAGTATTGCCCCCTATACAATGCCCAGAGTAGTGGTGCCTCTTACGCATAAAGACATACACATAAAACACTGTACTTACATCTAGGCCACACTCCTGCGCCCGCCATCATCCGACAGCTCCTCGATTTCTGCTTTGTGGGAGAGATGTCATGATGTCTCTCCCTACACCTATTGTGGGAGCTTAGGAGTGGGCTGCAGCCTCTGGCTGCAGGGAAGGAGCCTCCGGGCACCTGCTGGTAACAAAATCTCAGCGGGCTCCCAGCAAATGGAGAAGGTGGCGGCACCTCTCCAGCCCAACGCCTCCCTGCTGAGCGTGTCGCGCTGGCCCTGAGAGTGTCATTAGTTAGCTACAGACACAAATGGTTAGTAGCATGTAACTTTAATATTTAACTCTTTGCATATACAGATGTGTTCTTATACACCTATCCTTATTGCGGCATGACTTGGACACCCTGCCATGGGTAGCGATTCCCAGTCGTAGTTTTCCTAAATGAAGCATCTTATTCACATCGTGGCGGCATACAAAGTTGCTTATAGTGTACAATACTGAATTTCTCTGGTACTTTAGTATCCACCACCGCAACTCACGGCGAGTTGGATACTTAATTATCAGGGACGAAATGGCCCATGATAATGAATAGGCCCCTCTGTGAGTACAAGTCCCAGGGGACATAGGTTGCTACTGTAGGTGCAATTTATTTGTTAACAATGGCGGTGAATTGTAGTGCTACCATAATTCTCGCTGGGAAATAAATTGACTATGCGTTATTTTCTTGTCACAATGGAGTTTTAGACAAATTCCAAATCGAAACACCTTAATTTAAAAAAAAATTTGTGATTTAAGAAAGCTAGTATACATCATTATTTGCAAATTATGTATTCATGTGATTGACCCAATTAACTATGGTATTATTCATATTCACATCATATATATTTTTGTTTAAAAAAATATATATATATGTACTGTATGTGTGTATGTGTGTATATATATATATACATACATACATACATACATACATACATACATACATATTGAGTCTCCCATATCCAAAATGCTTGGGACCAGGGGTATTTTGGATATCGGAATATTCTGTATATTGGAATATTTGCATACCATAATGAAATGTATTGGGAATGGGACCCAAATCTAAACACAGAATGCATTTATGTGTTATATACACCTTATACACACAACCTGCATTTTATACAATATTTTTGTGTATCAAAAAAAGTTTGTGTACATGAAATTCATTTATATTTCATATACACCCTATACACACAGCCTGAAGGTTATTTTATACTGTATTTTAATAATTTTGTGCTTTAAACAAAGTTTGTGTACATTGAACCGTCAGAAAGCAAAGGTTTCACTTTCTCAGTCATGCTAAAAATATTCCGTATTTCGAAATATTTGGATATGGGAGACTCAACCTGTACACACTTTTTTTTATTTCCCCTTTGTTTTTAGGCATTGTATTATTGAGAGTCGGAAGCCTTGAACTGTAGATGATTTAACACATCATGCGTATCCTATATTCCTAATATTGTCTTCGGTTTTATGCAGTTGCCGGATGGCGTAACAGGGGACTCTGGTAGAGATCGAACTAAAACATTCACCTATGACTTTTCCTACTTCTCAGCAGATAGTAAAAATTCAAACTACGTGTCTCAAGACTGGGTAAGCTCTTACACCAGGCCCTCGCTTCAATCCTTCATTTTCTGTTTCTTCCATAAATTCTTTATTTCTTTCCCTGCATTTTGTTTTAATGAAGTACTTATGTGAAATGGGATTTTAAACCTGTATAAAAAATGTGATTGTGTGAACTATGGAGACTGCTTTGTATTCGTAGCTAGTTTACCTTATTTTGTAGCTGCTCAGAGAACGTGGTTATTGTTCGAAATGTAACTTGGGTTTTAAAGGAATTTTGGCACGCTCGTGAGTTTAAATTTATTGTCAGCGCAAATGTGGAAACTGAATTTAGTAATAATCATATTCTACATCTCTTCAGGAATATATTACACTTACACTTTCATTTATTTGGTAAATGTTGTGTTAGGTGTAATAAAATCTCTATAAAGATTTTAAAGTTTATTACTTGTTTGTTTTTTAAAATATGCAGCAAGACTTGAAAGAGTTCTGTACTAAATACAATCTTTTTTTTTTTTCTTTTTGGGAGCGTACCAGAAAACCATAAAGGTTTTATGTCTCTGCAGACACAGATCTAAGGGGGTTATCTGACATATTACTGTTATTGTTACATTGGTTTGCAAATTTTTAAATGCATCACAGATCATGAATATGAATTGCTTTTTTGGTCATTATTTCTGAGAAATATATATTAATTTTGGCATAACAAATACAGGAGTACACTTTGGTAGATCAATGTGTTTGAACATTTATCTTTACATGGGATAATTAATTATAAAACTATTGAAAGTCAGCAAGAAGTTCCATGTCCATAAAAAGATAAGACGACGTGAATGTCTTACGATAACTGATCATTTCTAGATCATTGTATATTTAGATGACTTTAGCAATATTTACTCTATAACCGTCAGCAACAATTCTAAGTGCAAATAGAATGGCAGCGTACATACGGCCAGTTGTAGAAACTGAAATGTACACATTTGTCTTCTAGGTTTTTAAAGACCTTGGCACAGATGTTCTCAAGTCTGCATTTGAAGGCTATAATGCCTGTGTGTTTGCGTATGGACAGACTGGTTCTGGAAAGTCGTATACAATGATGGGCAACCCGGTATGACTGTGTTATTTATTTATTTGCAGGGGTTTTTTATTTTTATATAATTGTTATTATTTGTTATGCAATCTGCCAAATCAATTTATTGCATCATAGTGTAGTCTAATGGACCACATGGCTGTAATTTAAAATAGAAGCTCATTGAAAATCTTAACACACTAATTACATCAATGCCCATTCTGCCAAATTCACTAATATTTTACTATTTATTTCCATGACACCAGTGGCATAGTTCAATTTATCCATACTATTCTAGTTAAAGTCTAACCGCTAGATTAAAATCTTAATAGTTCAGTGGGAGTTGTACAAAATTAAGGACACTAAAGCTAGAATACAATTTAAACCAAGCTACTGTGTAACATACAGTATGTGAAGTGTTTACTTTGACAGATGTATTTATATTCTGTTCAACATAATTAGCAAACCGTTTTACACTGCAATATCTATTGTGCAAAATACAGATGATTGATTGCTAATCATTAATTTTAAAATATATTTTGTTTAAAAATAAAAAAAATGTTTTGACCTTACTTGGTATAAATGAGTAAATGAATGTAGGGATGGTGCCAACTGATGCCCAATCTCTGCGACCTAAGGAGATGTTCTCGGTGGAACAAGATAAGATTCTGGGATACAAAGACATTAATCAAGCCACACAAACAAGTATCAGTTAAAACGACATTTATGACAAAGTAAAAGAATATATATTATAAACCCTTAACTTGCACGTCAGCTCATCTACTAAGGATATAAATGGTTAACACAGGATCCAGGAAACCTCAATTCCCATACGTGGGGCTGGATACAAAGATGACAAAGATGTCCTGAACTTTTTATACCAGCCTGCCATCAGGCTCCAGACACCACTTACAAATATGGGTATAAATCTGTTTCCAAATACTGATAAGATAGATATAACAAACTACGCATGCATAGAAACCTAAAGAGAACACCTTGAGGATTTATGGTGTGTCTAGTTTTCACATTCCTTTGTACCACATATTGCAATGCCTGACCACCACCTAATGTCTGACTATTATCTTACGCTTGACACATTCATAAAAGCACTGTTCACAACATGGCTATCAGCAGACGATAATTTTTTGCTCTCCCATTACAGGAGAACTAGTGAATTTCCTAACTTAACCCAAAGGAATCAGAATTGGCGCTGAGAAGGGCACTTTTTAAATGAAAACTTTATTATGACAATTCTGCTATGCAAACCTAGGGCCTGATTCAGACCCACTCGCGAGCGGCTGTCTGCTCGCAAGTGGGTCGATGGTGTGCACTGAGCATGCGCACGACGGAGGGAGCTCCGTCGTGCGCATGCGCGAGACGCGACGAGCGAAGGACTTTCCTTCGCTCGTTGTGTCTGATCAAAGGGGGCGTGCTGTCGATGTTGATTGACAGCACGCCCCCTTTGGTGGGCGTGCCTCCCAGACGGGGGCGTTCCCAAGGGAACGCCTATCGTCAGAAGCCGGCCCACTGACATCATTAGTGATGTCGGTGGGAGTGATTTTGGCTCTGATAGAGCCAAAATCACTCCGGGCCTTGCGGTTGAGAAACTCAACCGCAGGCTCCGGCTCGCAGTGGCGATGGTCGCAATGGTCAAGACCATCGCGACCATCAACCTGCACGCTCGTATAGGCTGTGGGTGGTGACCCACAGCTATACGAGCGTCCAGGAGGACGCTCCATTTTTATGGAGGACGGCCCTCATTCAGAGCGAGCGCTCTGCTCAGAGCGTCCGGCTCTGAATGAGGGCCCTAGTCCCTTACTCTTCATAAATGGGAGCCTAGCAATACAGTATAGGACTGTTAAAGGTAGTTTTAGCACTTAAGATATAAGTGATAAACCACCCTCTTACCAAACCTGAAATATGGGCTGCAATTGGTAAATAAGGGATGACCCAACAACAATTAATTATCAAAAATCTAATTATTTATTAGTTAGATTAATGGCATCATAATACAACTCACTATTGTCATGGATAAATGAAATTTAAAATGATCATTTTCACTATTGTAGACACTAATGGTTAGAGGAATATTTAAAAATATAAATAGTTTAAACCCTATTTAATAAATGTTGTTTGTATATAATTAACCAAATGATGTGCTAACTTCCTCTAATGTGCGTGACCAGACTGACTGCTTTCTACACATTAAAGCTCATTAATACAATGACTAAGCATGTACAGCACAATGGTAGGATAATCTACATGTTTTAACATGGATTTTAATGTGTTTTTGTTTTTTTGTGTACTGTAACATTATTTGAGTACCTGATATGTCATTGTAGAAATCAAATTCGTTGCTGATATCATGTTTGATGTTCATTATGTTTATTATTTATTATAGTCAGTAATTCTTTTGATATAAAAATGTTATTTAGTTGGAAGATTTGGTTCCTTAGTAGTTACAGTAATTTAATAGCTTAACTCATGGTAACCTATGCATGGCGTATTTACCCAGGAGAGAGTGGTGCAATAAAATGTTAGTCACTCCAGAAATTCTCTTTATTTATCCCATGGGATTCACTCTTCTGTTTTCTGCATTAGTTGAATGTAAAGAGCATATAAACGTCTATGTAATACAATGCATTTTCTGGAGACAGCAATGATATATTAAATTAACCCAACTGAATCAAATATGTTTAAAAAGGGAAAAAAGGCAGTGTCATTTCATGGATAACTGTATTTGTTTTTAAAATGTAATAACCTATTTCAGAGTGATTTGACCCATGCAATGTTAATCTGCTAAATTCCTCTGGTACCACAGGGTGATTCTGGTCTAATACCCAGGATTTGTGAAGGATTGTTCAGCAAGATTGCTGAAATTACAAGGAGTGGCGATGCATCTTTCCGTACAGAAGTCAGGTAAATTCAGTGCAAATAACACTTTTTAAGGAAAAAAAGTTACAATTAAACTAGAAAAGAGGATGAATGCTATTTTAAAATGCTAAGCTTTTGTTATTTTGTAGAATGAGGATACAGGGCCTGATTCAGAGCCGCTCGTAAGCGGCCGCTCGTTCGCTCCGAGCGATGTTCACACATCTGCGCATGCGCCAACCAGTAATTGCGGTCGGAAATCGAGCGCTCGCAAAATAGCGAGTGCCCGCTAATTTGAGTGACAGGATGAGGCGTTTGTGGGTGGGAACAGGGAAAGGTGCTTCAAAACGGGGAGTGGAGATCCGAATGCAGGCGTGCCAAACGGTCAAAACGGGCGTTTTAACGGTGTGCATAATTAACAAAGCAGCGTCATCGACCACGTCACTTGGTTGTTTCTTAGCCTGTACTGTTCGCATGATTGCGGTAGGATAAACCTACCACAAGCACTGTGAGCAGTTCAGATGCCTTTCGATGTACTCGATTAATCAAATAAATAGCGGAGATGACGTAGGATGCGATCGGCCAGGGGGTGTCTTTACAAAATAGCGAGCGCATGTTTTGTTCGCTCGCTCAGACATAGAGGCGTCAACAGACCACAAAGAGCAAGCGCTCAATTTAAGTAGCCGGACCCTTTTTCTGAATGAGCGAGCGCAAATAGCGTCCGGCTCTGAATCAGCCCACAGTCCTTTTCAGATCTCAATATACATCATTGTACTTTCTTAGCATCGCCCATTATTGTAAACCTGTGACGTGCACACTTTGCGCTCCATACACAAGGCATGAATATTGGATCTGCAGATTGAAATATGGCATCTTGGTGGTGTTCTATGTAGTTCTTGGATACAACCTGTGTGCGGGAAAATAGATAGGATTAGTATCACGTGTACGATTCCAATGTCTACCTCCAATTCACATGGTACTTCTTGCTAAGTGTAGACACAACTTGCCTTCACAATCAAACCGTGAGAACTAGATTTTTTTAGACTCTCTTTCACCCAGATGATAACCTCATGTAGGGGTCTTGGCGAAACTGGTGTCAACATTTTCTCAAAGGGTAACATGTTTTCCCCCACAGCTCTTTCATTCAAACTGCACATTACCTTCCCAAGGGTCTTATCCCATCCCCTTAAAGTATTTGTGGATGTCTTTGAGTAAGTCATCCATGCATTTTTTTTAGGCATGTTGCCTGAGGGTAATAAGACATATTGTACACCCAATACACTCCCTTCTCCTAAGCCCAGGCATGACCTTGGAATCCAGTGATGCGAGTACCATTTTCATATTGTTCTTCTTGAGGTACACCATAATGTCTTTGTAGATCAACCAACATCTACAGACTGGCTTGCTGGTCCATGGATTGCTCTTCTAGGACCATGACCACAGCTCTCAGCTCTGCATGGTGGCTGGAACCTCCAATCTGTAAAGATGGTAGTTCTACTTCTGTAGTCTGGAAATTCACCAACCCCACAATGTGGGTCGCTACTTGTGATGGTTCTTGGCTGCTGATACCACTCTGATCCTGCTGATACCATTTCATCAGAGTTGACTTCTGGACTGCCATGTTGTTGATGGCTAGCCCCTCTTGTCTCAACCAACCAGCCACTGGTAGCTCTGTCCTGGTGGTGTCTGGCTGCCTCTTGGTTGTAGTCTCCACATGCTGCAAGGCAGTTTAAGCTGCTAACCGAGTCTTCTCCAAAGGTGTGTATCTGCATTGTACAGGGGCATATTGTATAGCCAAGAACCCTATGGGAATTTTCTTCTCCCCACTGTTCACGCTCTTCTGCCATAGACCTCAAGACATTCCATGAGTTGTCACAGTTACAGCCAGATCAGCCATTTTATCTGGATGTATGGGGCCCAGGACGTTATGCGCCTTCTTAGCTTGTTGGGTTTTTTTTATTTTCATCAATAGTTTTTTTATTGAAAATGTTTCTTTTTCATAAGGGATACAGGAAGAAAATAAGGGGGAAGAAAGGGAAATAAAACAGGGGGGGTACAAAACACATATATAATTTCACATAATGTATATACATATACATATATATATATATATATATATATATATTGTGACACAGTCAGATTAGGAGGACCCTCTCCTGGGTAGGGGACTCGTTCCTTACACACACACACAGCAGCAGGGAAGCAGCACACCAGTCTGGATGCGAGTACAAGCTGGTCGGCGCCAGTCTTTATTGTACAGTGTCAGAAATAACATAAAGAAAACATAAACATAAATCCTAGCCCTGTCGGGGCACTAACTTCACAGGTGGTTCCCTCACTACCAGAACCTGGCAGGGCCTAATGCCCTCACCAGCAACAAAGGCACAGCACAACACTCACAGTTAGGTTTTCAAGTGTCTCTGAGCAAACTCCCTGTCTGCTCTCCCAGGTGAGACACTCAGCCTTAAACACACTAGGCTTATATTGGCCACTCTCAGGTGGAAACCCTAACAAGCCTGTTACCAGGCTACAAGGCCCAAAACCTGGAGTGGCCGTGGGTGGAGCCCTCCCTCTCCTCTCACCCACAACCCCCAGGTCCCAAACCGGCTTTTCAAAAAGCCGAGACTCAAGCCTGCTACACTGCAGACTTTCTCCTGGGGGTTTAGAACACATAAGACAGGAATCTGGGACAAATGTACCTGCCACAGACCACTTTACCAGTGATCCTATCACAATATATATATATATATATATATATATATATATATATATATATATATATCGATGTATAACATATAAAATACAATAAATCAATCTCAATTTAGGAAAAAAAGAAATAAAACATTTATAAGCAACAGTCAATTTGAAGTGGGAGATTCATTTAAACTGAATTGTAAAGGATCTGACGAAGATGGTTTAGAAAGAAATACAGCGCCCTCTCCATCCGTCACATAATCATGCCAAGCTCTCCACTTTACCAAAGGGGAGGGTGTAGAAGTAGAATATGATACAGATTCCGTCTCCATCAGAAAATTGAAATTAATTTTGTGAAACACTTTAATGAGTGGAGGCGGAAGAGGTTGCTTCCAACATTGAGCTAGCGCAGCACGAGCCACGATACAAATATGACCTAATACATAGCGGTGATATAAAGGTATTGAGGTAGGATATATATGTAGCAGGGCTAAAGATGGGGAAGGTGATAAAGACAACCCTAAAACTTTATGAATTAACATACTTCTAACCAATAAGTTTGTATAAGAGGGCAGGACCAAAACACATGAAAAACATAACCCACCTCTCCGCAGTTACGCCAGCAGAATTTAGAACATGATTGCCAGGAGGTGTGTAATTTATCAGGAGTGAGGTAGAGTCTATTTAACAACTTAATCTGCATCTATGTATGATTCAGGCATCGTGACATACGAAAAGAGGAGGAATAAACTAACTGCCACTGAGAGTCAGAGATGGAGTCACCCAAATCTTTCTCCCACCTCAACTGAGCTGCAGATTTATCAAAAGGGTACAGTTATAGAAGGATTTTATACCAAAACGAAACACTGCCTCTCGACTGACCCTTCTGTAATTGAGATAATAATTTATTAGGAGGCGGATGGATCACTCCCCTTGATTTTGAAACCAATGGCAAATCTGCATATAGTGTAGCAATTTCTGCGTAGGTAAAGAGAAACGTGACTGTGATATAGAGAAAATTAGAGAATCATGTTGCCTTCCAAAAGTTCCCCTAACTTGTGCATTCCCTTATCATACCAAATAGCAAGTTTACCTTAGGGATCAATTTGGCAAATGCCTTGGTAGATAATTCAGGAGATGGGAGGGGAAAAATCAGGAATCCAAGAAAACAACTTATCCCAAACTTGTAACATAGGCCCTCATTCAGAGCCGCTCGTTAGCGGCAGTACGCTCGTTCCGAGCGATGTTTGCACATCTGCGCATGCGTACGCTTTTTAGTACGCATGCGCGAACCAGTCAGTGCGGCCGAAAATCCTTTGTACGCTATATAGCGAGTGCCTGCTATTTTGAGTGACAGAATGAGGCGTATGTGGGTGGTAACAGGGGAAGGTGCTTGAAAATGGGGAGTGGAGATCCGAACGCAGGCGTGCTTAAAGGTCAAAACGGGCGTTTTATGGGTGTGTATATTTAAAACAGCAGCGTCATTGACCACGTCACTGGGTTATTTTATAGCCAGAACTGCACGCAAATTTGTGGTAGCAAACACCAACCACAAGAATAGCGAGCAGTTCATACGCTGGTCGATGTACTCGATTAATCTAATAAATAGCGGACATGACGTAGGATGCGTGCGGCCAGGGGGCGTTTTTAACAAATAAACGAGCGTATGTTTTGCTCGTTCGTTCAGACTTAGAGGTGTGAACACACTGCAATGTGCGTACGGATCATTTAAATAGCCACCCCTTGTTTTTAAACGAACGACCGCAAATAGCGTCCGGCTCTGAATGAGGGCCATAGCTCGAATTGATGGCAATAAACAGGAGACAGCTGGCTGTAAAGATTTGGGAGTCCAAAATAGACCCCGTAAATAAAATCCCGGGCAACTAATTTGTTCTAAGGACACCCAACAAGGGTCATAAGGATGACGAAACCATTCTTGAAGAGGAACCAATAGGCAAGCCTCTTGATATAAAACTAGGGGTGAGCGGGTTCGGTTTTACTCGGTTTTACCCAGATCTTTTTATTGGCTATCGCCGAACATGTGTTTTGGATAGCGAATAAAATCGAGCCAAATTTGCGGTAAAGTGGCGATAAGAACCGAGTAAAACCGAACCCGCTCACCCCTATATAAAACAAAGTTTGGTAAGGCCAGACCATCACGTTCTCTTGGAAGAATCTTTCGAGCGTGCCAATTTTGGTGGGTGGTTCTTCCAAAGGTAGCTGGATAAAAGATATCAACACTTATCTAAATACTTACTGGGGAGTATGAAATCTTAGTATCAAAACAAAGACTGTTGTTTCTAGGGGCAACCTGCTCTTTAATGATCACTCGCTCCTCATAGATGAGCTTAGGCCCAGGTGAGGAGTATAGCAGAATCAGTAATAGCAGCTTCTTTACCCTGACCATCCTTATACTTTCTTTTCTCAATAAGGATAATGTCATGGAGACAAATTGAAGTCTAGGGATACTAGCAATTTTTTATGATATTCATTTACTATACAACTCTGTGATATTTTGCCATTAATATATAGGCAAGGGGAATTTATATCTCCTATATGCACTTTTACAGTTTCTCTATTATTTAAAATAACCTTTATTTGTCTGTGCAAAATTTTCATTGTGAACAACATCAGAGATTTAAATATTTGCTTGATAGCATTATGTATACCATCTCTACCTAGTGTCAGTTGTATGATCACTGACTTATAGAGAGTGTATGTATCTACAAGGAATAGTATGCACAACAACTTTTTAAACTTTATTTTCTTGCTCATTATGACAGAGTAATATTTTAACATTTGCATATTAAAAGTTAATTCTTAATATTATCCAATTAAATTTTTTTAGAGTGCTCACCAGAGGGCCTATTTCAGACCCGCTCGCAAGCGGGTCGATGTTGGGCCAGTGCGCATGCGCACGACAGACCCGGCTCCGTCGTGCGCATGCGCGAGACCCGGATAGCGACGGCCAAGCCGTCGCTCCGGGTCTCACTACAAAGGGGGCGTGCTGTCGATGGTGAGTGACAGCACACCCCCTTTGGTGGGCGTGCCGGGGCCTGGCTGGCCAGACGGAGGCGTTCCCATGGGAACGCCTACCGTCTGGGGCCGGCCCCACTGACATCACAAGTGATGTCAGTGGGAGTGCTTTCGGCTCTGATAGAGCCAAAAGCACTCCAGGGCTTGCAGCAGACGAGACCCTACCACAAGGGTCTCGTCGCAAGCCCGATAGTCTTGACCATCGCGACCATCTTTTTGGCCGCTCGCTATAGCTGTGGGTGGTCACCCACAGCTATGCGAGCGGCCCGGAGGCCGCTCTAAAATCAGGAAGGACGGCCCTGATTCAGAGCGAGCGCTCTGTTAGAGCGTCCGGCTCTGAATTAGGGCCAGAGTTCTTTTCTTTCTATCCTTTTGCGAAAATGAAAGGGATCATGTGAAAAAGATACATTCGTTTTGATAGTAAAGACATTTTAAAAGCAGCTAATCGATCCAACCAAGACATCTCATAAGAAAGCCAAGATTTAGTAAAGTTGGACAAACTATCAATTAAAATGGGCATATTAATATCAAAAAACAATTTAGAGGAGGGGGGAATATGTATACCTAGATATTGGATAAAGGAGGTACGCCAATTATAATAAAAAAATGGAGTGAAGGGAAGAAACAACTAAGGGGGCAAGGTTAATAGGTAGAGCATCGATCTTGGTCGTATATTATCTATAGTAAGAGGAAGCGCTATATGCCTCCAACACCGAATGAAGATGGGGTAACGCCTTTTCAGGGTCTGTAGTAAAGAGGAGAACGTCATCTGCAAAAAGACAGAGCTTATGAGACAATCTTCCAATTTTAATGCCAGGAAATTTAGCATCTGCTCTCAATTTAGCAGCCAAGGGTTCAATGGCCAAAACAAATATCAAAGGGGAGTGGGGACACCCCTGACGTGTACCATTAGAAATAAGGAATGTGTCTGACAGAAAACCATTGCTGAAAACACGTGCAGACAAAGAGCTATATGAAGCTAAAATAGATGTTAAAATACGATCTACAAACCCAAACTTGGAAATAACAGCTTGCATATACGACCAATTTAAACGATCAAATGCTTTTTCATCATCGAGAGGGAGAGCAAGAGCATTCCAGAATGGGAAATATGAATATAATCAATAAGATTAAATACTCTACGGGTATTATCAGAGGCCTGTCTGCCAGATGAAGGGGACTGAGACAGAGCTCCTTTAAAAGGACCAAATAAACGAGACCCATTTTGATTAGAAAAGGATACTGGCAGAGGGATATGGACTTTACCTCTTTCGGAGGCATAATGTAATAATGATAGAGAGTACACAAATGAGAGGACAAAATAGAGGTTACACCGTCTCCTCCTAGTGATGAAAAATACACACTTTTTTGATGTAGAGAGGTTGTGAATGATTAGGTTACATAGTGCACATGAAGGACATGGGAGGAGAGAGAGCAAAATAAAGGATCACATTAGTATGTGAACTCCGTAGCACAATTTCAGCCATTCAGTAGTACTCCAATATATATAGTGTTAAATATGAGCCATGAGGGTAGCCGAGATGGGACTGTAGCAGCACTGGAACATATGTAAACTTAGAAGCAGACAGTCACAGAAAAGTAGTATGGAGGACCTCAGGTATGAAGTCTTACATTATTAGTTGCCAGAGTGTATAATTGAAGTGATCAGGAGAACTGTATTATAACGCCGACTCCTCTCCAAAATGGAGGCCGAGCTTCCTCCAACCCCTCCACACCGAGTGTTGGGGCCTGCTGGCTCTATACAGTAGGGTGGGCAGGGGCACAGGCAGCTCACCTGTGACCAGAGAGAGGCATCGGAGGAACAGCAGAGCAGCCGCAGACAGAGCGGTGGCGACTGCAACTTCCGGAATGCGCCAGGCGAGGCCGCGGCTTTAGTCGCGGCAATAGGCCTCAGTGCCAGGTCTCAATCTCAGCTGCAGCTCACTTCACCGGAGCAGTGCCAGGTAAGGAGGGGGTAGCAGGAGCTCCGTCTGCGTGTTCTGAAGCACGGATGGGCAGTATTCAAGGTGGAAATGCTCCTTAATAGCGGGAACTGATGGAGTGCATGTCTTCACTTGTCCGCAGTTAGGCCACGCCCCCTTAGCTTGTTTTGCAACTTGAAATGCGTCTTCTTGTTCACTGCTCCATACAAACTCGGACTTCTTTCTGGTTACACTGTAGATCAGTCTGAGAATGAGTCCCAGATGTGGCACAAAAGCTCTACAATATCCCAGTGTCCCCAGCACTTGTTGAGCTTCTTTCATTGTGGTGGGAGTCTTTAGATGAGTAGTAGCATCCAACACAGGCTCTGGAATCTTCCTCTGTGGACCAGTCCACATCATGCCTAGAAACTTTACAGTTTGGGCAGGATCTTTTTCTTTGTTCTGGTTAATTGCCCGGAATCGGTATGATTTACCGCCGGACCCATGCCCGGCGGTTGGAATCCCGACAGCAGCATCCCGTCTGAGGAGGAAATCCCGATCATCCCCAGGTAAGTATATACTAACCTATTTCTACCCCCTAACCCTCCCTTAGGGGTGCCTAACCCTAACCTTTCCACCCAGTGCCTAACCCTAATCCCCCCTTCCCCGCCGCCTAACCCTAAGTCCCCCCCGGGGGTGCCTAACGCTAACCCCCCATCTCCTAGCCTAAACCTAACCTCCCAGGGGGGTGCCTAACCCTAAGTCCCCCCCGGGGAACTCTAAACCTAACCCAACCCCCGCGGCTATCTGCGCTCGGCGTCCCTTCAGTCGGGATGCCAGGTGTCGGGCTCCCAGCGTATGTCTAATGACAGGCGTCGGCATATCGAAGCCTGTCTTTATACCCTTGCCGGGATGTGACAGTCGGGAAGCCGGCTTGCATACCAATTGCCCACCTTTGATCTTCCATGTAGGTGGTCAATTTGTGTAGATCTTCAGTTACCTCCTCTGTGGTTGCCCCGGACAACGTGATGTCATCAATGTAGTGGTGTATCTGTCCGGTCAGTCTCTCCAGGTCCCTGGACATAAGACTGTGGCATATGGATAGAGACTGTGTTTCTACCCTTGAGGCAACAATGTAGGAGCATACTGTCTCCCCTCCCAGGAAAAGGCAAACTGGTTTTGACTGCGTGGATCAATAGCAATAGAAAAGAATGCATTAGCCAGATCAATTCCTGAATGCCATTCACAAGAAGTATCTTGAATCCTCTGTACAATTGAGACCATGTCAGGAACTGTTGCAGTTGACGGCTGTGTGGCTTCATTCAAAGCCCGATAATCCACATACATTCTCCATGATCCATCAGGTTTCTTCACTGGGAACACAGGGGCATTAAATGGGCTGATGGCCGGTCTGTATATTCTTGCCTCCACATAGGCCGCCAATGTCTCTGTAATTTTCTTTGTGGCCACCTGGTATGCGGTATTGCTTCATGTGCACAGGGGTGTCAGGGACAGGGATATAAACAGGGTCCCATTTTGCCTTACCCCACACTACACTTTTCACTGGCAAGGGGGTGCATGTCCTTATGGCACAACCAAACACATAGGTACCTGAGGGAGTGTCTATGGACTGGCCCTTCAAAATTTCCATACCAATGATATTGTCTGGCAGGTCAGACCTCAACACCTCTGCATAGAACCAAGGCCCTTTGCCTACCCCCCAAGCCTTCTACAGCTACCCATGTAGTGGTGCTAGCTGGGACTTGTGTTCTGTGGAACAATGAGACTTCAGCTCCAGTATCTCACAGAGCTGTACAGCGTGTAACAGTAGCCCCATTATCCCATGAAATTGCACATAACACATAAGGGCGTTTGTCTCTGGGTTGTAATGTGCATATCTGGTATTTCACAGGCTGTGAATCCAGAGACTCGCCTGTCAGTCTCATGCCAGATGGGCAACATTCAGTTGTTTTGCAGATGGGCACGACTGCTGCGGGCGCCCATAACTTGTCGCACCTATAATGCACCGGGTTTACTGTAGATGCTTAAAGCTAATAAAGCTGTGAAACGTAATGGACGTGCTGCCCAAAGCAGGACTTTTTGCGGATTTCTGCTCGCTGCCTCAAGAGGGTGCGAGCAGACATAATGGGTTTCTGCAGCACTCGCGCCCATTAGCATAAACATTTGAATAGGTTGCTGTCACTATAGATGGGAAATCGGGCACCCAGAAATAATTGAGTTGGGTAGTAATACTGTTTATGGCTTTGTTGATGACGCTTGGCTTTGAATGTTAGGGGCTAATTCCTAATGTTTGATACATCTACAGTTCAGGAGAAATCCACTGCTGGAAATTTTCTCTTTTCTCCGCTGCGCGTTTTCCTATTATTGCTTGGACCAAATTTCTAGGGATTTCTAATTTTAAATATTCCTATTATGTTCCTTCTCCCTTTCAGCAATTTGCAGTCATATTAAAACTCTCTCACACTGGATAGGTACCTGCATGGCAAAAAAGTTTTGGAAGGGGGTTCCACTGATTGCTGATGTGCTGAAGGAAGGGTACTGGTACTCAAATACTGCCTTACATGACTATATCTTCCTAATATAAAAAATTTTTTTAGTATGTGTTTTTACATGTGGATTCTTACTTGCTCTATGGTAGCTTTTTTTCGGTGCATTTTTTGTGCGTCGGCAAACACGCTAAGAGAGCTTACAGGTGATTATATAGAAGCTCACATCAAAGTCACATGCATTTGATATGTGTCACCATTGAGTATGCTACACAAATCTTATTCTTGTGAAACCCATAACATAAGGTTCAGAATTTGCAGGTGAATTTTGCTTGTAAGTGATCCCAAACCCTTAGTTTGTATTCGCATACTCCTGCTCTGCTTACCGTGGTGTGTCTGGAAGTTTTCAGAATCAAATTTTCTTGAGTGATCTGGAAAAGAAACAATTAAAGGTTTACTTCTATGGACATCATCCAAATGGGAGCAAAGCCTTTAATTTTCCAGTTCCTCAATCTCTTAATTGTGAGTGAGCACAGCCTACAACTGCTGCATGAATGAGCAGGAAGACCTATACACCATAGATTGCCTTTTTCGGTGTACAGAAAATGGGCGATACTGATATGTTTACCATCACAAATCTCACTCCATAGACTGATGCTTCCTGTACCCTTGCGGTTGCTGTTCATGTTTGATTTTTGTATTTTATTTGTTTCAGTTACCTAGAAATTTACAATGAAAGAGTCAGAGATCTGCTTAGAAGAAAGTCATCGAAAACTTTTAATTTGCGAGTCCGAGAACATCCCAAAGAAGGTCCTTACGTGGAAGGTAGAGAAGTGTACATGCATTTGGCAATTCTTTATTATGGCTTAAGGCTGCTTTTATCCCTTCTAAACTATGGCATCAGCTTAGGTTTTTTTTATGATTTATTTATTTAACTGTACACACATTAATCCAATTCAGTGTATTAGTTATTATCTTAAATGGAAGTTGGGCACATATATGGTACTTGCGAAAGGGTCGGGCAGTCAGTTCAGATCATTATACTGTCTGATACTGGGTGCAGAGCAATTGGCCACATGTGAGGCTCAAGTACAGGAGCCGAACACAACTATGATATGCAGGGACTTGGGACGATGCCTCGGCACAATTTGATGGATGAAAGACTATGGCCTATGGAAACATTAATTAGTAAAATGTATTTGGCCCAGTGTAAAGAGAACTCTGATCACTGGGTCTTAGTGATAGCATGGATTGCTCTAAGTAGACTATGTATCGGACCTCTTTAATAAGTTACAAAATTGTCATGCTTTAAACCAGATTGATTTACATCATCTACTAATACAGTTACCATATTTCAGTTTTATTTATTAGCAATTATTTATATATTGCATACACATTATGCAGAGCTGCCAGTCAAGGCATCATTACCACCACTAAAATATATATCCAGTGACTTCCAATTAGAACAATAATTCTGTCTGAGATAGGAAGGATATTGGGGCGTTCCATTGTTGACCAAATCTGTTGACATGGTCTCCTTACCATTTTCTATAACTCTATCCATAAGGAAAGAACTGCCATTGCTAGGAGTTTAGAACGCTAAATTCTAGACCAAGACAACTTTCTTAACTTAGTCTTTATTTTGTTGCTTAGTTACCACTAATATGTATTTGTGCTCTCAGTATATGGCTGTAGAGCAGATATGACATCATGCCCATCACACTACTGCTGGCTTCTGAATAAAACATAAATGTTAAAGAATTGTGCTAACATTGGCTATTCTATGGTCTATTTCCTGTCATTTCTGCAGACTTGTCAAAGCACTTAGTACAGAATTACAGTGACGTGGAAGAGCTAATGGATGCTGGGAACATTAACAGAACAACCGCTGCTACGGGAATGAATGATGTCAGCAGTCGGTCACATGCCATTTTTACCATCAACTTCACTCAGGTAATGGGGCGCATGACTGTCTTTCTAATCAGTATTTCCATCCTACAGTTGGACTGGACATAATTGCATTAAATACAGCTGTGTCCACATACATCTATCCTCCATGCGCTACAAGTCACGCCACACACAATGCGGGAGCTCTGTGTGACACGGTAGCGCCGAGCGTCTTTCATGCAACGTTTTACCTTCAAATGCGTCTTATTCACACAGTGATGCGAATAGATAGCACAAGCAGCTTCTGCTGATTAAAATGATATGCAGCATGCCTATGTTCTGTGTGTGACTGCGGGTGTATCTGCATGGGAAATGCTACGTTACAGTGTCAGCGGCTGTAACACTGTAACGTAGCGTTTCGCATGCAGATAATCCCGCAGTGTCAGCGTCTGTAACACTGTCATGTAGCGTTTCGCATGCAGATACACCCACAGACGAGTGAATAAGACACATTTGAAGGTAAAAAGTTGCACGAAAGACGCTCAGCGGTTCAAAGTCACGCCACGCCACAACATGGCGCGATTAGAAGGGCTGTTTAACGCGCAAGGAGGCTAGATATATGTGGACATTTCTGTAGTCCTTGCTATAAACAGTGAAGTGTCTCTAAACTTTATGTGAATTCTATTGTGGTCAGTCTGCATTTTCTGATGGATGTTTATTAAAAATTATCCCCTGTTTTATGGGGTATATTTACTGGTGGGCGGTTTGTCAAAGGCATCAACCATCGGTGGCTGTGACTGTGGGGGCCTGATTCAGGGACGCATGCAGTGCCGGTGTTCATGTAGTTGAGTGATTGCAAGTGCCAAAAACCCCTAAAAACTCCTATGGCACATGCGTTAAACAGAGTTACACAGCACTTTCACACAAAGGCGCTATTGCATGTGCTGGGCGTTGACTAAGAAGTGGTTAAACAGACGCACAGAGATGGTCCCTTGTTATGAGAGTGTTGCGGCGTGATGGTGAAAGCGGTTGCATACACAGACGATGGACAGCTCACATAGGAAGCCATACTGGGACGGAGAATCTGCACCTGCCGTTGGAGTGGCGAATCGTCATTTCAGCACCTATGGGCGCTGACAGTGAGTGTCTTAGTCCTTGCACATTCGGAAGCATGGATGTGCACAATGGAAGGGCTATGTAGCGGCATTGGCATAAAGTCACAGGCTGGTGGCTGACAATAGATGCAGCTGTGGCCAAGTCTGTGTCCACCTCTGGATCAGGCCGGTAGTATTAAAACTGCAACAGGATTCAATGCTAAATCAGGCTTGCTTAGAACTGATTCCTGCCAGCCGTTTTAAATCTATCAGTTGAAGCCTTGACAGAGACAGCCCATTAGAAATATATTCATATTAGTGTTTTCCTACAACATCTAAGCTGCCCCAAACCTCTTGGACATTCTTTTGGCTGTAGGCTCACTGAAAGTATCTGGTTAAAGTGCTGCATTTAGGGGACTCTCCTGTTCTACCAACCCAGAGACCTTTTGACCAATGATGTTAAATGCTGACACCAAGGTTCAGTATCATATTTCCATCTAAAGATACAATTTTTTACAGTGAGCTTCCTCAACCCAAATAACAGGACCAATCATATGATCCCCCACAATCTCAGCCGGTTTATGACTAAATCTTGGACTGATTTATGATTGTATGTGTTTCCAGTTTGCTAATGACATTTCAAGACAAATTTTATATTTTAGAATATTTATACAGGTACATATGATTAATTTCTCTATGAACCCTTAGAGCAGTGTTTCCCAAACTCAGGGAGCACTAATGCTGGGCATACACTCTACAATTATCTGTCCAATCTGTCTGGTGGGAAGGAAAATCTGGTCCGTTTTCTAGTGTTAGGGAGCTTCCATTTTTCCTAGTTGGTGCACAGGTGTAGTCATTACCGGCTGACACGTTTTAAAAGATCCACAGGTGGAGTTAATTATTTCACTTGTGATTCTGAGAGGAGACCTGGAAAACATGCACTGCTAGTGCTCCCTGAAGAATGAGTTTTGGAAACACTGCCTTAGAGTATTCTGCATGTGCACAGAATAATATATATAATATATATATCTATACATATAAAATAAAGTCTCAGGTAGGTATCTGTCTGTTTGTTTGGGGTATTCTCGAGAACCACTGGATGGATTTTGATGCAGTTTTCACTTTTCTATAGAGCACTTGTTGAGGAAGGTTTAGGTGTATGAAACATTAATGTATGACAAAAGTGAACCGAGCAGTGATGATTTAGTGAAGCAAGTCAGTGAAAAAACAGACGTCCGAGCACTTTCTCGGCTTATGCTGCCTAAACCGTTAAAGATATATTATAACGATGGACTTTATTTTATGCAATGTAGAGATTGATCTGTATTATCCGGTTCCTCCAGAAAAATTGATGTAGCTTACAGAGCTTCTGTTTGCTGATACAAAATTTCAGTTTTTCCCTTTCCTATTTTATTTATGTGACAGACAATTCTTTAATTTCAAACAAGTCTAATTCCCGGTAGGAGTCTGCTTCGGAATGACCTAAGTGGAGACTGTTTTTCTCATGGACAACTTTACTCGGCGTGTCACATCAAAGCAAAAACTTTTCGGATTGACATCAGGAGGGAAAACGACAAATGTCGCCTACAAGGCAATCTTATAAGACCTCAGTTCAAAAAAGACTATCGCATAAATTCCAAATTGCACCATTTATTAAGTATTCCCATACTTCAGAGGGCATCTGGGCAGGTTGTTTTCAGTATTGTGGAGTGCTAGCTTTCTGTGATATACAGTGCTTCCTTAAAGTATTCACAGCGCTTCACTTTTTCCACATTTTGTTATGATACAGACTTATTCCAAAATGGAATAAATTCATTTTTGTCCTCAAAATTCTACACACAATACCCCATAATGATAACGTGTAAAAAGTTTTTGTTGAGATTTTTGAAAATTAAATGAAAAAACAAACTAAGAAATCACATGTACATAAGTATTCACAGCCTTTGCTCAATATTTTGTTGATGTACCTTTGGCAGCAATTACCGCCTCAAGTCTTTTTGAATATGATGCCACAAGCTTGGCACACCTATCTTTGGGCAGTTTCGCCCATTCCTCTTTGGAGCACCTCTCAAGCTCCATCAGGTTGGATGGGAAGCGTCAGTGCACAGTCATTTTCAGATCTTTTCAATTGGATGGGTCACTCAAGATCATGTCCAAACAACTGAATTTACCACAGGTAGACTCCAATTAAGCTGAAGGAACATCTCAAGGATGATTAGTGAAAACAGGATACACCTGAGCTCAATTTTGAGCTCCATAGCAAAGGCTGTGAATACTTATGTACATGTGACTTCTTAGTTTGTTTTTTAAATTAAAATAGCAAAAATCTAAAAAAAAAAACTTTACACGTTGTCATTATGGGGTATTGTGTGTAGAATTTTGAGGACAAAAATTAATTTATTCCACTTTGGAATAAGGCTGTAACATAACAAAATGTGGAAAAAGTGAAGCGTTGTATGTGTGTATGTATATAATATATATATATATATTTATGATATTGTAGATGTACCCAGCGCCAACAGCAGAAAAAATTACCACCTTATAACCCTTCTGGGTTTATAATGACTCTCAGTGTATTGCACTCCTCTATTAAAGGTGTCAGCTCTTAACAACAAAAGTCTGGTGGTGGCTAGCCACCATAAATTAAAATAAAGATAGTGTACACAAAGGTTGAAATGTGAGCGACAAAGGTGCTTAGTACACTCTATTTAAATAATTCAGTACATCTGTGAAAAACGCTCAATGATTCATATGTAGTGTTTTAAAACATAAAGTGCAGAAATAAACACATAAAGTGCCAAGTGAATAATTTAACCTCAATAAATACCTTGTAAATGCAAGTGAATAAATACGTGTTTAAAATGATAAGAATATATCTTAGGTAAATATTAAAAATAATGTTTAATTCATAAATATGACACCTACAATCATGAAAAGTACATAAAAACATAACAATAAATGATATAAATAGGATAAAAAGGAGGAATAAACTGGAAAATGCTTATCTTTTAGATAAAAAAGAAATTGAAGAGTTCATGGATCTATGATCAGCCCCCCAACGCGTTTCGTCAATCTATGACTTCATCAAGTCATAGTGTGTGTGTGTATGTATGTATGTGTGTATATATATATATATATATATATATATATATAATATACTGCTCAAAAAAATAAAGGGAAGACTAAAATAACACATCCTAGATCTGAATGAATGAAATATTCTTATTAAATACTTTGTTCTTTACATAGTTGAATGTGCTGACACCAAAATCACACAAAAATTATGATTGGAAATCAAATTTATTAACCCATGGAGGTCTGGTTTTGGAGCCACACTCAAAATTAAAGTGGAAAAACACACTACAGGCTGCTCCAAATTTGATGTAATGTCCTTAAAACAAGTCAAACTGAGGCTCAGTAGTGTGTGTGGCCTCCACGTGCCTGTATGACCTCCCTACAACGCCTGGGCATGCTCCTGATAAGGTGGCGGATGGACTCCTGAGGGATCTCCTCCCAGACCTGGACTAAAGCATCTGCCAACTCCTGGACAGTCTGTGGTGCAACGTGGCGTTGGTGGATGGAGCGAGACATGACGTCCCAGATGTGCTCAATTGGATTCAGGTCTGGGGAACGGGCGGGCCAGTCCATAGCATCAATGCCTTCGTATTGCAGGAACTGCTCACACACTCGAGCCACATGAGGTCTAGCATTGTCTTGCATTAGGAGGAACCCAGGGCCAACCGCACCAGCATATGGTCTCACAAGGGGTCTGAGGATCTCATCTCGGTACCTAATGGCAGTCAGGCTACCTCTAGCGAGCACATGGAGGGCTGTGCGGCCCCCCAAAGAAATGCCACCCCACACCATTACTGACCCACTGCCAAACCGGTCATGCTGGAGGATGTTGCAGGCAGCAGAACGTTCTCCTTGACGTATCCAGACTCTGTCACGTCTGTCACATGTGCACAGTGTGAACCTGCTTTCATCTGTGAAGAGCACAGGGCGCCAGTGGCGAATTTGCCAATCTTGGTGTTCTCTGGCAAATGCCAAACGTCCTGCACGGTGTTGGGCTGTAAGCACAACCCTCATCTGTGGATGTCGGGCCCTCATGGAGTCTGTTTCTGACTGTTTGAGCAGCCACATGCACATTTGTGGCCTGCTGGAAGTCATTTTGCAGGGCTCTGGCAGTGCTCCTCCTGTTCCTCCTTGCACAAAGGCTGAGGTAGCGGTCCTGCTGCTGGGTTGTTGCCCTCCTACGGCCTCCTCCATGTCTCCTGATGTACTGGCCTGTCTCTTGGTAGCACCTCCATGCTCTGGACACTACGCTGACAGACACAGCAACCTTCTTGCCACAGCTCCCATTGATGTGCCATCCTGGATGAGTTGCACTACCTGAGCCACTTGTGTGGGTTGTAGACTCCGTCTCATGCTACCACTAGAGTGAAAGCACCGCCAGCATTCAAAAGTATCATGATTTCTCGCAAATCGTGCAGTGTGTATGCACAACCGGACGACAAGGCAATATGTTAACATTATATAGTTAACAATCTAACCGCCAAACGATGCAAGCTATATCGTACAGTTGTTTGGAAGATTGCACAGTGTGTATGGGGAGTTCAAGGGAAATCTGGATGACGATCATATCGTTTGCTGATCATCTAATGTGTACCCAGCCAAGCAGGGACCGGGGGCCTAATCAGTATGGATTGCAACAGCGAACGAAGATTGGTCTATTATTGCTTACTGCACATGCGTATGCACCACACTGTGGGCCTGATTCAGACCTGCTCGCAAACGGGTTGATTGTTAGGAAGTGCGCACGCGCATGTTGATCGGCAGCTCGCCCCGTTTTGGAGGCGGGCGGGGGGGTGGCTGGCCAAACGGAGGCGTTACCGAAGGAACGCCTGCCATTTGGGGGCGAGCCCACTGACATCACGAGTGATTTCAGTGGTGAGTTTCCGGCTCTGTTAGAAGCGAAAACTCAGTGGGGCGTTTGCGGGAACGAGATCCTACCACAAGGGTCTCATCGCAAGCCCGATTGTCGCGACCACCTGGCCGCTCGCAAAAGCTGTGGGTGGTCACCCACAGCTACGCGAGCGGCCAGGAGGCCGTTTTTTTTTAATTTTTTTAAAACGGCCGCCCTGATTCAGAGCGAGCGCACGCTTTTTGCGTGTGGCTCTGATTCATGCATAAATTAGCCACGGCAATTGCCTATGTAGCCTGAGTACTCACTGCGTGTGACAAGACTTGCAAATTCTGAGACAAGTCAGAGCTGCTGTAATTGTGCGTGAGGGGTCGATGTTGCCGATGTATACGCAGCACTGCGAGGTATTATGGATGTGAGAAAGCAGTAGTGGGGTCTCTATGCTGGCTGAGCAATGGCAGACCTTAGCATATTTTTGCAGCTTCATTGTGTGCGATTACGCAGCTGCGATCTCAATTGCAATCCTTGCTGAATCAAGCCCAGGATGCATCCCATGGTAGAATAGGAGGAGACATGATTACACAATGCTCAAGGCTGGTGCAAATATTGTTCTTTTCTCTTTCTGTCGCCAAGATTTTGGGCTTCTTCAATGGGTTGAGGGGCATCGTAGCCAACCTATCCCAGCTACCCCGCCCTCAAATGTGGTTAATTAGCTAACAGTGTATTAAGTAGCTGATAATGTACTTAGAATTCATATTTTTGTTGCAAAAGTATGGGTAGAAAGTAGCAGATTAAGATGCTTATTTTAATAAAATGTTGCATGGCATAGCTAATGGGGCACATACAGCTGGGCTGTATCAGGGCACTTCCCTTCTCTGCCAATGCCGGGGTCGGGGTATTGGAAAAATCCAGGAATTGTTAACCTGTTTCCCCGATTCCCTGATGGATCACCGATCATAGATGTCTTCCGACAGACGTTTTTGACCACCGATCTGCAGATCTCAGCGTTGGCAGAGCAAAGAATCTGGTTATAGATGTATTGCCCGCATAAGTCGCTAAATTCATGGTGCACCAAACAGGGCTACAGGTATTTGGTGCAATTTGAGGTTAGGTATATATGGGCACATCTGTAGTTCACTACCTTACGAACGTCACCAGTCACGAAGCACCTTTCAATATACTTTGTTGCTAATTTTCCTAAGTTCTTCAGACAGCATTTCCCTAAAATGCCGGCATTTGCCTGCCGGGTCTTTTTGCCGGTCCCAGCCTGAACCCCCGTTCAGACAGAAGAGCAAATTACCGTGTCAAACATTTCAAACCGGTAATTTGCTGATTAACACGGGTATTTATTCTGTCTGAAAGGTCAACCCGGGTCGAAATTCCTGGGTGTCCAACCCTGGTAAATTTCTGGGTCGGTCCCGAGAATTTCGACCAATGTTGACCCTCTCAGACAGAAAAAAGGACCCATGTTGATCAGAAAATCACCGGGTAGAAATGTTTGACCCGAAAATTTGGGTTTCTGTCTGAAAGGGGTATAAGTTACGTTTATTGCAAATGTGCTGCAATCTGTAGCAGCCAATAGAAAATTTTTCATTCTAGCTTCATCTAAGCCTTTCCTAACCACAGGCTCCAACTAATTGCAATGTATTTCTAAACAACTGCGATAGCGCACTTTCTCTACAAATCATTGGTTAGCATCTTCCGTCAAGCTACACGTATGGCTTTATTTTTATTATCATCTGTATTGATGCACTTATCTAGGCACCAGTGTGTAACATGATGCTTTTCATTTATTTAATTTGTTCTTTTACTGTCAGGCCAAATTTGATGCTGAAATGCCCTGTGAGACGGTCAGCAAGATTCATTTAGTGGATCTGGCTGGAAGCGAGCGAGCAGATGCTACTGGTGCTACTGGCGTGCGACTGAAGGAAGGAGGGAACATTAATAAGTCCCTCGTAACTCTGGGAAATGTCATTTCTGCCTTAGGTACGTCACTATATTTATTTTCCTTATTTTTGGGGGGATTGTCTCACATGATTGCTGTTAAGCTATTGCCTCATTCGCTGGCAGCATTTTCTTTTTTTTTTTTTAAATCTTCCCCTAAACGATTTCAGAGTTAAAAAAAACAAAAATCAGATATTCGCTTTTTTATGACTGTAAAATTGTAGAAAATATCCTGGGGGGATTTCTCGGTTTCCAAGGAGGAAATAGAAAGGTATTTATTTTTCATTTGCTTTTACTTCTGTTTATTGTCCTCAGCTGATTTATCTCAGGATGCAACCAACCATCTTGTGAAGAAAAAGCAAGTATTCGTGCCTTACCGAGATTCTGTTCTGACTTGGCTGTTAAAAGATAGCCTGGGAGGAAACGCCAAAACCATAATGATTGCCAGTAAGCATTTTGGCCCACTCTATTTTTTTTTTTATTAAACAGTTTGCAAGTTTAATTATGAAGGTTTATTGATGTCATATTTGTGAATTTTTTGCGGAAACTATTTATCCTCTATTGCTTACTTTATAAGATCAGATTTGAAGTGGGTTACTTTTCTAAACTAGAATTTTTGCACACAGCATACATTTTTTATTGTACATAACATTGTCCTTCACCCAGCCAGCAGTTCTGACCAAGGCCCTGATTCAGAGCCGGACGCTCTGACAGAGCGCTCGCTCTGAATCAGGACCGGCCCACTGAATTTAAGAGCGGCCACCTGGCTGCTCGCAAAGCTGTGAATGACCAGCTATAGCGAGCTGCTAAACTGATAGTCACAATGGTCAAGACCATCGCGACCATTGGGCTTGCGACGAGACCCTTGTAGTAGGGTCTCGTCTGCCGCAAGCCCTGGAGTGCTTTTGGCTCTATCACATCCAAAAGCACTCCCACTGACCTCACTAGTGATGTCAGTGGGGCCGGCCCCAGGCGGTAGGCGTTCCCATGGGAACGCCTCCGTCTGGGCAGCCACGCCCCCGGCACGCCCATCAAAGGGGGCGTGCTGTCAATCACCATTGACAGCACGCCCACTTTGGTGCGAGACCCATAGCGACGGCTTGGCCGTCGTTATTTGGCTCTCGGGCATGAGCCAACATCAACCCGCTTGCGAGCGGGTCTGAATCAGACCCCAAGTTCCATGCAAGGACAGTCATTCCCATCATTGCTGCACTACAGGTCTTACTTTGACAACAACCCAGAGCCACATTAAGGGCCACCTGGGCTTGGGGCTAAAAATGATCAAGGGCCCACTGTGGGAAGGGGACCAGTGCTGTGTGGGTGTGGCCAGTGCCATGTGGGCGTGTACACCCACTACACCAGTGGTTCTCAAACTTGGTCCTCAGGAACCCACACAGATCACATTTTCCAGGTCACCCAGCAGGTGCACAGGTGTAGTCATTACTTACTGACACATTTTAAAAGATCTACAGTTGGAGCTAATTATTTCACTTGTGTTTCTGTGAGGAGACCTTGAAAACATGCACTGTTTGGGGTCCTGAGGTCCGAGTTTGAGAACCTGTGTACTACACCATCAGCCCCAAGGTCTTCCTAAATACATAAAAGTAAACAAATGGCACCATTTCTAATTACAATTTTAATACTTATGATTTATGCCGACCATGTGGCCAGATGGGCGTCTAGTCATTATCATGATGATGGGTCTGTTATTATGTGGGGGCTTGGGGCTGTGGTCCCATCTGCCCACTGGTAATCTGGCCCTGCAGCAACCAAAAGAAAGTTTAGTACTGAATTCACCCCGTAACTATGTTACTTGCGCTGATGTTTGTTAGTTAGCAATGAACTGTTAGGTGACGTTATCCTCTAAAATAGATCTTTTAATATAAATATATTGTATCCAATTTATAGGAGTCAAATCCAATTTTACATGTAATGGCAAATCAAAAAGATCAGAGAGACCCCCATTAGATTCCAAACATTTAAAAATAAGCTTTCAGCATGTTGAAAGAGTAACCCCCCCCCACCTCTTAATGTATTGCATCACCTACAATGCTCCACAGGTGTTCATGCTCCCTGCTGCCTTGTTATATCACAAGGCCTGGGGTTACAGATATAAAATCTTTGAGTGCACATGTATGATCAGCGGCATTCTCCCTTTCATTATTACACCTACATTTTTTTTTTTTATATATAGCACAAAAATATGTAATCAGTGGTGCTGATTGCAATATGTGTTTTACTGCTTACCCTCCTAATCAAAACTACAATCAGGTTGGCTGAAAGAATTCTTTCCAACCTATAAATAGTGCAATGTTTTACATACAAAGCAAACCCACAGTCGCGCTATGAAAGCCGACTGGCTACGGCTTTTTTTTAACCAGCTGTTTGCCAAGCCTTAAAGCAGAACATGCGAGATTTGAAAAACCGATCCCAGCGCACGTCTGAAGACATCTCACAAACTTATTTGACTTTCAACTGATAAAACCACCTTCTTGTTCATCGGAGCTGAAGGTGCTGAATAATTTGTCTTTTGAATTCTTTTCTTCGCAGCTATTTCACCTGCTGATATCAATTATGGAGAAACCTTAAGTACACTTCGCTATGCAAATAGAGCCAAAAACATTATCAACAAGCCCACCATTAATGAGGATTCTAATGTCAAGCTAATTCGCGAGCTCCGAGCTGAGATAGCTCGTCTGAAAGCCTTGCTAGCACAGGGGAATCAGGTTAGTGCTTTTAATTCCCAACGTATAATTAACATTCTTTGACTAATGGCATCTATTTCAAGGTCTTAATATGATCATTATCTCTTTCATTACATTTATTTGGGTAAGCGTAAATATCTTCCACCTCCCAGATATGAGTAAGTGACAAGACTCTAATAAACCTACTTACTGTATTCTTTTTGTGCCTGTCGCTGTGTTGTCCCTTTTCAGCTGAGGACCTAATTAATGTGTATGAAATGTCTCACCAGGAGCTCAGCTCATCAAATGCACACTGTACAGATGTGTCCTCATAATACTCCATGCCGCCTGAGACGCCTGCATGAGTGAGCCGCCAGGTCCCATGTAACTTTGCTAGCGCCAAGCGTCTTTTCAGAATGAAAATGCATCAGTCACAATGTGATGCGACGAAGACGCACCAGGAGATTGCACTGATCAATTTGCTATGCAACACTTGTATCTCATTGCAACAAAGATGCATTTTCAGGTGAAAAAGACGCAGGACCTGGGGCGCCAAGAGGGGCTGTTTGGTACGACTGCATCGTTATCTTTCACTGTAGGCACCCTCCCTCATCCCTGAACATGGTCAACCTGACGATATTGTCAGGTTGACCAGCATGTTCGGGCGACGAGCGATGCCGGCAACGACAAGCCGTGAACGCGCATCACTGGTCATTGCCAACATTTTGCTGCCCGATTTGTGCCCGGTAAACGAGCGATCGAATGATATCGATGTCGTTATCGTTTAATCTCTCTGTGTAATCGGGTAGTGGATTTCATTAGACCAGCAGTTCTCAACCCTCACCTTTTCCCAACAGGTCGTGTTTTGAGGATCTCTGTCTGTGGAAGCAGGTGGGTTAATTACTGACCCAGCAACATAGATTATCTCACCTGTGCATTATTAAAGAAATCCATAAAGCATGACCTGTTGGTGGTACTTGAGGACTGGAACTGTGAACCACTGGCTTAAACAATAGCGCCGGCTGCTGCTTCGATCTTAAGTGATGTCCCAAGATGAGAGGCACGCTGTCTCAGCTAGGGGTGTAATCCGTCTGTCTCCTTTCCTATGTAAGAAAAACGTCAGGCCAGCGCCCAGGGGAAGTTTCTATTTTGCAAACCAAGGAGATGTAGGGTCTCTTAATATGACACAAAGATATCTATCTATTTTTATTATTCTTTATATGGCGCCACAAGGGTTCCACAGCGTCTAACAAAGTACATATACAATTGAGCAGAATAAGAGAACAGTGACAAGACAGTGCAGGACAAGTGCATGGTATCTAAACATGGTCATAACGCTCAAATAAGTAGTACGATGGCAAAGCCCAGGGTTAAGTTCCGTAAGTAATAGGAAAGAACGGCCCTGCTCGTGAGAGCTAACATTCTAACATAGCTCACATCTATCTATCTATCTATCTATCTATCTATCTATCTATCTATCATCACGCTAATATATACACTGTTTTGAAAAGAGCCCATGGAATTATGGTTAAAAGTCTTAATATAAATTTGAGTTATTTTTTATATGTATATACAGATGTATCCACATACATATTACCTCCATGCGCTACAAGTCTTGTTAAACATAACGCGTGAGTGCTGTGCAACTCTGTAGCGCTGAGCGTCTTTTTGTGCGACTTTTTACCTTCAAATGTATCTTATTAGCCAAGCTAGGACGCGTAGGCAGCTTCTGCTGATTAACATGATACGTGGCATGCCTATATTCTGTGTGCGACTGCGGGTGTATCTGCGTGCGAAATGCTACGTTACAGTGGCTGTGAGGGGGCGGCCATCTTGGAAGCAGTTTCATTGCTTGCTGCCCAATAGTGTTTTCAATTCAGAAGCCAAGAACCAACAGTATAGTAATAGAATGTCTCAATAATAAAACCGTTTTGGTTATTTAAGAGGAAAATATGTTCTTTCTATAATGTGTCAGCTGTATGCAGTGTTGTAAAATACTAACTCCAGACAAGCATTATTTATATAGAGATAAAGATATGTGACTTTACTAGTATAAGACAACTGAGGTCATACACAGTAAAGCTTTTAGGTTTAAGGGGTATTACACGGTATTCTAGAAGCACTTGTGATTTATTATAGGGTTACAGATTTCCTACCCAAGTACATAGATTTCTGGAACAACAGGTCATAATAACGTCACTTAATATTTATGGATAGGCAAGGTGTGAGACGGGCAGGCTCTCTAAAAGATTTTCCTAACACTTTGTCTTTCAAAGATGTAAATGCTCTTTTAAACAATAGGATTTAATATCACAATGTGATAGTCTAGGCATCGAATCAGCCATCACAGCTGTTTTGTGCAGTTTTGTGACACCTTTAGACTCTTTTTAGCAGAAATCCGAAGTACATAGTACAGTATCTGATCTGAAGAAAAGAGTAAGGGTTTATATTTACCCCTCTGCTGTACTAGAATATAAATTAGCTTCTATAAAACAACTAATAATAATATTTCCAAACAAATATGTAAAAGTTTCAGGATCTTCTAGTACGTACACTGCACCCAATATTTTAACTACTATTGCCAGGAAATGATTGATTCAGAACATCATTTGCTTGCAATTTTGGAAACCTGTTAGGTGTGATGTGAAAGCTAGCACTAGGCCTTTTGTACAAGACTACTTGTATTTTTGAAATAGTGTTGCTACAAGAAAAGATATTTATACACACAAGCGCACACACGCACTACTTTTTGTTCTTGTTTGTGTTTATTTTACAGTCTGATATTATTTGTCTTATTTTATTCTCTGTTTGTAATTTGTGCTTTCATTTTTCAGATCGCACTTTTGGATTCACCCACTGCTTTAAGTATGGAAGAAAAACTGCTACAGAATGAAGCCCGAGTAAGTATTTTTTCCCGCCTGTACTGAATTAATTTATAATTAAGTTGGCACAATTATTAAACGTAAATAAAGTCTTGAAAATGATTGGTTGTGGTAATAGTGAACATTCTGTGTATGGTAGATGCTTTAAAGACTGAATGTATTTCTCGTGTGACTATTCAACAGGTGGATGTGGTGGATAATTGTGTATCTGATGCTAATGAGGATGATGATGATGAATGTGTTGAACAAGAACAGTTGATAAATTTCAGGAGGTTGATGTTGTTTGTGTTGAAGTAAGTCAACCACCAGTAGCAGCAGTTCATGCCAGTTGTAGAAAGATGGCCATTGTCATTCCTGGTCATAAGACCAAAAACGCCACCTCTTTCGTGTGGACATATTTATACCCAAATCCTGACAACATTTGTCAAGGCATGTGCACTGTTTGTGGTAGGGATGTGCGGGCCCGGATTAGTTTGAATTTTCCCGCCAAATTCGGATTTTTACCGCAAAATATCAGGTCTCAGAAAGAGGCAAAACGTCATCTTTCATGGACAAACATCATCCTTCATGGACTTTTGTCCAGGATTGATGATGTTTGTCCATTAAAGATGACGTTTTGCCTCTTTCTGAGACCGGATTTTTGGTGGGAAAAATTAGAATTTGGCGGGAAAATCTGAACTAATCCGAGCCCGCACATCCCTAATTTGTAGTGCCACAGCAAGCAGAGGTAGGGACGGTCACCATCTGGGCACTTCCTCCCTGTTACGTCATTTGCAGCCAGTTCATTTGAGTGGTTTATAAAAATTTGGAGATGTGTGTGTGTGTGTGTGTGTATGTGTATATGTGTATATATATATATGTATGTATGTATATATATTTATATATATATATTTATATATATATATATATATATATACACACATGTGTAGGTATGTATGTGTATCTATATAACTGGGGTGCTACTGTATTATATCGTTTTCTGATATTTATGCAAGATCCGTAATTACTATATAGTATTTGAAGCTACTGTTAAAATGCTGTGTTTTACAAAGGAGAAAAATAAAAACTCCTTTGTGTTAACTTGGAAATGTCATAACTAAAATTTAATTTGTGTATTTGCAGGTAAAAGAATTAACGAAGGAATGGACAAACAAGTGGAATGAAACACAGAACATATTAAAAGTAAGTTTACATGATAGGTTAAAGTAATTTTCCATGAACTGTTCTATTCCTATACCTATGAAGAAGATAATGCTTACAGCCCTTTGTCTGACATCATATTAAAGCTGGATCCGTGTAGAATGCTGGCGGTGTAATAACTGTGAATTATTTTCGTTATGTGTCGGGATGTGTACATAAAGTCATCTACTGTGTTCCATGAGATGAGCAGGAGAGAGATATCTGTAGCTTATTATACGGACAGTTGTGATTTGTGTTCATAGACCTGCACCACGTTGCTGACATTGGATTGTTTAGGTTTGCGCTGTGGTATTTTTTCATTTTTTGTTCACAGTTTAAAATGAAAATGTGACATTAAAATAAACACTATAAAGAATAAAAGAGAGTTTCACTGTGCAAATTATAGAGGTTTAGACAGAGTGTTTTTAAGTCAGGAAATTTTTGTTGTGTCAGGATGCATTGATATTAGCAAGATGGCTTCTTTATAACAAAAGATAACATTTAATGTCTTAGTTACAAATATATAATAATTAAAGCATATTAACAAAAAACCCAGTAAGTTATGCAGTAATACGAATGTTCCCAATAATCCCCAAAAGTAAGAGCATAATGACCACTGGGACAATTGAGTACACCAGTAATTTACAACAGAAGTCGACCAAGATTTCATCAGATATAATGATCATAGCGTGCCGCTGTAAATATAATCGTTCAATTGGCTGTCATCTTAGGAGCAGGTAAATCTCCCCGAGTTTACGTTAATGGGTATATTTACTAAATAAGAAGTGGAGATGTTGCCCATAGCAACCAATTAGATTCTAGCTTTTATCTTCTATAAGGTGCTAGATAAGTGTTAAGTAGAATTTGATTGGTTGCTTTGGGCAATATCTCCACTTCTAAACACCCGCACTTTAATGAATCTACCCTTAAGAGTTTTCCCCATCTGCAGTCCCTTCTGTTATCTCTGGTGCGTCTCAATATTGTGTTTAGAGACTCCTTAAGGGGGGTATCCACTTGTAGATATACAAACGACAGCACGATTACGACATTGCAATCGTGCTGTCGTTTGTATAGCTAGTGATGTGCCTAGACTGAACGTTCACTCGTTCAGTCAGGCACATCCCTCATACCCGCACATGCTGAACCTGACGAGATCGTCAGGTTGACCTGCATGTACGGGCGATGTCGAATGTCAGAAGTGACCAGCAGGCACGCGCATCGCTGGTCGCTGCTGACCAAAACATGGCAGATGCATGCGTGATTTGCAAGCGATTGCACGATAACGATGTCGTTATCGTGCAATCGCTTGGCTAAATCGCTAAGTGGATACCCCCCATTAGTCTGAGGGAGTAAGATCAGCCAGTTAGTCCGAGAAAATAGGCAGGGGTAGAAAAGTTTATTTTTGTATGCAGGGCACCATAGTTCCTCACGACTGCTGCCGGTGATGCGGTTCCATTTATCAGAATGGAATACAATGCTGCTAGTGGTATCCGGTGGTCTGAAAGTATCAATGCGTTTTGTTCTCATTCTGACAACTTTTTCAAGACTTAGCTTGTTTTTGGACTTTGCTCCTATTTTGATCCTTTTTGTTAAAACAAAAAAAAAAAAAACACACACATTACCATAAACACAGAGGTAAAAATAAAATTATTTAGGGTAGGTGAATGTGATCAGTCATTAATAACAGCTGTTTGCGCCATGCTGCTCTGCCTTTTGCAGATTTGACCTAAGTCTGGGCCTGTCCATTCCTGCATGCATAATTGGGTATCTTAAAAATCACAGTTGCCACTTTCTTTGCACCAAAAGAAACTGCCCTCTTGTGGCCTAACGGCCATATGCTGATCCCTAACAGTTTACAACACATCAGAATCTATATAAGCTCCTGGAACATAGCAATGCATTTATCTTGATAGTATTAGAATGAAAAATAATTGCTTGAATCTGATCGAAAACCATTGCATAGGATAGATGTTGATTGGATTGCTCTAACTTTGATTGTCAAGTTGAGTAGCACATCTTGCCATGTATAAGCGTTGTCTATGCGTTACCGGAAATCTGTATTAAAATTAAATAAAGGATTATTATTTTTCCCCCATTCTACTGTGAAATGACATGGTGGCACAGATTTCTTTTAGCACTTGAAGCCATGTGACACCCAGTTAAACAATTTCTGAGTCTGTCAGATTCCCCAGACTGCAGTAGCAGTTGTCAGCAAGGTAGTTATCCACATGTCTCCTACCTCACTACTACATGTTGTCATTGTGCAATCTTTCACCGGCATATGGCATCAATTTGATGAGTGCTAATCAGTAACTGATTCTGATGTACAGTGGTCAGACGCTAAAAATATCACTATAACTAGGATTCTAGCTACAGCCATGGCCAAAAGTTTTGAGAATGACACAGGTATTGGTTTTCACAAAGTCTGCTGCTTCAGTGTTTTTAGACCTTTTTGTCAGATGTCACTATGGTATACTGAGGTAAAATTACCAGCATTTCATAAGTGTCAAAGGCTTTTATTGACAATTACACTAAGTTTATGCAAAGAGTCAATATTTGCATGGTTGACCCTTCTTTTTCAAGAGCTCTGCAATTCGCCCTGGCATGCTGTCAATCAACTTCTAGGCCACATACTGACTGATGGCCGCCCATGCTTGTCTAATCAATGCTTGGAGTTTGTCAGAATTTGTAGGTTTTTGTTTGTCCACCCGCCTCTTTGACCACAAGTTCTCATTGGGATTAAGGTCCTGGGGAGTTTCCTGGCCATGGATCCAAAATTGTGATGTTTTGTTCCCCCAGCCACTTGGAGCACCTTGCCATCAGGCAAAAGTGATTACTATCATGCTGGAAGAGGCATTGTTCATCACCAAACACTTCTTGGCTGGTTGGGAGAAGTTTCTCTTGGAGGATGTTTTGGTACCATTCTTTATTCATGGCTGTGTTCAAAATTGTGAGTGAGCCCACTCCCTTGGCTGAGAAGCAACCCCACACATGAATAGTCTCAGGATGCTTAACTGTTGGCATGACACAGGACTGATGGTAGCGCTCACCTTTCTTTCTCTGGACAAGCGTTTTTCCAGATACCCCAAACAATCTGAAAGGGGATTCATCAGAGAAAATAACTTTACCCCAGTCCTCAGCAGTCCAGTCCCTGTACCTTGTGAAGAATATCAGTCTGTCCCTGATGTGTTTCCTGGAGAGAAGTGGCTTCTTTGCTGCCCTTCTCGACACCAGGCCATCCTCCAACAGTCTTTTACTCACTGTGCTTGAAGGTGCACTCACACCTGCCTGCTGCCATTCCTGAGCAAGCTCTGCACTGGTGGTGCTCCGATCCCGCAGCTGCATCAACTTTAGGAGACGGTCCTGGAGCTTGCTGGATGTTCTTGGGTGCCCTGAAGCCTTCTTCACAACTACTGAACCTCTCTCCTTGAAGTTCTTGATGATCTGTTAAATGGTTGATTTAGGTTCAATCTTACTAGCAGCAATATACTTGCCTGTGAAGCCCTTTTTGTGCAAAGCAGTGATGACTTCAGCATGTGTTTCCTTGCAGGTACCATGGTTAACAAAGGAAGAATAATGATTTCAAGCTCCACCCTCCTTTTAAAGCTTCCAGTCTGTTATTATAACTCAATCAGCATGACAGAGTGATCTCCAGCCTTGCCTCGTCAACACTATTACCTGTATTAACGAGAGAGCAGGGCTGAAATGCAGTGGAAATTTAATTTTTGGTATTTTCGTTGTCATGGCAAAGAGGGAGTTTGCCATGACAATGAAGCAGCAGACTTTGTGAAAACCATTATGTGTCATTCTAAAAACTTTTTGCCATGGCTGTACATCATATTACTTTTTTTTTCATGGAAAGTAGAAGGTTATTTATGAGCATTTGTGATTCTTTAGAGAAAATAATTGTAAACCACAAAAATAGTTAGATTAAGGGGGGTATCCAGTTAGCCCAGAACATTGTTCGGGTGCTAATGGATAGCCGTGATCGACGAAAAAAAGGGGGATTTTTTGCCGATTATCCCCATTTTTCGCCAATGTTTTTTTTCACCCTATCCTATTATTTTGGTTGAAATAATAGGATAGTTCTCCCGAAAACACATAGGTCCGCGAGCTTATCTCATGTCTTATGTGTTTTCGCCATTTAGGTGGTGAAAAAATGGCACTTATTGTGGATTATTTTTCAGGACACATCAGGTCCCGAAAAATATCCACGAAAAAGTGCCGGCGTCGGGCGGCACTTCAGACCGAATAGGATAGCCTTGCCGAGATCAATTAGCAGCGCTACGTTACCCTCCTGAATTTCTTTTTAAAGAACCACAACATTTTCCATGTATGAACTATGAATATAATAGTGTTTAGAGTTAACATGATTTTCCACTGCAGCACTACAGACTACTGCAGTCCCTTCCACATCTTTAGGGCATTGTCTTGATATCTTGAAAAGGTCACAAATCCGAGACTGCGATCCTTTGAACTGTTGTGACGTCATTGGCCGTATCCCTACTCTATAATCCGCGCATCGCATTTATGCAAAGCAAGCCTGCCAAGCTATCAATCACTCTGTGTCTGCTGTGTCAAATAAGAACTGCTCTCCTAACATGTCAACCAGCTGCAGCGGAGGGAAAGCGAGTGTAGTGGACTTAGGGGGTGATTCAGAGTTGTACACTGATCATCGCTGCTGCGTATTTGGACGCACCAGCGATGCGAAAATATGGAAATGCCGCAGAAGGCGCCTGAAGAAAAAAAGACGCCTCCTGCCGGCATCGCAGATCTGAGTGTTGCGTCCAAAGACACAGCATCGGATCAGCATTGCGACCATCAGAATGGTCGCCGAAAGTCCTCTGCCAGGGCCAGGATATCTGCATCGGAAGACGCGGACCCAGGCCTCTGCCTGCCTTCAAACTGGGGAGAAATGATGCCCCCATTTAAAACTGATCCTGTAGCCGCCATCTCCCCGCCTCCTAACATGCGACGACGCAGGACCTGTTCTGCACATGCGCACTCCTCCCACCATTGTAGTTGTACGCAAACCATCAGTGTAACCTTTATTTTAGCTAAATGTAACGTTTGAAGTAATTTTGGTACACAGAATATTAAATATGTATAAATACCAGCAGATGTCCTACAAATTGAAACAGATTTTTTTTTATAGTATTCATTATTAATTATAATATAGGTAGTTTGCACTATAGTGTGTGGAACAATTGTAGCAGTTTTCTGCTGCTTTGACGTTGTTGGATCTGCTTGTAAGTGGTAAGCTGTATCCCAGTCCATGATCATTTCAGTACATTAGACGATTTGGGGGATAATTGAATCCAAAAAATATACTGATAGGCAGGGCCGGATTAAGAAGGGGGGGGGGGGGGGGCGTGGGGGGGCATGGCGACTGGGGCGGGTCGTCCAGGGGCCCCCAAATACAGGGGGGCCACCACACACAAGGACTGCGAAGGAGGGACTAGTGTCACAGGTGTATCGCTAACTGTAAACCTACCGGTACGTGGGCAGTTCGGGGAAGGGGATCTATCTCATTCCGTTTGGGGAGCCGCTGAAATTAAATTTCATTGCACAAATCGTTTTTTGTTTTGTTTAAGTGGTGCAGCGCATGACGTCACGCCGCGCTGCGCCCAGCCTCTGAAAGCCAGAAAGCAGGCAGCGTAGAAGCTTCGGGGAGCAGCTGGAAAACATAAAAGGTAAATGTAGGGGTTGGGTGCTGGGGAGACACTGTAGTTGGGTACACTGTGCAGTTTGGGATGAAGGGGTCTATAAGGGGGCCACCATGGAGAAAATGTTAGGAGCCAATTTTATTGAGGGGGCCTTCACAACTTAGTTGCCACGGGGCCCCCACAAGCCTTGATCCGGCCCTGCTGATGGGTTAATAATAGGCATTTGACAAAACTAAGCCTAGTGTTTTTGTATCATACTTAAGCTGGGCGCACACAGCGATTTCTTTTTTTTTCCCCCGATCTGGCTGATTCTGACACATTGGAACGACAGATCGGGTAAAAAATTACCAAATCATAAGTCCCCACTCACGATGCGATGTGCACCCCCGCAGGTCGCACATCGCATCTTTAGATCTGCCATGCTGTAGGGCAGATCTGAGGATCTAGACCAGGGGTCAGGGAACTTTTTTACCTTTTACCAAAAAATATATTTAGATACGCCGACGTTACCCCCTTGATTTGAAAGGAAGGAAATCATATAGTAGTGCCACCATCTAATGCCCCTGTAGTAGTGCCCCCATAGTTATGTCCCTGTAGTAGTGCCCCCATATAATGTCCCTGTAGTAGTGCCCTCATAGTTATACCCCGGTGGTAGTGCCGCTTGTACAAATAAAACCCACTTACCTTAATGCCCGCTTCTGCATCCTCCGCCGTCCTGTCCGCCCGACTGCTCCTCGGAACTATGGGAGAGACGTCATGACGTCTCTCCCATAGTGCGCATGGAGAGAGGCGGAAGCTGGAGTTCAGAAGAGAACTCCAGCCCCCGGCTAACGCGGCGCTGCAGGGAAGGAGCCAGGCGCCCGCTGGTATTAACATATCAGCGGGCGTCCGACTTAGAGCCTCCCTGCGGCACAGCCGGGCATGCATATGAATCATTCTATATTATAGATTGATTCATATGCATGCCCGACTGTCCGTCCATTATCCCCAGGAATTTCATTTTTACCCCATGTGGGGTAATTTACCCCTATTCCCCGACCACTGATCTAGACTCAAATGCACTGTGAAAAAGTCTGGCTGAAGGAGATCGGATGAAGATTGGACGAAGATTGGACAGCACATTGTGTGCAGAGCTGCCGGGAGAGTTTCAAGGGAAGTCGGACACATCGTCGGAACGTCGGTATGTGTGTAGCCAGCTTTACCTACTGTCCCAGAATGGCCGAGAGACTCCAGATTTTCGGTGAGTGTCCCGGACTCCCAGGGGATTGGCTCATATTCCCAAATGCGGCCCAGTAACCCAGCAAAGCCCTGTCCCCATGGTATCACAGAATTTTGTCGCAGGAGTGTGTCTGTGATAATATGAATTACATCTCCACACCCCCCACAGTAGAACAGTGGACCTACCTTCTGAGGTGTGTGCTAATGTGGTAGGGAATACAGATTGTAAGCTCTGCTACTGCAGTGACTGATTAAATATTATCTGTAACGTTGTGTAATACTGTATGTAGGTGCTATATAAATAAAGCAAATCATTTACTTATTTATAAAAAAAAATCATACATAACATTTACATTCATGCGATACAGATGCTCCTCACTTAAAAACCTACTCGTTTAACAACTTTAATTGTACTGTACAGTATGTAAGAGTTATGCAAAGTAAAACAGTTACAGTATCAAGTTTGAGTTTTCTTTAGACCTTTTCTTTATTCAGAAAAAAATAAAACTATTACCTGTATTAAGTGTATGCGGCTCTTCGCTTAGTGACCATTTCGTTTAACGACCTAGTTGTAGGAACGGAACTCAGTCGTTAAGTGAGGAGCTTCTGTACTAACAATAAAGTGCACATTCAAAGTATTCACTTTTCTCTCCTGCGGTAGTAGTTTTACCTATACTGCACGTGTACTATATCATTTTTGTTATATGATGTGCTATACAGGACTCTGCAACTCAAGTGTATCGCTGTGCTGTAATGGTATCTATTTCCCCTTTACCTTGTGAGCAGGGCCCTCCCTCTTTCTGTTTTCTCTACATAATTATGTATTCTGCAGGTTAAAGTGATGTATTTGGGACCTGTCATTATCTGTCACTTGTTCACCATGTACCCATGTAATCTTGTTCTATGCCTATGTACGGCGCTGCTTGAAACCCTTGTGGCACCATATAAATAAAAGATGATAATAATCTAATTTACAATTTCAATGATGCACAAAGTGTATTGCACTAATCTGCTAGATTAATTCTTTCAGTCACACTGAAATAAAAGTCTCGAGTTGGCAGATCTGCATGAATAAACATTACTGAGAAGGAAACACAGACACCACAACCTGTATTTTGCATAGCTATATCTCCTAAGAATGTATAATGACTGAAAAACTGCAAAATTGCTGGTTTCTTATTTTTTGACACTTGTATTTAACTTTGAGGAATGTCTCCAAGCCTGCGTTAACCTCCATAAAAACCCGGAGAAACTGAATGTATTGCATAGACACTTTGTAGTGTTCACTCTAGCTCCGGCGGCAGGCAGGCAGGGTGCCGGAGCTAGAGAAAGCACTTACGCGCGCGCCGAAGGCCGCGCGCACCCGAAAAGGGGGCGTGGTCATTGAGAAAGGGGCATGTCTAGATGACACGTCACCGTTTTGTCACTCCTGGGGGCGTGCCCAACACTTACGGACACCACAGTTGCCAAGTCCGCTTATAACAAGCGGAATTGGGCTTGGTTTTTTTTTTGCAAGTTGCTTGTTTTTGGGCTTGTTTTTTTGTGTGCATTGCCGTCGCACCCCTGGAGGTAGGTAAATGTGTGTGTGTTTTTTGCACTGGTAGTGACTGAGGGAGGGGGGAAGGTTGTGTCTGGGGATTAGAGGACAGGGTGAAGTTGGAAGGGCAGGCAAGAAGGAAAGGTAAACTAGATGATAGAAATGAGGCAGGTACATGGGGGTGAGTTAAAATTACTGAGGCTGTTAAAAAGAGGGGATAATGGGATTAGACAGGTGACTGGAATCAAGGAGGTAAAGAGGAGGTGTGAGAGAAATGCAGAGAAGAGTAGTCAGGTAAAGGAAAGGTAGGAACAAACTAGACGATATGTCGCCTGATCCTGCTGATTGGGGTGACATATTGTCCACATCGGCCAGTGTGTAACCGCTATACATGACCCTGCGTACTTCTGCTGTATGTCCATCGAGGTCGTTCTGTCGGCCTGCCGACACTGGTATAGTGGATGGAGCCGGAGCCCGACATATTGGTCGTTTGGTCACCACATCGTGCAGTATGTATCGACCGCTCGATATATATTGTGTGGTCTGGCGTCGCATCGCTGGGTACACACATTGGGAAGTGTGTACCCAGCTGAAGACTGGCAAGGGAATGAGGGAGGAGATAAAAATATGGAGTTTGGTGTAGAGGGAGAAAAGAAATATATAGGCAGATAAGGCTGTGCACACACTAACATATTTAGGTTAGAGAAGAGGGGAAATGAAGGAAGTTAGGCAGGTAGACAGTGAGGAGAAAGAGACACCCCCATAAATTGGGCTTTTTTATTGTGCTTTTTAGGATTGGTTTGGGCTTGTATTGGGCTTGTTTTTTACTTATAGGTTGCTTGTTTTCCATTTCAGAGTTGGCAACACTGACGGACACGCCGGGCAGCCCCCAAGCAGTGCAGACAGGGAGAATAGATGCCGGGCGCATGTGCCCAGCGTCTATTCACCGGCGGTGACCTTGTCACCGCACATTTCCCCACCCGGGTGAAGACTGCACCCGCAGGCTGTGAGGGCAGGGCACAGCACCCCGCTAAAACTGCCTAGCGGGAACGCTACTCTGGTAATTTCACCAGCATTTCATATTTGGGGCTTTCTATAGTCAACATGGACATGGCATTCCAAAATGGGGTGTTAGGCCGTGCTTTGTAGTTTTTCTTGTTGCTATGATGTGGTATTTGCTGATTTGTCCGTAATGTAACATGATTTTTGTTTTCTGTTTGGCGCAATGGACCAATCAGTGCAGCGGCTTGTTGGGCAGAGACCGCTGACCGATTCCTGTGTTTCTTCCACCTTTGCAGTAGCTAAAAGCAGTAATGTGCGGGTTTGGCACTAATCTCCTGGTTATCTCTCAAGCCCCATGCTTCGCTCCCCTTTATCCTTCCATTATGGAAGCACACATCACCGTTTAGACTAGGGGTGGGCAATAAGCGGCCCTCCAGCTGTTGTAGAACTACATTTCCCAGCATGCCCTGATAAAGTTTTGCTATTTGGCCATGCTAAAACTGTTGCAAGGCAAGCTGGGATTTGTAGTTAACAACAGCTGGAGGGCCGCTTATTGCCCACCCCTGGTTTAGACCATTCGTCAGAGAAACCTTTTTGCAATCATTGTACATAAAATCCTGACATTAACAATTGATCAGCAAAAATGTCAGTCGCATGATTTTTGTATTATAGGTGGAAATGTATCAAACTTTCTAAAGAGTGGAGAAGTTCCCTATAGAAACCAATCAGCTACTAGGTAGCATTTATCAAGTACATTCTATAAAATAATAGGTAAAAGCTGATTGGTTGCTATGGGCAACTTCTCCACTTGTCCACTTCTCCACTAGTTAGAAGTTTGATACATGTCCTCCATAAGCACCATCAAGCAGCAGTGCTGGTCTCCTAGTGCACAGGTTCTCAAACTCGGTCCTCAGGACCCCAAACAGTGCATGTTTTCCAGGTCTCCTCACAGAATCACAAGTGAAATAAATTAGCTCCGCCTGTGGATCTTTTAAAATGTGTCAGTGAGTAATGAATACACCTGTGCACCTGCTGGGTGACCTGTGTGGGGTCTTGAGGACCGAGTTTGAGAACCACTGTCTTAGTGTAACGCCTCATTTCACTTTGAAATAATTACATGTTAAGATTTATCATCACTCTTTTATTTTTTTTTTTTCTTTAAGACCTGTTTCCCTAATGGTGCATACAGACTGTCAGATGAACGATGAATGATTGAACGATTTTTACCATTGATTTGAATGATTTTACAAACGATTTGAACGAATTCAGACAGTATTATAATGAATGGAATCGTCCAAATCTGACTGCAAATGGAATCCCGACAGCGGCTGCCCGACATGGGTGAAAATCCTGATCGTCCCTAAGGTAAGTATAGACTAACCTAATTCCCTCCCCTAACCCTAACCCTCCTTAGGGGTGCCTAACCCTAATCCCCCCTCTAAGTGCCTAAACCTTACCCCCCCTTCCCCGCCGTCTAAACCGAAGTCCCCCAGGGGGGTGCCTAAACCTAACCCTCCTTCCCCCACCCCCGCAGCTGTCCCCGTCCCACACCCCGCGCCCAGCATCCCTCCGATCGGGATGCCGGGCGCCGGTCTCCCGGCGTCAGTAAAATTACAGGCGTCTAGGTTTAGACGCCTATAATTTAACCCTCGCCGGGATAAAGCAGTCGGGAAGCCGGCTGTCGGGATTAGGTCTGCCGACTTCCCGAATGCATACCCTGCAAACACATCAGATGTGAGATATCGTTATCTGACATGCGATATGAACGACTGAACGATTTTTTAAATCAGAAAATCTGACCGTGTGTATGCACCATTACTCTTCGTCAGTGTCATTTATGAAATGCTATAAAAAAATTTGCATTTAATATGCAAATTTTATTGCTGTCCCAAACAACACCGTAAAATGAATGTATTTTGCTACTTGTTGCCATGGACTACAGCTGATCACATGATGTAACGTGATCGGTTGGAAAAACACTGAGGGGTCTATTTACTAAGCAGTGTTAGGAGACAGAGTGAAAAGTGATAAGGTGCCAGCCAATCAGCTCCCAACTGTCATCTCACAGGCTGTGTTTGAAAAATGACAGTTGGGAGCTGATTGGCTGGCACCTTATCACTTTCTTATCACTTTTCACTCTGTCTCCTAACACTGCTTAGTAAATAGACCCCTGAAACAGTTAGTCCTAACTTTTAAGGCTATGGTGCAAATAATTCGATTTTGGAGGTTAACTTGGTACAAGTACTTTTATATGTTAAAGGAACTCCTCCTGATTTATACCTTTGGGGTATAGACTGAGGATCATATTATCCAGCATAAAGCAGTTAGCAGTTCATTATGTGCAAGCACTATATAAATAAATGTTAACAATACAAATTCCCCCTTGGAAAGTGATGAAATATTGCTCAGTACATAATGAGAGAATCATTTGGAAACGGAACAGCGAGTAATATGTGACTTTGCGGCTGGGCAATTGATGCAGCTTTTATCTGTGGTATTCACCTCAGTAGTCTAATGTTAGATAGGATATGTATAAAGATAAGTGCTCAATCCATAACAGGTGCATCCACTTTCGTTCACATCACTTGTCATTATTGATATGTTTCTGTCGCATTGTTTGAATTTCTACCTACTGGCTGCATGCTCTTAAGCTAAGATTGACCTGGTGAGTTGTAATGACGTTATGAGAATGGAATGAGAAAGGTGCTGTTGTCTGCCTTCAGAGTGGAATATTATATTGAGCTGCTATTAGCATCGCTGTTTAGAAAAGCAATTTCTAAATTGCTTTTGGATGCAAATGGAGCATTTTTGAATTTTATGCAGAGTTCCTTGAAGCATACAGACCGCTATGAGTTTCTTTCCCCCTCTTGTATCATAAAGAATGTTGGCAAGACCAACTGTTCATACCCATTCACGACAGAGTAATCTGGTCCATACAGGACAGGCATTTGCACAAGAGCTGCCCTTCACACGCTAAGTGTGTGAAATGGGATGGACATGAGCATTTTATAATTCTTAATTTATATACAAATGTTGGATAACAACTAAAATGATATTTAATGATATTTAAGTACAAAACAGCTCTCTCTCTCTCATCCCCTATTTTTCTGTATCCTCCCTCTCTTCCTCCCTTTTCCCTCTCGCCAGCCCGAACGAGGTAAGGCCGGGGCGCCCTTAACATTAACTGTGGGGGGGTGGGGGGGGGTAGGTTTAGGGAGCGTAGCGAGGTTAGGTTTTGGGAGGGGGATGTTAGGGTTAGGCACCCCTAGGGGGAAGGGTTAGGGTTAGGTACCCCCCCCCGGAAGGGTTAGATTTAGGGTGCAATAAGGGGGGGGGGTTAGGGTTAGGCACCACTACGGGATGGTTTAGGGGGGGTAGGGATAGGCTACTTTCCTGCCCTATCGGGATCTTCTCCCTTCAGGCTGCCAGTGTCGGGATATGAACTTCATACCCATTCCGTATCTGCACCCCTTGCATTGCAACATGGTTTGTCCAGGTATACAGTTACCTGCTCTATCTTACTCTATTCCCAACTCTGAATCAGGCCCAGTGTTAAGTGATTGAAGTCATAAAAGCAATTCATATTAGCATGTTTCTGGTTTATTATTAATTCTAAAAGAGGCTAATGGTGATTGTTATTGAGAAATGCAAATTAGGATCAAATCCAAAATAATAATAATGCACAAACTCAGTGCTCACTTTATAAGGTACACCTCTCTAGTAATGGGTAGGAATCCTTTGCCCCAGAGCGGCCTGAATTCTTTATGCGATGGATTCAACAAGCTGTTGAAATCATTATTCAGATACTCTGGTCCATGTTGACATGATAGCATCACGTGGTTGTTCCACATTTATCAACCACATATTCTTGCTGCAAATTTTATCACATTCCATATTAAATTTGGTGACACTTGGGGGTCATTTGGGTACATTGTACTCATTGTCATGCTCGTTAAACCAGCTTTTTGCCATGGTGTGTTAACCTGCTGGAAGTATCCATTTGCATTTGGTATTAACGGGCCTACTGCATGCCAACAACATCTGCCACACCATTACACCACCATGAACCTGAATCTGTGACGCAAGGCAGGATGGATCAATGGATTCATGTTGTTCATGACAAATTCTGACCCTGCCATATGCATGTTGGAGTGCCATCAGACCACATGACAGCTATCTAATCTTCAACTGTCCAGTGTTGTTTAACATGCACCCACTGTAGCCCGAGTTCCCTGTTCATTGCTGACATGGGTGGGATCAGGTGTGGTCTGTCTTCTGCTGTAGCCTGTCTACTGCAAGGTTCCCCATGGTGTATGTTCAGGTATGCTTTTCGGTGTACCACCGTTGTAGCGCATTGTTATTTCAGCTACTGTCCACTTCCTGTAAGCTTAAACAGGTCTGGCCATTCTCCTCTGTCCTCTCATTAACAAGGTGTTTTGGACTACCAAACTACCGCTTACTGGATATAATTTGTTTTGTGCACCATTCTTTGTAAACTCTAGAGACTGTTGTGTGTGCAAATCCCAGGAGATCAGCAATATTGGAGATACTCAAGCCACCACTTTTGGCACAAAAAAATCAGCCCACAGTCAAAGTTACTTAAATCACATTTGTTAGCCATTCTCGTATTTGGTCTGAACAACAACTGAACCTCTTCGCCATGTCTGCTTGCCTTTATGCATTTAGCTGCTGTCACATTTGACCTCTTAAATATTTGCATTAACAAGCAGGTGAACCTAATAAAGTGGCCATTGAGTGTTTATTAATGGTAATTGTAAAAATAAAATAGAGACACTACTAAAGCATAACTCCAATTTGGATTTTCATTCATTTCTTTACCATCGACCAACCAATATAGTCATGAGGCAATAATATAAACTCTGTATGGTGTGTGGCAAGATCAGGGTAAGGATGCCGTCTCCTGGTTTAAACTGTTGCACTTGTCATGCAGTAGCCAAGTAGTAGTACACCAATCCATGGCCTTGATACAAGTGTCTGCAGCTAGTTTTATTAGCAACACAAAAATAAACACTTACATGTAGTAATCAGTCCTCTGACCTGTTCCCCAGGCAGCGAGAGAGTCTCTCACAGGTGGTCTACCAGACAGAAACTAAAAACCTGGGGCATATATCTCTCCCCTGGACAGCATTTTCCAGTGTTTTTGTCACAGGTGCTAATATATATATATATAATATTTTTTTTTTTATTAAATTCTTTGCAGCCAGTTTAATTTGGCAGAAAGATAAAAGATTGTTGTAGATAGTCCGGACCTCTGCAAATCCCCAGCTTAATGAATAAACAACTGAAATGTAATTTTAGCAAATTTGCATACAAAGTTTCTACTTTTCTATAATATCCCAAAGTGGTGATGTATTAATGAATGTGGAGAGATGTAGATTTGTGCAGAGAAATGCACATAGTGAGCAGACCCCAAATGATCGACACCTTATCTGTGTCTTGAAATACTCAGATCCAATTTGAATACCAATTATTCTTACAGCTAGCTCTTGAACTTAATCCAATAATAGGGAAATAAATATACCTTTGGCATGGAATGTACAATTTTATGAGAGAAAAGAAGTCTGTGTGCGGTGCACCTAAAAATTAAAATATAATCTTTATTGATTTTGTTTAAAATCAGTGAATTATCACAATACACTGCAAAATATATTTTAAATCAGTATGGGGACCCGATGTGCATTGCCTAGAATTCTGCTACATGCCAATTTACTCCAACTGTCATTCACGAATATACCTGCTAAATATAGCGGGCTGTATATATGCTAATTCCACTTTACGGGAAATTAAATCATGCTGTATTACAGGTAGGTTACAGTATATACTTATAACCCATAACAGAAGTAAATTCGTATTGTTATAACAGAGAGATTCAGTTCTCCTATGAACAGAAACTCTATTAAGAACATGAGCTATCTGCCAACTGCACTTAATAAGGAGTTTACTTAACAACATGAGCTATCTCTATAAGTATTAAACATAAGCTGACAATCATATGTGATTTGTGTTCACTCAGACAATCACTCACTGTAACTGATTACTACTTTGGGAGTTCATTTCTAACACTCTGCACAAGTGACACACCGTTACAATGCCTAGAGAATGTTGCAACAATATAATACTGTACTTTGATATGTTACAATATGTTAGCAACATTCCTTCAGAACCAAATTAGAGCTATGTATCTAAAATAGGTAGTCTGAATTGAAATCACTGTGAACACTGTCACTGTCCTGATGAAAAGGTCTTAGGACCTTGAAACGTCGTCACCGACACTTTGTATGTATTATATAAGATGCTTTGAATACAGAAATTGCTTTTTCATCACCAAGGAGTGCCGCCTTTTTCCTTATATATGTGGCATTGCCAGGCCACACTATAGGATATAGGGCCTGATTCAGAGCCGTTCGCTATTTGCGGTCGTTCGTTCAAAAACAAGGGGTGGCTATTCAAATGATCCGTTCGCAAATTGCAGTCTGTTCACACCTCTAAGTCTGAATGAGCGAGCAAAACATACGCTCGTTTATTTGTCAAAAACGCCCCCTGGCCGCTCGCACCATACGTCATGTCTGCTATTTATTAGATTAATCGAGTACATCGTACAGCGTATGAACTGCTCGCTATTCTTGTGGTTGGTTTTTTCAACCGCTATTTTGCGAGCAGTTCTGAGTTAAAAAAAACCAAGTGACGTGGTCAATGACGCTGCTGTATTAATTATGCACTCCCTTAAAACGCCCGTTTTGACCTTTTAGCACGCCTGCGTTCGAATTCCACTCCCCCGTTTTCAAGCACCTTCCCCTGTTACCACCCACATACGCCTCATTCTGTCACTCAAAATAGCAGGCACTCGCTATATAGCGTACAAACGGTTTTCGGCCGCACTGACTGGTTCGCGCATGCGTACTAAAAACCGTACGCATGCGCAGATGTGCGAACATCGCTTGGAACGAGCGTACGGCCGCTAGCGAGCGGCTCTGAATGAGGGCCATAGTCTGTATTCCAATTAACAGGAGAGCACCCTGCCTGTGTACTAACTTCATCCGGAGTGCCAAGCTTATGGAATATTTATATAGATATATACATACATAGATCCATACAGCGGGTAAAATAAGTATTGAACACTTCAACATTTTTCTCAGTAATTATTATTGTAATGGGGCTATTTGTCATGAAATTTTCACCAAATGCCAGCAACAACCCATGCAATCCACACATGCAAAGAAATCAAACCATAGATGTCCATAAATTAAGTTATGTGTAATAATGTGAAATGACACAGGGAAAAAGTTTTGAACACATGAAGAAAGGGAGGTGCAAAAAGGCATGGAAAGTAAGACACCAGCTGAAATCTATTATTAAGTAGAAAGCAATCCTGACCCTTGTCAGTGCAAATTAATATAAGCTGGGTCAGTCCAAACTGATGGCCTATGAAAAGGTGTCACACAAGAAACATCTCATGATGGGTAAAAGCAAAGAGCTCTCTCAAGACCTTCGCAACCTTATTGTTGCAAAACATACTAATGGCATTGGTTACAGAAGGATTTCTAAACTTCTGAATGTTTCAGTGAGCACTGTTGGGGCCATAATCCGGAAGTGGAAAGAACATAATTTCACCATAAACCGGCCATGACCAGGTGCTCCTCGCAAGAGGAGTGAAAAGAATTATCAGAAGAGTTGTCCAAGAGTCAAGGACCACTTGTGGAGAGCTTCAGAAAGACCTGGAATTGGCAGGTACAATTGTTTCAAAGAAAACAATAAATAATGCACTCAACCGGCATGGCCTGTATGCACGCTCACCATGCAAGACTCCATTGCTGAAGAAAAAGCATGTTGAAGCTCATTTAAAGTTTGCTGCACAACATTTGGACAAGCCTGTGAAATAGTGGGAGAACATAGTCTGGTTAGATGAGACCAAAATGTAACTCTTTGGATGCCATCATACACACCATGTTTGTAGGAGAAATGGCACTGCACATCACCCCAAAAACACCATGCCAACAGAGAAGTTTGGAGGTGGGAACATCATGGTGTGGGGCTGTTTTTCACCATACTTCATATGATTGAAGGAAGGATTATTTGAACAATGTACCGAGACATTCTTGATAAAAATCTGCTGCCACCTACCAGGATGCTGAAGATGAAACGAGAGTGGACATTTCAGCAAGACAATGATCCCAAACACATAGCCAAGGACACTCAATTGGTTTCAGAGAAATAAAATAAAGCTGCTAGAATGTCCCAGCCAATCACCTGACTTGAATCCAATTGAAAATCTATGGAAAGTACTAAATATCAGAATTCATAGAAGAGGCCCATGGATTTGAAGAGTGTTTGTGTGGAAGAATGGTCCAAAATAACACCTGAGCAATGCATGCGACTAGTTTCTCCATACAGTCTTGAAGCTGTATGGTACGAAGTATGGCTTTTGTACGAAATAACTACATTTCAGTAAGCGTGTTCAATACTTTTTCCCTGTGTTAGTTCACATTATTAACATAACTTAATTGATGGACATCCATGGTTTGATTTCTTTGCATGTGTGGATTGCATGGGTTGTTGCTGACATTTGGTGAAAATTTAATTACAATAGCCCCATAACAAATATATTTACTGAGAAAAATGTTGATGTGTTCAATGCTTATTTTTACCCACTGTGTATATATGTATGACAATGTAAGAGAATTTACCTTAATTGCAACAGTTGATCAAAATACCTCTGGACGAATTAGGGTATACATAGACACATTAATTGAGAGTGAATGCCCAGTGTTTCACTAATGTATACGTGAAGTTCTCCTTACTATGATCTACTAGCGGGTATGGGTATCTGCCCCTGCACCAATATGCATGGTATTTTAAACAAAGTAAAATCCTAATAATTATTGTACTATTGTAATATTACTATAACAAGTAGCTATCTTACTAATATATATTTTTTTAATCAGATAAGTGGATAAATATAAATGTTTTTATAAAAAAACCTCAGTATATAGATAAACTGATATAAAAAAAGCGCTTATTGGCATTTGGTCAATTTTGTTCCTTTTAACCCTGAATGGGCCATATTAGGGATCCACCCTCTAGGCCAAAGAGTGTCACCTGGGAGTCGTAAACTCTTGCTTGCTTTGAGTGCGGCTGCTAAAAAAAAAAACATATTACAGGTATGGATTCAACCAGGGATGCCTCCCTTTTCTTTATTTAAGGAAAAATTATTTTATTTGTTTAGAATGGATTGGGTGGAGGCTTCTTTGGGTAAAGAATCTAGGGTGTCTACATTTTTTAACACTTGGGAAAGTTTATATAGCTACACTCCCTTTGCAAACCCAACGGTTGATTGTCAAATGTTTTTCATCAACCTCGTGGTATCTGAGGCGCTTAATAGACAATGACCCTCCCATAACACTAGCTGGGGAACCCTAGTCCGCATAGCACCATTATGTTTTACTTTCTACGTTTTATGTTTTTGTTTATTTTTACATTGTTTTATTTTTAATTTGTTTGATTTAATTAAGTATTCTGTCATTTCTCTTGCATATTCTCTTATATTTATATTCCTGCTCGTATTTCTATAATACTTTATATTGTATTGAATTGCATTTTATTTATTTTTTTTGTCAAAAGATGCTTTTGAATCAATAAAATACAAGTTTAAAAAAACAAAAAAACGCTTATTGAAAATATAAATTTATTACATAAAAATATCACACTTGATAAAAAAAAAAAAATCACAATACAATTGATATTATAGATAGATCGAGACAGGCTAACGATATTGTCTATCTATACAAAACTTATTGACCACATATAGACATATTTAAGATCTCTTTACTGTTGGACTCTTGTCCTTCTGCAGTAGGTGTCCATATGTAACAATTCAATATCTGTGTGGTAGAGAACTGAATCTCTGTTCAGGTGTAGTGGTCTTTAAACCTCCTATTAGAAAGGCAGTCACAATACAAAAATTATAATAATTGAAGACCAGTAGAGCTCATATACCAAAAAATATTTAATAATGGTTATGGAAGGATCACCATATACAGTGCCTTGCAAAAGTATTCACCCCCCTTTGCATTTTTCATGTTTTGTTGCCTCACAACCTGGAAATAAAATGGATTGTTTCAAGTTGTGCATCATTTCATTCACAGAACATGCCTACAACTGTGAAGTTGTGTTTTTTTATATTGTGAATCAAACATTATTTAGGACAACATACCAGAAAACTTCAGCGTGCACAACTATTCACCCCTCTAAAGTAAGTACTTTGGCGAGCCACATTTTGCGGCAATTACAGCTGCAAGTCGCTTCCAATAAGTCTCTATGAGCTTGCCACATCTTGCCCCTGGGATTTTTGCCCATTCCTCAAGGCAAAACTGCTCCAGCTGCTTCATGTTGGATGATTTCCGCTTGTGAACAGCAATCTTCAAGTCTGACCACAGATTCTCAATTGGATTGAGATCTGGGCTTTGACTAGGCCATTCCAACACCTTTAAATGTTTCCCCTTAAACCACTCGAGTGTTGCTTTAGCAGTATGCTTCGGGTCATTGTCCTGCTGGAAGGTGGACCTCCGTCCCAGTCTCAAATCACAGGCAGACTGAAACAGGTTTTGCTCAAGAATATCCCTGTATTTAGCACCATCCATCTTTCCCTCGACTCAAATCAGTTTCGCAGTCCCTGCTGCTGAAAAATGTCTCCACAGCATGATGCTGCCACCACCACTGTGGGGATGGTGTTCTTGGGGTGATGGGATGTGTTGGGTTTGCGCCAGACATAGCGTTTTCCTTGGTGGCCATACATTTGGGGAGTCGCCCACATGCCTTTTGGCAAACTCAAATCGTGTCTTCTTATTTTTATCACCAAGTAATGTTTTTTTCTGGCCACTCTTCCATAAAGCCCAGCTCTATGGAGTGTACGGCTTATTGTGGTCACATGCACAGATACACCAGTCTCTGCTGTGCAACTCTGCAGCTCCTTCAGGTTTACCTCTGGTCTCTGTGCTGCCTCTCTGATTAATGTCCTCCTTGCCCAGTCTGTGAGTTTTGGTGGGCGGCCCTCTCTTGGCAGGTTTGTTGTGGTACCATGTTCTTTCCATTTGATGATGATGGATTTGATGGTGCTCCGGGGGATCATCAAAAATTTGGATGTTTTTTTATAACCCAACCCAGATATGTACTTCTCAACAACTTTGTCCCTGACTTGTTTGGAGAGCTCCTTGGTCTTCATGGTGTGATACCTCTTGCTTAGTGGTGTTGCAGCCTCTGGGGCCTTTCAGAAAAGGCGTATTTATACTGACAGATCATGTGACACTTAGATTTCACACAGGTGGACTTAATTTCACAAATTATGTGACTTCTGAAGGTAATTGGTTGCACCAGAAATTTTGAGGGGCTTCATAGAAAAGGGGGTGATTACATTTGCACATGCCAATTTTCAGAATTTTATTTATAAAGATTCTTTTTATATATATTTTTCTCATTTCACTTCACCGAATTAGACTATTTTGTGCAGATCCATCACATAAAATTCAGATAAAAAAAATAAATAAAAAAATACAGATTGTAATGTAACAAAAAGGTAAAAAGCCAGGGGGTGAATACTTTTGCAAGGCACTGTAGATCTGATGTAGCAATAGTGTAATCAAGATGACATCTAAGTGATCATTTAGCCGAAATTGCAATCCACTGCTGTCACGTAGTTATATAATACAGTTTTGCATAGTGTGCACACTTACTCGTTTTGAAGCTGTTCACTACTGGCATTCTGATGGGTAGGAATTCTGTATTGATGTAAAAGGTAACAATCTTGAATACAGAGATCGCCAGAGCCTCAATCAAGCAAAGGTACAAAGCAAGTGATCAATGCAGCCTTCCTGGCTGATGGCTATCTCTCACAGCTGATTGTTGTGCTTGGTGCCTGTGCCCTGTACAGATGATATGACTCAAAGCAGCTCTACAGAAGGTAGTGGTGTGACTTGGAGCAGCTCTCGATAGGGTAGACCGTTCCCAGCCTGTCACAGCTCAACCCACAACTCCAAAGGGGTGACTGAGGCTGACCAATCGTTTTCACATTCCAATTGTGTTTAGCGAATTTAGCATTTTAAGTCTTCAGTTCACCTGTGTGTAATATTCCCCAGTATTGCAATAGTCAGAGGTTTAAACAGCAAAATTATAAACATATAAAATACCTTCAATTAATAATTACATCTATATAAAATTATGTTAACAACGTCCAGGAGTGTTGAAAACTTAATTACAAATATTTCCAACAGAGTACTCTTAGAGCCGTATTCAATTTGAGCTGAGCCGCGTTAACTTAACGCGGCCCGGACTTAACGCCGACTTTGCCTGTTTTGTAGGGGTTAAAGTATCGCGCACGTGCACGCTTTACCCCGTATTCAATTTCAAAGTACGTGTAAACGGCACCCGACGATACTGTAACAAGCGGAAAGTACTGTCATTTTTGGGGAAATCAGCCTGTCACCCCCAAAATGATGCTCTGACATGGGGGTTCACTATGGTACCCTCCGATTTGGCTTGCTGAAGGTATTTGGTGTTTTTAAATGGGCTCAATAGCTGCTAAATACGTTTTTCTATACCTGGCGCAGAATAGTATTTAGGAGTATTTTTCCCAGAAAATAAGTTATCCCAGCAAATTTGGGGTACTTGAAAATGGGGGTCAGCATATTTAAAGTTGAAAAAATGAAGTAGAAAAAATCGTGAAAAATCCACCGGCCGCAAACACCTGCAATAAAAAAAAAATACCTGGGGCATACTTGGGGACTCCCGCAGAGTCAAGTTCGCTAGTTTTTAAGTTTGTTATCCAACATTTGTTTATTCGCCCCCTTTTTCAAAGTCAATTTTTCGGGTGTCCTTAATTTTTTTTTTCTTTTTAAATTTTTTTACACAGATTACCTTTGGGGGACTGTCTGAAGGCTGAACGGGTTGTTCCCGAAACGTTGCACCCCAAAACCCCAATTCTGCACTTTTTTCCGCCTGCCATTCATAGGCGATACTTTACTGCCTATTACGTTGCATTGACTTTCCGCCTAGGCGGAAAGTCTTTAAAATTGAATACGGGGTAAAACCAAAACAGGCGATAATTACGTCATCGGCGGTAACTTAACGCGGATCCGAACTCAACATTTCAAGTTGAATACAGGCCATAATATGCATTGAGCTGTAGCTTAGTGGCAGTGCTCTCGTCTGGATCACCACACGGCCGGGGTTCTAATCGCATCTGGCCACTAATTTAATTTAATTTGATTTCCCAAAATCTTTTTTTTTTTTTTTTATTATCAACTTATATGTACAGTAAACATATTTATCAAATTGGCCAGATGTGTCAACCCCATTATATAGGAGTGTTACGATTTCTACATAACAAGAGTATATTGAATCATATCTAGATAGGGAGGGTTCCATGAATCATGCAGTCCGATGTAAGGGGATACATTAAAGATATTAATAAATATAAATACAAAATCCAGTTCCTCCATGATCAATGTTGAAAATCAAAGGGAGGCCCTTATAGAAAAAACATTGCACATATATACTACCTACTATTGATAATTATATCTTTATAGAGTTATACTAGCATTGTCCAGGAGTGTTCAAAACTTCATTACAAATATTCCCAACTGAGTAGTCTTAATATGCATTGAGTTGTAGCTCAGTGGCAGCGCTCTCGTCTAGCACACCACACGTCCTGGGTTCAAATCCCATCTGGCCAGTAATTTAATTTGATTCCCCAAGATCTTTTAATTTTTACTTTTATTATTATTAATAGGGATTGGTGTAATAAATATAATACTGATATGTATTGACTTATTTTATTCATATAGCTTTTCTCAAAATGAGAAAAAGCAATTAACCTATATGTACAGTAAACATATTTCTCAGATTGGCCAGATGTATCAACCCCATAATATAATAATATTACAATACCTACACAGTCAGAGTATAGTAAATCATATCTGAAAAAAGTTGCATGAATCATGTAGTCTGATGTAAGGGGATGCATTAAAGATATTGATGAATATAAATAAAGCTCCTCCATGATCAATATCGAAAATCAAAAGGAGACCCTTATGAAGAAAAGCATCCTATACATAAATGGATAACATAGCCTCTAAAAACTAATCAAGAACATATAGATCCCGGGTAGTTGTTCTTAATATAATGTAGGTACTGTACCTCTCACAAATAAAGAGTAACAAAGTGAGATGAAGCTATCTTACTAGATCCTAAGTTCATTTAGGTAATTTGTACCTAAACACAAGATACACTATTTATCACATTCTCCCCTTTAGAATGTAAGCTCTCACGAGCAGGGCCCTCTTCCCTCGTGTGCATCTCAGATGATTTCATAGTTTCATATTTCACAATTTCGTCATCTTAAACACATTCTTAATACTATGGGGTTTATGTATCAAGCAGTGGATCAGTGGAGAAGTTGCCCATAGCAACCAATCAGCTTAGCAGTAGCATTTATCAAGTACAGTCTATAAAATAATAGGAGCTGATTGGTTGCTATGGGCAACTTCTCCACACTTTTCACTGCTTGATACATAAACCCCTATGATTCTAAAGAGACATTTTGCTGTACAGGTTGAGTCTCCCATATCCAATATTCCGAAATACGGAATATTCCGAATTACTGAATTTTTATAGCATGACTGAGATAGTGAAATCTTTGCTTTTTGATGGTTCAATGTACACAAACTTTAAGGCACAAAATTATTAAAAATATTGTGTAAAATTACCTGCAGGCTATGTGTATAAGGTGTATATAAAACATAAATGCATTCTGTGCTTAGATTTGGGTCCCATCCCCAAGATATTTCATTATGGTATGCACATATTCCAAAATAAGGAATATTCCGATATCCAAAATAACCCTGGTCCCAAGCATTTTGGAAATGGGAGACTCAACCTGTACTGTATATTGTGATAATTCACTGATTTTAAACAAAATCAATAAAGGTTATATTTTATTTGTTTGTACACCGCTTACAGACGTCTTCTCTTTGTTCTAAAATTGTACTATTTTTGGTCTGTGGCAGCACTCCCCATTCAATAATGGACACCACATTATAATAAGATCATGATACTAGGGGATTACATTATTGAGTTACTTGAGTTAGGTAATTGAGTTAATATATTTTTTCCTAATGTAGCAGATATCTTTCTCTTTTTTTGGCATGGAATGTACAATGCAAAACAAATGGGTCCCGAACATAATGCTAAATTTGCTTTAATTCCAATAGAAAATGGTATTTGCTTTTGTTATTTAAACATTTAATGATGCTATTTTAAAATGCTAAATTGAAAAATGAAATGAGCTGAATCTCTTAAGTAATATTTAAAGAATTTTCCAGCCCTTGAATGACCATGGGTATTTTACTGATGAAGAAACCTATTTTATGTCTGTGCTATGTCACTTAAAGAGAGCATAGATGAAATGTTATTGGACCGTCCAAGTGAATTCTATTTATTCATTTATTTGGTGTTCGTGGAAAGGTGCACAATGCTGTCCATTGATAGTAATTCAGAAATTATAGATGCTAGTGTGTGTGTTCATGACATTTAAATTTTTTTTTTCAAAATCAAGAGAAAAAGGGTGAAAGAATGTGGTGCATGTATTAATTTGCATGGTAAAGGTAGAATAAAGAAAGGGTAAAGCCATGCATAGTGGCCAAAGATGTAAATACCTGGGTAAATAAAGGACCTATTGTAAGCAAGGGTTTCCACAGAGGTGTGATCCATGCCTTAATTCAGTAAATAATACCCCATCCCATCAGACGTTGACAAATTTGAAATAACTTAAAAGTGCCAAAAGTAATTGGCATCTGTCATTATTTTTAATAGAAATCAGACTTTGCATTTGATCTTTGATGTAGCAGAATATTTTATATAGTGAAACAAAATAGCATGGACCATAATGATGGAACCCTTAACCTAATATTTTGTTGCACTACCTTTAGAGGCAATGGCTGCATTCAAGGGATTTCTGTAGCGCTCAATGAGACTTTTGTACTTGTCAACAGGTAGTTTGGCCCATTCTTCAAGAGCAAACTGCTCCAGCTGTCTCAGGGTGGGTGCCTTCTCCAGATTACATGTTTCAGCTCTTTCAAGAGATGTTCAATAGGATTTAGATTACGGCGACTTTAGAATAGTCCATTGTTTAATTCCAGATGTAGTTGACATCCCGGTGGTCGGGATGCCGGCGCTCAGAATGCTGGCGCCGGAATCCCGATACCAGTCAGAATCCCAACGCTAAGTATTGGAGTTAAGGTTAGGCGCTAGGGGGAGGGTTAGGGTTAGGCTGTGGAGAGGGAGGGTTCGGCTGCAGGGTGGGGAGGTTAGGTTTAGGCAGCGAGGGAGAATGGTTAGGTTTAGGCTGGGGAGGATATGAGGTTTAGGCTGCGGGGTGGGGAGTTTAGGTTTAGGCTGCGGGGGAAAAGGTTAGGGTTAGGCTGGGAAGGATGTGAGGTTCACTTTGCGAGGAGGGTTAGGTTTAGTAGTAGAGTTAGGGTACTTAGCAGTGGGTGTCGGTATTCTAACCCAGTCGGGATACCGGCGTCGGGATTCTCACCACCGGGACCCTGAGCCCCAGCATCCTGTACCCTATCCATTTAGCTCTTATCCATTCTCGGGTGTTTTTAGCCGACACATGACCTGTGATTGACACAAGGCTTTCTGACACCGGGCAGTATGTTTTGCTCCAGACTGCCTTCATAATCTTGAGATTTCATTGTGCCCTGCACAGATTCAATGCGCCCCGTGCCAGACGCAGTAAAGCTGCCCTAAAACATAAGTGATCCATCTCCATTTTTTCTGTAGGTATGGTGATTTTTTAATATGAAATCTTCATTTTGTTTGCTTGTGAACATAGGGCCTGATTCAGACCCGCTCGTGAGCGCTCGCAAGCGGGTTGATGTTGCTCAGGTGCGCATGCGCGAGACCCGAATAACGACGGCCAAGTCGTCGTTATGGGTCTCGCACCAAAGGGGGCGTGCTGTTGATGGTGATTGACAGCACGTCCCCTTATACATCTACCTCCTGGAGAGTGTTCTTGATTTGGCCAACTGTTTTGAAGGGGTTTTTCTTAACCAGGGAAATAATTCTTTTGTCATCCACCACATTTGTTTTCCGTGGTCTTCCGGGTCTTTTGGTGTTGCTGAGCTCTCCGGTGCGTTCTTTCTTTTTAAGAATGTTCCAAACAGTTGATTTGGCCACACCTAATGTTTTTGCTATCTCTGTGATGGGTTTGTTTTGATTTTTCAGCCTAATGATGGCTTGCTTCACTGATAGTGACAGCTCTTTGGATCTCATATTGAGAGTTGATAGCAACTGATTCCAAATGCAAATGTCACACCTAGAATCAACTCCAGACCTTTTACCTGCTTAATTGATAATGAAATAATGAGGGAATAGCCCACACCTGTCCATAAAATAGCTTTTGAGTTGATAGTCCCATTACTTTTGGTCCCTTAAAAAGTGGGAGGCACATATTGAAACTGTTGTAATTCCTACACCGTTCACCCGATTTGGATGTAATTACCCTCAAATTAAATCTGAAAGTCTGCAGTTAAAGCACATCTTGTTTGTTTCATTTCAAAACCATTGTGGTGGTGAATAGAGGCCAAAATCTGAAAATTCTGTCAATGTCCCAATATTTATGGACCTGACTGATATATATATATATATATTTTTTTTTTTTAATTGAATCATGTTTAGTATTTTGTCTTCTCTTATTGATGTTTTGTAGCACACCTGGTTTCATGTAACTGCACACCAGAGAGTAGGGCGCGTCTGGTTTCGCAGTCTGCGCCAGTCATGTAAATTCCTCATTATGGGCCAAGGATACAGACGTGCGATGGATCAGAGAGACGGAATGAAAGTTAAAATTTTTTTTTTTTGCTGCATAGACAGATGTGAGACAGATGTGAGCATTCCTAGATTATCCTTCCCACAATGCTGTGAACCTTTATTCTTTTACATAAAAGCCATTCTGATTATAGAAAGACTGCTGCCAACTTTTGCATGGAACACTAAACAAAAGTTATTCAATTGAGAGCAGCAGTCTCACAAATACTGACAAGTAAACACAGATTGCCGTTTATATCTGGGAGCCGAACAGTGATTAGCCAAATACTCAAATCAAGGAAAGTTGGGGGTGTTTACAGGTTACAATTCGTTTGTGTCGTTTCTTTTTTGTCACAAAAAAATGGACTATATTTGGCTCTTGATGTTCTGTTATTTTCATGTGGATAGATTACAGCATTATCAGGCTTGGTGCAAGCTTGCAGTATATGGTGGGTACACGATGACACATTTTCCATTATAAACATCGATTAGAGTACAGTCCGTTTCAGTTTGGTTACAATAATAAATTACAAGGCAGTCTCCATTCCACAATGCCTTTTCCAGTTTGTGGCAATACATGAACCCAATTTCTGGGAGATAATGAAAAAAGTATCTGAGTGTTCTTTTTCCATGAGGATGCTGAAACGATCTCGCTGCTGCTTTATCACAAACCAATTTTCCTAATCCTATCTTGTTAGCTCCGATGAAAAGTCTTATATTAGTAGACCAGTGTATCATTTTGTTGAATAGTTTGATTGTGTTGGATTATTAAGGTTTGTGTCACATTGTACTGCCAGTATTTCTCCTGTCTTAGCAGCTAATCCCAATTGACTGATAACCAGACAGCGGAGGACAGAATCCTTGCTTGACACAATTTAAAAATGCTAAATAAAATGAGTTTTAAAGTTCCGCTAAACCCGAAATGCAAGTTGATTTAATGTGAGAAAAGACTCATGTTTAGTCAGATATCAGGTCTTAGCTAGCTTACAGTATGTGTCAGCAACCGTTCTAAGGGCCTGATTCAGAGCCGCTCGTAAGCTGTAGCTCGTTCGCTCCGAGCGATGTTCGCACAACTGCGCATGCGTATGGGTCATAATGCGCATGCGCCAACCAGTAAGTGCGGTCGGAAATCGAGCGCTCGCAAAATAGCGAGTGCCTGCTAATTTGAGTGACAGGATGAGGCGTTTGTGGGTGGTAACAGGGGAAGGTGCTTGAAAACGGGGAGTGGTGATCCAAACGCAGGCGTGCCAAACGGTCAAAACAGGCGTTTTAAGGGTGTGTAATTAACAAAGCAGCGTCATCGACCACGTCACTTGGTTGTCTCTTAGCCTGAACTGTTCGCATGTTTGCGGTAGGAAAATCCTACCACAAGCACTACGAGCAGTTCAGACTCCTTTCGATGTACTCAATGAATCTAATAAATAGCGGAGATGACGTAAGATGCGAGCAGCCAGGGGGCGTCTTTACAAAATAGCGAGCGCATGTTTCGTTCGCACGCTCAGACATAGAGGCGTCAACAGACCGCAAAGAGCGAGCGCTCAATTTAAATATCCGGCCCCTTTTTCTGAACGAGCGAGCGCAAATAGCGTCCGGCTCTGAATCAGGCCCTAAGTACATTATGTAAGTTGCTACGAACACACAAGCAGAGATTTATCTATCAGGATTGCTGGTGGAAACAAATGTAGATTAATAATATATGGGAAGGGGTGGGGGGGATCATTAAGGGGTTGATGCAAGTTATCTGTATTTACACCTGTATTGCAAGCATGGAGAATAATACAGATATTCGCCCTTATGCTCAGTTGAACACATCTATGTGACCACTCCTCACTTATCCATACACTTGGGTTCTTAGCGGTCATAATGATCAGTGCGCAATTTCACCAACCCTATCCGTGTTATAAGAGATCCGTCTGAAAACAGGCTCATCTTTGCATATGCACAGCTTGGCGTAGCTTGCAATTCTGTTGACTCGCCATAGCTGAATTTTGCCTACATACAAATGCGCCATTGCCACGCAGTTACACCCCTTCAGCCATAAGTGGACTTGTAGATGACTTAACTGTGTGCACTTGGCTCTAGAGCAGTGGTGTCAAACTCGGGCCCTTCAGCTGCAGTGGAACTACACTTCCCAGCATGCACTGCCAGAGTTTTGCTATTAGGGTATGCTAAAACTGTGGCAGGGCATGCTGGGATATGTAGTCCCGCAGCAGCTGGAGGGCCCGAGTTTGACATCGCTGCTCTAGAGCATGCGCAGAGTGAACACACGCAGGATCCGTCTGTAGACTGCAGCAAATTTGCATAGAGACTGGTTTGGAATCACTGCGTTATTTTGTTATATACTTTAGCTTCTTTGTGCCCGCCTCTGGCAGGGATAGACTATGCTTTTAAAGCGTCTGCAAGTCCTATGTTTTTGTTAAAGGTGCAATGTCATGAAACTGGTATTATAATTGTATTTACTTTTAAGTTCAATCATAGGTATAGTTTTGAGGTTAAAGTTTTGTGCACAAAAACCAACAGCAACCTGATTTGGGCAGTGTAAAGCTGTAACTGTTGTCTCTGTTGCTTTCATCCTTATTTTAGTTATTACTAAACTGGTGTGTTGACATTTGTCTGAACATAGTGTCCGATTCAGAGATGTACAGGCTTATTTCACCTCCGCTGCGTCTTTGCATGTAGCGGCTGCTGTGCGAAATTATGCAAAAGTCGTAGAGAGCATCTTAAGAAAAAAGACACCCTCTAACGACTTCTCTGATCGCTGCTGCATCCAAAGACACGGCTTCGAATCAACTGCGTGACTATCGGACATTTGAGTAACCTTCAGGTTTCACAGGATGTCCGTCAAAATCATGATTTTGGGGTTAGTGTTGCTGTGTCCAAGGACGCAGCTACTGGCTTCTTCTGCACGTCCAAAAAAACGTAACCGACACGCCCCTGCTTTTCGTGAGGTTCCCAGTTGCGGCCCCCAATCACCAGCAACATGTCATTCATGCTGCGGCTTTTGGGGCACTGCGACCCATGTCACAGGACCAGCTCTGCACATGCGCAGATCATTAAACATTGGAGATTTACGTAACTACCAGATTTCCGTAAGAGTCAGGCCCATAGACAGGTGTGTTTTATTTTTTTTATTTTTTATTTTTTTCAGTTACAGTTGATCGGATTTTACCCAAGTTTTTTTTTTTTTTTTCGTCATGTTATTGTTTCTTTAAGGCTATTTCTTCCAATGTATCTATTGTAGTAGTATTCACATTTATAATCTATGTTAAAGATAGTGGTTGGGAAAGTTTTATACTTTTTATATGTTTTTTTGTTTGTTTGTTTTGTTTTTTTCATCACTGCCAAAATCCTCTAGTAATCAGATTAGTATTTTAAGTGTAGTAAGTAAAGTGACCCACACAAGGTAAGAGTTTGGTGGGAGAGTTTGGGGAATTTAACCAAATTAACCATCCTTTGAACAGTGCATTGTCCCATCCCAGACAATTAAATTCCAATCAAACCAGATGTCTCTCAGCCCAGTCTCATTGATGCAACATGTGGCCAACATAAGCCATATCAGTTATTTTGAATATGCTGCCTATTTTATCCTTTAGAGTAGATTGTGCTTACTGTCATAAAGGGAATTGTAAGCACACCGCCCCCCCCCTCTCCATCCCTTCAGATTTCACTGTTTTATATGCTAGATGAGCTTCATAGGTTTTCTTGCAATATGTTAATGATTGATTGAACAGACAGCCATATTATTGGTCTGTAACTATGTTTGAGACTGCTATTGTGTATGCTAGTGTGTATGTATTTTTGTTTGCAGGTTTGTCTGGTACATTGTTTTCTGTGCTACATTTTATGCCAGTCAATACCTAAAACCACAAATGGAGTACAACAAGCAACTATGTATTTTGTGCAATGAGTATAACCTTCTGATCACTAGATGTCACTAGTGGACTGCGCCACTTATAGAGCCAAAGTTTCTACTTTTGTTTAGAATAACATACTCTGGCTATATAAAATAGATGATGCTTAACTTCGCAGTGGAGCTGATCACATGTCATATTTACGTTCATAACCTGTGCATTGTGTGATATATTACAGGAGTATGTGTGCCCTCATCATTGTGGAGAAGTCAGTGGACGTTGTCGTATGAGCACATTTATATAAAATGCAGGATATTGATTTATACCACACAATGGGGGAGATGTATAATCTGGTGTATCACACATTCTACACTAAAATTTGTATTCGCTTTTTTCATGTTTGATGGAAATATCACTATGGTTATGTGATTCTTTTTAAACACATTTAAGAAGGGCAGAAAGCATGTTTATTTGCAACTTTTTGGCAAAAAGCATGAAGCAGAAGGTTGGGTCCTTTTAAAGCTGCATTGCCACCTAATCCAGGCTAATCGTAAATGTTTTATCGTGGGGTCAGGTGGGCGGGGGGATAACCGGAAGCCATGATCCGTGATCACAGATATTACAGCTTCTGTTTGTCGCTTCCACCCCAATCCATAGTCATTTTTAAGTGATGAGTCTAAATGTTTTCCTACTTACTGGTGATGATCCAGCTTTGATCGTTACTTGTGTTGCATGCCACAGCAATAGTCCCAGATAGACTGTTTCTGCCTTTTTTAAAATGTAATTAGCCTTTTGTATTCTTTCTCTGCGAACATTACTGGAAATTGCGGGATTGAAAACGTTGCTTATTTTTGCTAGCATTCTGTGAAGCACCAGTAAAATGAACGAAGATCATTACCTAACCATGGAATACATACGAATTATGCCGGACACAAGTCCGGCAGTTCAAATCCTGACAGCGGCAGGCCAACACGGCTGAAAATACTGATCGTCCACAGGTAAGTATGAACTAACCTAATCCCCCTAACCCTATCCCTCCTTAGGAGTGCCTAACCCTAACCTTCCCCCCCAGTGCCTAACCCTAATCCCCCTTCACTAAGTGCCTAAACCTAACCCCCCTTCCTCGCCTAAACCTAAATCCCCCCGGGGAGGTGCCTAATCCTAAATCCCCCCTGGGGTGCCTAACCCTAACCCTCCCTATCCTAACCCTAACCCTCCCTCCCCCTAGCCTAACCCTAACCTCCCGGGGGGGTGCCTAACCCTAAGTCCCTCCAGGAGCCCTAAACCTATCCCTCCCCCCCTCGTGGCTGTCCGCAGCGGCGCCCGGCATCACTTCGATCGAGATGCCAGGCGCCGGTCTCCCGGCGCCTGTAAAATGACCGGCGTCTACATCTAGACGCTGGGCATTTCACCCTCGCCGGGATATGACAGTCGGGAAGCCGGCTGTCGGTATAATGTCAGCCGGCTTCCCGATTACATACCCCTAACCCTACTTACCTACTCTCCCGGAAGTTACGGGAGGCTCCCCAATTTTCGGGTAACCCTCCGCATGAGTGTTCGGCTCTCCCACATCTCGGCCCACTTCCCAGTGAAGTGGTCAGGACGGGGAGATAATTGCTGGGAATCGCGGCTCCGTATGGAGTGGGCGGAACTGAATGACATGAAAACGCGACATTTAGCCCTGCCCACTCATCACATTCCAGCAGTTTGAGACAGTGACCGGGCCAGCTGCGCCTCCTCTCCGGACTTCTCCTGGAGAGGAGAGATAAAAAGTCTGCAAGTATACGTAGAAACGGAACGCGTGATTCTATGCAGTATGTCAGTGGTTCTCAATCTCCTCAGGGTACAATAACCGTCCCGGTTTTTAGGTTGAAATTGTTAAACACAATTTTCACAGAAGAATGCAATTTTTTTTTTACATTTATTTCCTTTTGCTGTATGAGCAAACCTTCCATAAAGATTTCCACTCTGTTTAAAATCTTGTAATCCTGCATATTTTATCTTCATTTACCCTGTTCATGTAGTGTAAAATCTAACATGGATATATTTGTAGAACCTGGAATATCTATAAATCCGAATAGTTTCACGGTCCCTAAAGCCTCGCTGAAATAATAAGAGCGGGAGATCTCTTAAGCTACTACCTAGAGACTATACACAAATAAGTAACTTTTCTCTACAGGAAAATAAACTTCTGGAAATTTCCATATACTTGGCAACTGTTTCAGTCAGTGTTTTACCTTCGTTTTTAGAGCATGAAATGAGCTTTTGCTGTAAAACATCCATCTATACTACAGACAGTCTGTTTAATCCTTGTTAAAATTCCTCAGTGGAGGGTACTATATACTGATGAGTGTCCTATAAATACAGCCTTATTTAAATAAGACTTTTGGAGATCTTTAAGATACTTCCTAGGGGCAGTATGTAAACAAGCCAATCATATTCAGGAAAACAGACTTCTGGGAAATTCACGTATTGGTGTACCTAAACAGTATAAATTTAAGTTAAAAAAATAACTATGCACATGGTAATGTAAATAAAATAAAAGAACCTTATACTACAGGACAAAAAGAGTCTTTTCTTTCTCTTCCTCGCTCTTGTTCTCTCTCTCTCTCATCCTATTTTCACATGTCATTGTTAACTAGAGATTTAACTGTACAAAACAAATAAGTCGGCACATGCACTTCACAGCTGTAACTAGAAGACATTCTTCATAAAGCGGAAGATTGACATTAAAGGCTGTTACTTTGTAAATAGAAGACACCATGTTTTTTGGACCTACACTCTACACTCTACACTCGTGCCAAGAGGCCAAGAATGTCAACAGAATGACTTCCAATATTCAGACATAGAAATTTGAGTTCAGCCCTAATTGTAGATGGCATATAAGCAGCAGAAGCAATAGAAGGGTATGTTAGACCTCACCTGGGTAAAGATTCATAGGATAGATAGATGATCGGGGAATTGGAAATACAAAATAAAATAAATAAAAAGCCATCAAGTTGGGAATTATTTCTAAAACAAATACCACCAGCTGAGTGTAAGCACCTGACTTTCAGAGACAATTGCTGTAATGGGGGCAGCTGTGCAGATATGATACCATTGAAAACTGGCATTGGAGGAGGGGGGGGGGGGGCACCAGAGATTTCCCCTGTCCGGCATCAGTTGGAACACCACAAGACTTGGGACCTCATTCAGACCCGGTCGCAAGCGCAGAGCGCTCACAACCGGGTTGATGTTTAGGCCCTGTGCACGTGCAGTGGCCGCACTGCGCGTGCGCAAGCGAGGGAGAAATTCTCACGCTCCGGAGCTCACTACAAAAGGGGCGGCTGTCGATGTCATGACGTATCTCACATAGTTCCGAGGAGCAGCCGGGCGGACAGGACTGCGGCGGATACAGGAGCGGGGATTAAGGTAAGTGGGGTTTTTTTTTTTAGTACAAGCTGCACTACAGGGGCATTATATGGGGGCACTACTACAGGGGCATTATATAGGGGCATAACTATGGGGGCACTACTATATGATTTCCTTCCTTTCAAATTAAGGGGTAACGTCGGCATATCTAAATATATTTTGGGGTAAAAGGTAAAAAAGTTACCTGACCCCTGGTTTAGGTGTATGAAACATTAATATATGACAAAAGGGAGCTGAGCAGTGACGATTTTATTGAAGCAAGTCAATGAAAAAACTAAAGTCCAAACGCTTTCTTGCCTTACTCTACCTAGACCGTTCCAGTTATATCACAACGGTGAACTTTATTTTATACCATGTAGAGACTGATACGTATTATCCGGTTCCTCCAGAAAATTGATGTACTGTAAGCCCTGTTTACTGATCCAAAATTTAAGTTTTTCCCTTTTTTTAACGTTCCTATTTCCTTTATGTGAACAGCGATTCTTTCATTTCAAACGAGTCCAATTCCCGGTAAGAGTCTACTTTGGCATGAAAATAAATAAAGCACAGGGACAGACACTTAACGTAGCTGGAGTTGACCTAAGTGCAGACCATTTTTCTCATGGTCCCCTTTTGCGTGTCACATCAAAACCAATCTGTTCGTCTTGATGTTAGGAGGAAAACGACTAATGTCGTCTACAAGGCAATCTTCTAAGACCTCGGTTAAAAAAAGACTATCCCTGTAAATTCAAAATTACTCTAGTGCGAAGCTAAGGGCGGGTCTCTAGTACACTTTATATTCCAAATATTAGATACGGATTGATTCATATCTGCAAGCACCAAGTGATGTCTACGCAGATTCAGTGATTGTCAGCCATTGCGCATGCAGGGAAGCCGCACTGGACAGACGCACTGAGATTGTTTTGCACTTGCACAGAGGATTCATTTGCAAAGTGAGTGACAGCCAGCGGTTGGGGGAGGGGCATGTCTGACTGTTTAAACACTGTTTTCTGGGCGCCCATAAATAAGCCACTGCGTTCATGCTCGCAGCAGGAGAGCCTTTTGCGTGTCTGGAGACCCCATGTGTCTTCCGCACCTAACACTTACTGAAAAGGCTGATGGTCGATGTTACCTGTGTTTACGCTGTTGCACGTTGTCGGATGGATGTGAGAAGGCAGCAGTGGACGTCTCTATGCTCAGGGAGGCTTTGGAGATATTAGCATATTTTTGCTTTGGCGATCAGTGAGAGATCGCAGCTGTGATGGCATTTGCGTGCAGATCTGAATCAGGCCCATAATGTGTAATGTTCTAGAGCATGGTCTCCTCAACACACAAACAATAGGTGCTATGTGGAGAGTGGCATGAAATGGCGACATTCAGAATGTCAACATTTAACATTTCGACATTCACTATGTCGACACTGACATAATGATGACCTGTACAATATGTCAACATGATGAATGTTGACACTCCTGTTTTAACCTTCACCTAACCATAATTGCTGCCCAATTCTAATTTCATATGTCGAAACTGACTGTCAACAATTTGTCCATGTGAACAATTTAAATGTCGACATTTTGATGCCACCATTATGATGTTGACATTACAAATGTCAACATGCTGACTGCATCCCGTTTTATGACTCTTCATAGGCGCACGCATAAGCCGGCACGGGGTGCCGCAGCGGGACCTTCACCAGGTCATTGACTACCCGGTCCACCTCTTCCTCTTGGACATAGACTACTCAGCTGGCATCCTCTTTGTGAACAAGCCTGCGGGCGAAACGCGCGTCATCACAGGCCCGATCAGCTGACCGTCGTCACGTGACTGCCGCTGTGCAACACGCTACAGACGCTGCACAGCATACACCAGTTTGCTGAAGTTTGGAACTAAGCAGCTGATCTGACGGCTGAAGGCAGCGCAGCGCTTACCATTCCTTGTTTCTACAGACTACACACTTATGTACAGGTACCCTTCTATCCCCTCTGGTGGCAGATTGACTGATCTGGGGCGCATTTGAGGTTCTGCAATGCTCATGTAACAGAGCCCACCTAACACCCTACAGATCCTTAACATATACCACTACCCTGTTGTTTCCATGAACACTAAACTCTCCACTCTCTCATCACTCGGCCTGCACCAACTCTGAGTGAAAGCAGAAGTGGGGAACTATTCTATGTGCCTACTTTCCTTCTTTCAGCTACCATAAAATTTCTTTTCCTGCACCATGCATAAATGTGATCATTAGATATATGGTTGTTATTTGCAAACTGTACCTACTTTGAACAGCAAACAAGTGATGATCTTTAGTGCTGTTTCACATTTATGATAAAGCCTAGAATTTATCTATCTTGATATTTTTTCTGGTAACATTGTGTTATGATTGCATAGTGGATGCAAGGTCTTAAATGAGTAGCTCGTTGGCACTTGACTGTGATCCATATATTTAAGACACTGAGGTAACTTAACCCATTACTTAGAACTAAGTGGACTTATTATGTGATTACGTCCAATATTAGTCCTACAACACGAGTATATATGCCAAACAAAAGAGTTGTGTGTGGTCACCAATAGCAAGGAATATTGGTTTTCTTATTTATCGTGTCTGCGGCTGCCAGCCATCCTTATCTCTCTTTGAGAGAGAGGTTATATTCTCGCCCACTATTTGCCTGCAATAAGAATATTAATTGGATTCTTCAGGCAGGATTTAATAATTTTTCTATGTTATATGTTTGTTTGTCTTTTTTGTCTTGTCACTTAATTCAATATCCTCAGTGCTGTTAGCACTAATATTTTAACGAGTGAATTAAAATTGTTATTTTATTATTTATTCATCATAGCATAAATTTTTTCATACTAATATTTAAGAGTGCCCCAGCAAAGAGTCTACTTGACCTGCCTGTGCAGGGAATTTTCTTTCTACTCAGCTGGCCCCCCAGGTGAGTATTAGGGAGGTGGGGAAAAGGTAGTCCATGACCCAGTGGAGGGGGAGGTCCCGCTTCGGCACCCCGCGTGACTGCTTCTGTGCACGCCTATGAAGAGCCCCGTCTGTGCCGGCTTATGCACATGTCCATGTGTCTCTTTAAGCATAGTTTTTAACGTCCGCTCTGAAAAGCTGTCAAAAGGTCATGTTTTGAGGATTTTTGTCTGTTTTGTGGATTAATTATTGACCCAGGTAAATCGTTATAACTCACCTGTGCACGATCAAAGTAATACTGAAGACTTTACCTGTAGAGGATTCGCAAGAATTGGAGTTTGGAAGCAATATAAATGTACACAATTGGTTAGTTCAGTGAATACCACACCTGAGCTCTCCCTTGGAGGTTGAGAACCACTGTGAGCTGTACTTTAGGTGTCCATCAGAAAAAGAATTGACAATGGTGGTTCTTCTTCAGAAAGTAGGATACTTATGTCCAGGCAAATAAAAGTATTCTCAAATTACCCATCTTAATTATCGGTCACACTGTGATTTCAGCCATCCATCACTAATGACATTTGACTTTTGAGAACTAAGCAAATAGTTGTCAACAATTGTTTTATCTGGAATTTAAGCAATGGAAAACAACATTTAAAGGAGATGTGCTATTGATAGTCCATATAAAATTATATAAATTAGATTTTTTTATTGATGTTCCAGGGGCATTTTCAGAAAATTAAAGTTTGAGAGTCCCTCTTGTAGAGAATGTGTAATGTTATATTTAAATGCCTGCTAAACACATCGAGAACACATTGTAGTGTAATGGTCTTTCTATATAATATTGAAACTAATGATGTAAAGTAAGCACTCATTAATTAATCATGACTGCATCAGTGTGCATAATCTGGTTTTAGTCGGGATCTAGTGCCTTTATCCTGCTAATTCCTCTGATCATGGGGAAATCCTGTCACTAGTGTTTTGGAGAGATCATCATCTGGAGCACTGTACTATATGATTATAAATATCATCCAATAGAGGTTTTCTGGAATCTGGGTGTCACACAAAGTACTTTTTTACTTCTCATTTCATTTATATAATCTTTAATCTCTTTGACTAAACACAGTAGATGAAGCCATTTTGTGGTGGTGAGAATGTAGACTATCGGGTAATTTATGAGGCCATATTATTGTTTGCTGGCAAGGATGTACTTCAATATTCCTGTGGTTGACCTTACCACACAGCAGACTCTGAGTCCTTCTTACCAGACCCAGCGTTGTCGCTTCATCTGCTGGAGTGCCCCCTACTGGCCGCTACAGTAAACGTAAAGATGCTGAGTCTTGTTAGCCCCTGGGGGTTTGGCACATTTTCCTGGATTCAGCACTGCATGGGTGCCGCCATGATGGATTGATCAGCTGACTCCTGTCCCTTCCAATTACAGAGGGGCTAGGTTCCACATGACAAATCATCAATGACATTCCAAAGTGCACTATTTAAACCCCTCATTTGCACCTGCTTATTGCTTGTACAACTAGTCTCCTACCTGTTCCAGCAGCTCCGCTTTGTCATTCCTGACTTTGTTCTGTCCAGTCAGATGCATCCACAGCTTGGTGCACTCTCCATTGTGTACATCTGAATTCCTGAGCTCATCTGTTCTAGCCTCCTAACTTTGTCATCCTGCGACAAGTGCTCAGCAATACTACCTCTGTGTACTATTACGCATTACCTGCAGAGGGCACATCCATTACCTGCATGCATTACCATTCACAGCCTGCAGAGGGCACATGTTTCCTGTGCGCACTATCACTAACTACCTGCAGTGTACTTCCAATACCTGAGTATGTACATATGTGTCCTCATACATCTAGCCTCCTTGCGCATTAAACAGCCCTTCTAGTCGCACCAAGCCGTGGTGTGACTCTGTAGTGCCGAACGTCTTTTCGTGCAACATTTTACTTTCAAATGCTTCTTATCCGCAGAGCGATGTGAATAGCACGCACAAGCAGCTTCTGCGGCATGCCTATATTCTATGTGCGGGTGTATCTGCATGCAAAAAGCTACATTTCAGTGTCAGCGACTGTAACGTAGTGTTTATCATGCAGATACACCCGCAGTCGCACACAGAACATAGGCATGCTGCATGTCATTTTAATCAGCAGAAGCTGCTTGTGCTACCTACTCAAATCGATGTGCGAATAAGGCACATTTGAAGGTAAAAAGTCACACAAAGAGACGCTCGGCGCTACCGAATCACACGGAGCTCCAGCATTATGTTTAGCTTGACTTGTAGTGCATGGAGGATAGATGTGTTTGGACACATCTGTATTACCAATCTTCAGATTGCTATGCTCCAGCAAGTGCCGCTTCCATTGCACAGCAGCTCATAGTCTTACTCTGACTTCCACTCCGTTCAGTTCCTATAGTCCAGCTCCGTGCGAAGTTACAGAATGAGGTGTAGCATCATTAGACCACCTAACTTAATTCACTCCAGCTCCAGTCAGTCCTGCTCAGAGGTCCCAGTCCTGAGCCAAATACCCCGTAAGACACAGATTCTGACAGACAATGCATCTATTCCCATACATTGTGGAATTACATACGGCTGACTAATTTGTCAGCTTGTGAGAAGAGAGACTCTGCTGGCAACACTTCAGAAGGTTTTATTTTTTTTGGTGTGGACACCATGGGGCCTATTCAGTTATGAGTGTTGTGGCATCGGAACGCTTGTAATGGCAGCACATCGCATTCGCATTATTGCTTATTTTGCATGCGTAGGAAAATTAGGCGTGTAACCATGTTTGAAGAAAAAATTATTTTATTGTTTATATTTATAGGTTATGTGGTGGTATCATTAAGCTTACACCCTCCCATCCCAATCTCTTGTGATAAAAAACAAAACACCAATCAGACCCCAGTTCACTAGTGCCATTATAAAACTACTTTACTTGCACCTGAGAAAAGCGGTTACAACGAAACTGTTGAGCGTTTACCTAGGCTGTGCGTCATACTGTAAAAAAATGTAAAACTGTAATTAATATGGCCTTCCTTTGCTACCCCACAAGTGCCCTGGTTCTATCATTATTATAATGCGTACCCCTCCCGCCCTATTGTCCGTGCATTTTGATGCATCATACAGCTTCCTGCACTCAGGTGGGTGAATAGTTCCAGCCATTCATCACTTCGTGTGTGGAGAACTCCCAGTACTCTGATGTGTGGACTGTGCCTTCCACAACCAGTAATCGAGCAACTGCACACTGCTTTGACATGCTCGGATGCTGAGGAGCAGGCAGAGGATGCTCCCCTGCAGCTCCAATATTATTCTGGAGCGGCCCAACTGAACCCATGTGTAGGCACAATTTTTTTACACACATAGAAATGCTGCTGGAAGGTACAGAATCCACCTTATCATGGTGATATAATCATCCCCACCACCACCACCACACACACTATAAGTATACAATTAGACAAGATGTCCTCCAGCTCAGCTCTGGTGAAAAAGAGACCTGTTGTGTTATTTCCTATGTTACACAAGTACAGGGCTGTAGAGCAAATGGCACATTGTGAAAAGGGAACCATTGCTAAAATCCTGGGTGCGTGGCCAAGGCTGCTCGAAAAAACCCAGAAAACAATAAAATGTAATATGTGTGCAGAGAAGTGAGGCATTCTCCCCCTACACAGCTGGCCCAGGCCCCTGCTGGGCCCCTGACACAAGCTTGGGCTCAGGTATTTAGTAACCATGTACTCCTAATGACTTCCGAACTTGCTGATTATAAGCAGCTAGCTGAAGTACCCGGCGTTGCCTGTGTTTACATCTTCAAGTTATTAAGTTTTATTATGTGATGTCGTCCAAATCTATCCAATAGAAGGCCCAGAACAGGCTCCCTGGGTCAAAGTTCTGCTCGGCGCACTCAGCTCTGAGGTCTGACCAGGACCCCAACCGCTCCATTAGGCATCCCAGACCAGTTGCCACCCCTCTGTGAAGTTTAAATCCAAATGCATTCAGTGGAAGGCCCAGAACAGGCTCCCCGGGTCAAAGTTCTGCCCAGCGTAGATCAACGGGAGGTATGACCATGACCCTAACCCCCCTAAACCCTGGCCAGGATCCAATTGGACCACCTCGTGTTGTTTTCATCCCAATCGGTGCAGGGGTGTGTGAATGCATAACCGACTGACCAACAAACAGAGAGACCGACCAGTGAATTTTATATGTAAGATTACATCATTTATACTAGGGTCTATAAATATACAAGCATCACTAAAGGTAAAGTTGATGTAGAAACCTGTTTGATGTTTTAGTCCTCTTTACACTAACCCAGTGGTTCCCAAACTGGGTGCTGGGTCAGGGCACTTGCAGGGGTGCATCAGGTTGGTGGTCCAGTACCAAATAAAATGATTTGTAGTCGGTGTGATAGGCAAAACCAGTGCTAATGGCTGCCAATCAAAAATATATGGACAAAAAGAAACACAGCCCTGTCACCCACAGCAAAAATAAACCTAAGGGTGACATATAATCACAATTTACTTTATTTAATTTTTTCTGAATTTCTCAATAACAAACTTTTGGCTCACGGGTGCCTTTGAAAACAATGCTAAGACTCTGGGGTGCCGTGATTTGAATACGTTTGGGAACCAAAATGCTTCCTGTAATTATGTTTTACATACAGATAGTTTTGACCCATATATTTGCCTTCACCTTGTAATTCTCATGCGAGTCTACTGCTGGAATTGGCAGAATCTGGGAAATGTAAATTCAGTGTAGAATCAGGGACGTTATTAGGATGTGGGTGGAATAGATTTTGAGGCATGAAATAAGGTTCTCTTGGTAGAACCAATTGTAAACATGTTACAATTTGTTAAATATTCAGAACTGTAAGTAGATGCAAATGTTTATTCATTAAGGTGTTCTCCTGCATCTGTTTGTTGCATTCACATTCATAAATATTTTAAGCGTATTTTTAATCTAAGAGACAGAAGAGATGATACCTGTAGCGAAGATGTCAGCGGTACCCTCTGATTTTTTTTTTCTCAGTTTTCAACTACGGCAAAACTTTTCTCCCTCTGTCGTAAGATTTAGAGTTTGATATGAGCGCCGCATTTTGTCCATGGGCTGTGAAAAAATAGCCACATACTCGAAATAGTAATTTTATAAAAAACTTTTATTTCATAGTGACTGTGATGAAAAGCTTCACTCGGACAATTGCATTAGGGGGCGTTTCAGAATGAGTTTTGCAGAGGAGCACAACGGCCAACAAGAGGGCGGAAGCTCCTAGATTCCCACTAATCATCTTTGGGCAGAAATGCTATGATTAACCCTTCATTACTATTATGAATGGAAAGCACTAATATTAGAGCAGTGTTCATCTGTAGCATGAGCTATGTAATAAAAGTTTCCTGTTTTGATCGCAGTTGGGTTTTTAAACTGAATTTGTAACTCACATTTATATTCTTTTTTTTATTTAATTTTTTCCCATTTTTTTTCAATTTTGTCTAAAGTGAGCTCCCTGGGCATTTGTTGAACCTGATTTAGATGTTTTTCCCCAGGAACAGGCTTCCTCCTCTTCTGTAAGCTGACATAATGACATTTTAATGTCCGAGTGTCAATAGTAACCACACTGGTCGACATTTGTGACCTCTCTCCTGGTGGATCCTGAAAGGGAAGTGCCGGATGGCAGTGCTACCCATGTCATCATGGCCTCACACACATCGCTATATTAGTGGGAACAATGCTCTTTCGGAAGTCTGCGACAGCTCCCTGAGATTCGGGAGTTTCCTGGACATTGGAGGGGGGGGGGGTTTGGGGGAGTAGGTAATATATTAACAATGCTGAGGCATTGGCAGATCAGTACCAGCTGAAGCAGAATTCTGATGCGACTGGAGGCAATGGCATCCAATGCTACAGACTAAAGTGGCCCATACACGGTGCGATGATGCAGCCGATCTGACTGTTTTGTGCGATTTGGCTGCAACATCGCAACGTGTATGGGCCTGATGTCGTACAAGGCACGCTCTTGTGGGGTCGTACATCGCATCTCCTGATCGTACTGCAAAACCGGTCGATCAGGGGATTCGATGTGTGAACCCAGACAGTGCTATGCGGCTGAGGCAGGGGGGAGCCGGCATATGGGGCGGTCGGCCACCCAATCGCACTGGGTGTGGGGACCGCCCGATATGTCGGACGTCGGATCCCCTGTCTCCTCGCATGGTGCTGTCGCACCGTGTATGACCTGCATAAGGCCTAATCTCGAGGAGTCCTGCATAATGGTGAGTTTCGTTCTGATCGAAATGAAATAGCCCACACATGTGACCAATATGAGTGAGTACAAATGAACACACTTTTATTTACAAGTAACAAACAAACAACATACAAAGTATACTGTATACTCAACTTTTGTCTAAGTATTCAGATGACACCGGTAATTCATCATCTTCAGCATAAGATGTACTTCATCTTATCTTCTCTCTGGGGAGCCCATCGTTTCCAACGCCCAGATAATCAATATACATTGCAGGCACGTCTTCTGCAGACTTAGAGATCCGTGCATGAGCTAAAGGGTCCTTTGTGTACCTCTGGCTTATATACCCTAGTCTGGGGTGTTGGCTTTCTGGATATTAAGCCCATATTAATTACATACAGTGCTAGGTATCAAGCACTCATTGGTCCAGCATAGCATTGACCAAACTTATCTCTATTGCACATGCTCCGTAAGCAATAAGATATACTCAAAGAGATACAGTAATGACGTATCCTAGTATCTCTGTAGATGAACTGTTTCAAAGCTCCTTTGTGTGTAGAGTATGGACATCACTGCTAATACCCATAATGCTTAGCATCTCTACACAGCTTACGATGGTCATTCCAATGGAATGTAGCTAATTGATAAGAACATAGAAGCTATGAATGGCTCATTATACTTCTAGTTGCAATAGAAATGACAGGTAGAGCTAGGCCTCAATTTATATCTTCTTTGACCCCAAAAGGTCATTTCACCATTCTATGGAAAAACAGCAACTGTATTAAGACAATCTCATTTCAAACCTCAAGAGGCCTAGCAAGGGGTATATGTGTTTGTAACTTATATGCCTATGTAGAAATTAACTATTTAACCCACTGATTACAAGTCCCAAGGCCTATAGGAAAGGGTCAGAAAGACCACTGCACTCATTTTATAAGAAAGTATGACAAAGTGGGAATTGGTTTTTAAAGTAGAATTACATCAAAGTAAATGTAGATCAGGTTGACCTTAAATGTATTTGTATTTTTTGCTCCAGCTATGGTTGCTGGATAAATAACTGTAGCTCACTGGTTGAGAACTGCTGGAAACTGTAATATATTAGTATTCAAATCAACAGAAAAAATGTCCCATGTGCTGTAAAACATAAACTGCTGCGTAACTGATTCTAAAGCACACAAAACGCAGCACTGTATAAATAATTGTAGTATTTGCACTGTCGCTAAAAGGTGTATGACCACGTCCCTATTTAGAAGGGCATCCCAACGTCACCCTGGTCAAAAAAGACTGTCACAATTAAGGGCCTATTTATTAAATGTCTGTTATCGGAGGATTTCTTGAAGCTTAGGGGCTATTTCTATATTGGTGTATGTAAACTGTAAATCCCAGTATTTCTCCCAGACAGTGGCAGATCTGTACATTTTAAGCACAGATATAGATGTAATTCCCTCTGATGCAAGATGCAAGTCCACCGATTGACAACCAGGCCGACTTCCTTTGCAGGAACCCGCTGTGTGGATTAGTTTATTCATACACAAGAGCAGGGACAGTAGATTGAAATCCATCTCTTCTTTTGACTTCTATCAGCTCCCATCACAGCTCTGTCCTAAAGATGTGGGAACAAAATATTTAACTTTTTATGGAACTATGGGCCTGATTCAGACCCGTTTGCACGTAACCTGCCGATGTTTGCAATCTGCGCATGCGTATAAGTCGCAGTGCGTGTACCAGTCCATGCGCTCGCGAAGCGCTCGCTCCCTGTACACAGACGCCTCGCTAGAATGAGTGACAGGACGTGCCGTTTGTGGGTGGTTTCAGGGGCGTGCATTATTAAGACGCAGCGTCAGCATACACGTCACATGGCTGAATTACACACTGCTGCCTACGCAGTGCTTGCGGCAGGGTATGGTCAGCCACAAGTGCTGCGTATGGGTCCGATGTTACTCGATGTTACCGATTGTTCCATACACTTCCTGGAGATGACGTGTGTTACTAAGGGAAAGTGGGCGTCTTGTGTCAGGCTGGTGGGTGTCTAAACTCTTAATACATACCACGATTGCACAGCAAGACATAGTGGGCGTGCTAATGTCTTGCTAGCGTTCGGGGGATTTGCATACTCAGGCTGCTGACGGCTGCGTGCGAACGCATCCTAGCGAACGGGTCTGAATCAGGCCCAATGGTCGGAATACAGGTTCACAATGAACAGTGTATTTACCTTCATGGTTCATATTTGATATTTTCAATCTTGCAGTTTAGTGGTCCTGTATAAGCGTAAGCTTTTTTTTTTTTAATGAAAAATCTTGATAAAAAAATCAATATATCCTTTTTTTTGTTTTGCAACCGGTGATTGATTGTGATTGATATGGTCTATCTAGCTCAAAGCAAATGTTATATTGGGTTTTTTCCTCAAGGTGTGTGTGACACAACATTAAACACATCTTTAATAAATTAATGTGACTGTACAGTATGTACTGGGATGACTATCAGATGTAGGAATGGTTTGTCCTTAATATCTCAGTAGTTAACCATAAACTTCTTATGGCAGCTTAGGGGCAAAGCAATCCCACCCGATTTATAAAATGTTGCCAGCATTGTTTCAGTCCTAATGCTTTCCTTTTTTCCTTCGGGCTTAATGGCTTTTTACTATTAAACGAATTGCTTTGACTTTAATTCCACATAATCACAATTACGATTTTCAAGCGAGCAAACACACAATGTAAAATAACAGGTTGGAAAGAGATAGTTGACCCAGTTTGTGATATTTGGATGTTGCTCTGTAGCTTTTTAATTGACATTCATTTCAGGGAATTACTGATGCCTGGGTAGTCTCTTGTTATACCACCTGCTTCTTGTCACTGAGCTGTGAGGAGAAAATCTGCAATTTTCTAATCATCGTTCCTGATCCATTTCAAGTGCAAGTGATTGACAATTGTATTGACTGCAGCATCTAATTTGAGAACTTGAGATGTATTATTTACTAAAGTAATTCACAGGGAAGATCTCTGTTTTATGTGCTCTGTTTAGGGTGAAATGAGGTTGTCCTTCCATATACAGTATACAGGATTATTAATTGAAGAACTTCCAAAAAACTTAAATGTAGTTTACATGGAGTTCTGCTGCCTTAAGTAAAACTGTGCATCTTAATTACTGGAGCTTACGTATATGTCACCGTGACGGGGTACCTGTAACCAGAATTGGTATGAAATACCGCCGGACCCATGCACGGCGGTTGGAATCCCGGCAGAGGAGGAAATCCCGATCGTCAAAGGTAAGTATATGCTAACCTATTACTACCCCCTAACCCTAACCCTCCCTTAGGGATACTTAACCCTAACCTTCCCCTCAGTGCCTAACCCTAATCCCCCCTCTAAGTGCCCAAACCTAACGCCCCCTTCCCCGCAACCTAAACCAAAGTCCCCCGGGGGGGGTGCCTAACCCTAAGTCCCCCTCGGGGTTGCCTAATGCTAACCCCCCTTTCCCCTAGCCTAAACCTAACCTCCCGGGGGGTGCCTAACCCTAAGTCCCCCCCGGGAGCCCTAAACCTAACCCCCCCTTCCCAGCCGGCTAAACCTGAGTCCCCCCCGGGGTTGCCTAACGCTAACCCTCCTTCCCCTAGCCTAAACCTAACCTCCCAGGGGGGTGCCTAACCCTAAGTCCCCCCCGGGAGCCCTAAACCTAACCCCCTCTTCCCCGCCACCTAAACCTAAGTCCCCCCCGGGGTTGCCTAGCGCTAACCCTCCTTCCCCTAGCCTAAACCTAACCTCCCAGGGGGGTGCCTAGCAATAAGTCCCCTCGGGAACCCTAAACCTACCCCCCCTCCCCTGCGCGGCTATCCGCGCCCGGCTTCCCTTCGATCGGCATATCGACGCCTGTCTTTAGACCCTTTCCGGGATATGACAGTCGGGAAGCCGGCTGTCGGGATTAAGTCTGTCGGCTTCCTGACTGCATAGCCCTGTAACCATCACCAGTTCATTGCTTCTATCCCCTGGTGTTGCTTTCCTGTTTCAAAGCGCCTGTTTGAAATAGATAAGCAATGCTGGAACATTAAAGATTTTATATCTAATTGAAATATTACAGAGCAGATATACTGTATAATGTAACTCTAAAAAAAAGCTGGAGGCACAATGGTTTTTATGTAACACAAATGATCATCAGATGAGTTTTTAACTTATCCTTGCAAATTATTTTCTATATCGTAAGGCCATAATGTCAAAGTAGTGACTCGGGAGTGAATTAAACATTATCAGGCTTAAGGGGTGTGGGATGGCTATACAGTAGGCTTAAAGTGTTCCCAATATCTATTCTATATACACTACAGGCACACACCACAGTCTGGTGTAATACTCATGAGAATGTAGTAGCCAAGAATGAAGAGACTGCATTGTTTCATTGTCCTAAGTATGTGTTTAGTCCACAAAAAGGCTGCTTCCAAAAGGTATAGACTGGATACGTTCTCAGTATCTTGGCACAGGGGATGCGAGCGCCGGCATCCTGTACCCATCCTGTTTACACAACAGGTACAGAACATTTGGTAAGCCAATTTGGTGGAAGCGCGTTGGTTTTTGCTGAAGAAATTGGTAAACCTTGAACACAGAATGTTTTTCCAATGCAGGCATAAGGGACAAGCTGAGAGAGTCCTACTAGGTAACAGAGCCTGATTTGCAGTTAGCCGGAAGCCGGTGACCCATTGCTTGTTTGCAGACCTCTTGACCATTTGCTATCATTGATTATTCTACTTATTGATCCTGTGTCACACAGCAATAAGCTAGTCTGTTACATGATGGCACTGTCTTCTCATCTGCTTAACTAGCCAATCATAGACTCCTCTGTTATGCCTATTCCCTTATTACTACATGAACTCCTTCTGCAGGGTTTTCTTCCCTAAACAGATAATGCCAGACCAGGGGCTGCTTGTAAGGCCCCTGAAAACTATCACGTTACCCAGCTTGTGCATTATACAGATCATGTGCCTGATAATGCGTCCGCGAACGTCGCCATTTTCAGCTGTCTGCATGCGCTGCAGCCGACGTGCTCACCTTTGTGTATCTCCAGGCGATTCCAAGTTAGACGCAACTCGGCCATTTCTATCCGTACGTGAAATAATAAGCAAACCATCTGGTGGGAATTTTGTGGGCACGTAGCTAGAATTGCGTCTTCTTAGTCACGCGAATGCCTAGCGGACGTCTATTTCATATTAATCTTTAACGTGTAAGCGCTCTCACACCGTAACAATGGGGGATGCCTGCACATAAAGATGTACGTATATGTTGCATTAGCATTCCGTTTTGAAATAGATCTGCATTTCGAATTTAGCCACTTTCGGACCTACGTGCCCCTTGGATGGACCAATGTGAAATATGCACACAGGTGTATTAAAGTCTGAGGGGACTTGTGTGCAGCGCCCCACCCCCAGCTAAGCAGCGGGGCCCACCAAGCCCCGCATCTTACCTTCTCTGTGGCGCCATCTACCCAGTGATCTTCGGGAAGTTGGTGCATGTGCATAACAGAGCATAGGCTCTGGCACAGGGCAGAGTATCGGATTTCACAGTGCGGCGCCATCTTCCCAAAGAGGTCGCTGGGAAGATGGTGCCGTGGAGGAGGAGAGACCCACTTACCGGCATAAGGTATCCGCACACCCTGCACCAATTAAAAGTATGCCTATGAAATGAATATACATTAAATGAGGCACAGATAAAAAGATAAGCAGCGCTTCTATTTAGTATTAATACAAACCTTTCTAATTATTTTCTGTTCTGTGTGCAACTTGCGGCTGTTGCAATATTATTTTTTTGTGGGAAATGTGTTTATGTTAATTATTTAAATCCCAAAATTCATTCAGGAAGTGTCGAATAGAGATAAATCGTGTGTTTTTTGTCAGCAAAATCATCACTGTGGCACAGAACGTCCTCAGTAAACTGTAAGAGAATGCCTGTATAGTTTGGTATTCTGAAATGTGTTTTGCAGTTTAGCAATAATGATGAAACTTGCTGAGATGGCTTCACTGTCATTTTAAATGAATACAGAGTGTGTGCTGTGATGGTGAGATAATGGCTACAGCAATGCAGATTTTCGCTGGTACACAAGTATAGGCCTCATGAATTCTGGTATTTTACTGTAAAAATATCTGTAGAGAAAGAAAGAGCATTTTCAGCATTGGTTATAATTTTAGTTATGAAAGGAAAATATTCAAGTTGTGTCTACAAGTGTGCTTGAAGATCCCAGTGGGGTTAGTTCTAGGCAGTTATCGTACTGGTTGTATTTCAGAACACACAGTCATGGGTAAAATATGCTTGTACTGACTGGAAACGTCAGCAGTCAAAAGCTGGACAATGATGAATTTACTGTGTAATGTGTTTAGGTGCCCCTTGTGCCCAGATTTTCCAAGGACAGTCCCGGTTTTGCTCTCCACAAACCTACAACACTAGTCTTTTATTATTTTCGAATTCTTAGACATGATGCACTCGTATTAATAGGACTAGTGGGAATAGTATTTGGCACCCAAAATGAAGCATGCGGTGGCTTTCATGTACTGGAGAAAGGTCCATTTTCAGTTTCCAAATTTATGTTGGCAAATATTTTCTTATCACGGATCGTATAATGTAACTTAGAGGCTGATTGTGCAATAATCCGATGACTACAAGCTAAAGGCAACTTCTGTGTAAACGTCTAAATTCATAGGGTCATGTTTCACACGTACATTTTATTGCTTTTTTCTGCTGTGGTTGGATCTGTTCGCTGTTTGATCTTATGCTCTGAATGCCGACAAGCCCTGTGGACATGCTAATTTCAGGCTGGCAACAGGTTTAGCTCTGTGAACCTTCTGATGCTTGGACTGGCTATGGGTTTGAGCTCTGTGAATATTTTAATGCTAGGACTGGTTAATGGTTTAGCACCGTGAATATATTAATGCTTACACTGACTACAGGGTCAGTACTGTGAATATTCTAACGTTCTGATTGGCTACAGGTTGAGCTCTGTGAATGTTGTAATGTTCTGATTAGCTACAGCAGCGATTCTCGACCGGGTTTTAAACAAAACCTTAGGGTTCTGTGAACCAGCTCGAGGGGTTCCACGATGGCACAGCATGAAATGGTTTGCTACCCATCCGGGATTACACTAGACAGTCAAGAGATTGTCCAGAGTTCGGATGGGTAATAATGCCAGACAGTACATAGCCCTGGTGCTCAGCAACAGTTGTGAGCTTCAGAGCTTGTGAGTTTTGCAAGACTCTGACCACTGCTGCCGCACCAATTGATTGCAAGGTTGAGAGCAGCTCCATTGCCTCTGCTGCACCATCAGCAGGCGAAGCGCGGCTCTCCCTCTTCCAAAGAGACCAAGTGGGGGAGGAAAGGCGAAGATGTTTTAACAAGTCCCCCAGCCAAAGCATTACCCCTGACCGCTAGTCAGCCAGGCCGGGGATCCTTGGGGAAATGCCCCCCCCCCCAATAAAGATATCCCCTCTACAGGGCAACCAAGGCCTAGGCTGATAGCCTGGGGCTATCCCCGGAACTCCTGGAGCGGTAGGTGCCGGGTTGATTATGTAAAGTGTAGTGTGTTTGAAGGATTTTCAAATATTATCTTTTGCAGTGGAACTACAGGTCCCAGCAAGCCTCCCCCGCATGCTGGTACTTGGAGAACCACAAGTACCAGGATGCGGGCATTACTGAGCCTGCTGGTACCTGTAGTTCCACTGCAAAAGAAATACTTAAAAAACCCCACAAAACCCGTGAAAGTAAAAGTTTATTGAAACATACATGTATACACACATTCACACTCACTATCTCACATACTCATTTATGTATCCCTGAAGGCAGTCATGTCCCCTTCTCCAGTAGGAATCCATAGGTACCTGTAAAAAATATCCATACTCTCCTCTTATGCGTGGATCACGTCCTCTTCGTTCCATGTAGGCATCCATAAGGCTTGACAAAACAACAAACCGAAAATACACAGACCAGTGGACATTAGTACTGTCCTCTAAGGACAGTACTACCTGAATTACCGCTCCGTCATGGGATTTCACTATAGAAATCCCGGTGCTGAGCACTCATTGGCTGAGAGAGGCGAGCCTTCTGCCTCTCAGCCAATGAGTGGTTCCCTCCTTTGAAGTCAATGGTGAGAACGGTGAAAGTAACCTTAAGTTACCTTTGCTGTTCTCACCATTTCTCACCCTCTTTTTTTTTTTTTTGGAGGGGGGGGGCAATGGCCATTTAAAAAAAAGGTTTTCATTTTTAAAACACAGCAGTACAGACGGATCTAACTGATTCATCCATCCATCTTTGTTTATTTTTTGACAGACCGATGCATGCATCACGCATCTTCTTGATCCGTCCATGCATCTGTTCGTTCGAATTAGTAAAAATCGAGCGCTAAATACAAATGAGTAATGCGAATGATATCGAATGAATACACCATCGAACAGCACGAATGACAGCAACTCGGCAGTAAATTCAGTAACCTGTTCGAAAAATGAATCAAATGAATGCAAGATTGATCTCTGATAACATTGAATAGAAATCGTCAGCTTAGTAAATTTACTCCTAGGCTGCGAAAAGTCGAAATTGGTGATAATTTATCGCCGATGACATAATTTTTGCCTATTTTAATTATCCCCGTATTCAGTTACAAAGACTTTTCGCCGGTGCGAAAACTCTTTGTAAAAAAACGAGGATAAGTTTTTGGCTAAAAAAAGTGCAGAATTGAGGTTTAGGGGTGCAGGCTTAAAAAAAAAAAAAAAAATAGCCTGCATCCCTGGGAATGGCCCTAAAAATGCTCTGTGTCAAAAAAAAGTGAAAAAAGAAATAGGGACACCCCAAAAAAAGAAGCTACATTTTGGGGTAAAAAAAAATTATGGGGAAAAAAGTTTTATCCTAACTAAATTAATTCAGGGGGGATTCCCAGGTATGCGGAAGGTGTTTTAAAGAATGCGGGTGGTAGCGGAAGGTGCATTTTTGAAGAATTTTAACAATGCGCTTTAGGGACTTAAAAATAGGCTTGCACCTATTTTCATGTGCCCCAAATTTTATGCACCTAGTTTTTTTTTGTAAGTACTCTTCTTCACCCCTTCTTCTCAAGTGGAAAAAAACACCTGCCACGGCTATTTAAAAACCATACTTACCTTCCGCAGCCCAAAACGGGGGTACCCATAGTGATTCCCCATGTCAGGACATCATTAGGGGGGTCCCTGGATGATTTCCCGAAAATACCTCATTTTTTTCCGATACTTACCTTTCCGCCGGGTCCAGTTTTCGGTCCTTTCTAATTGAATGCGGGGATAAAGCGGGCTCGTGCCCGATACTTTATCCCTGCAAAAACCTATGATGTGGAGCGAAAAGTCCAGCACTGACTTTTCGCTCCAATATTGAAAACGGGCATTAGTCTCCATTACACATATGTCTCAATTTATTCATGGTAATTCTGATTGACCTTGGGTCTGTCACATCCATTGAAGGGGGTTCAGGTGAGCAGCAGTTTATGCTTGTTGGTCCTAACTGGACATGTATACGAGACCACTGTTCACAACATAGCACTTGATAGATCATTTACTCCTTTGTACTGCCACAATTGTTTACTTATAATGATGTACACTATAGTACATTCATGTCAATACTGAGCCCTATCCATCACCCATGTAGCACTCAATGGTCATATTCTAGGATTACCACTGTGCCTTCCCCATTGCCATGCATGGAAAATTCTTGTGGCGATTACCGGCATTATGAAGCAGGGTCTAGATGACTCTTCAGCTCGAATTGCATCTTTGGCCACATGAACCTTCCACTTTTGCCCCTTAAGTGGGCGGCTGCAGATGGGTGGCGGCCAGCTCCAGGAGACTTGGCCACTCTTCCGGGCGGCCAGGAGCCCTACCCAATTTTTGGGAGCCTCCCGGATGTTCTGGGAAAGTTTGCAAATATGCTACAAAATTCTTAAATGAACATTTGAATAACTGCTGGTGGGCAGGTACTGGCTTGTGAGAAGAACTAGTGGACAGGGGCTGGCATGTGAAATGAGCTGGTGGGCAGGGGTCATGAGAAGGAAAAGCTGGTGGGCAGTTGGGGCTATGTCAAATGCTATGTTTCTAATTTGAAATTGTAAATATTTTAACTCCACAAAAAGCTTTCCTATGAAATACCAATGAAATGTTTATAAAAGTTGTTTTATTTTTAAATGCTCTCTTTATTTTGACACTATATTTAAACTGAGTCCGTACAAATTAAATCATTTGCTAGATTTTGCTAGAGCTAAACATAAATGACTGAAGATCTAATTTTTTCTCAACTTTTTGCTATTAATGACTTACAGATTTATTAGTGCATACTAACTTTTCCAAATTTGTTTTTCTTCACCTTGTTGTTTTTGCGGCTCTATTTGTGGGCCCGTCTCCCAGCCCCGTCCTTAAACTGGGTACACGCTATACCAGGCCTGGCCAACCTGGGGCTCTGAAGCTGGTGGGAAACTACGTGTCCCAGTATGCCCTGCCACAACTTAAGCATTCCCTAATTGCAAAACTGTCAGGGGATGCCGTCATTTGTAGTTTCACAACAGCTAGGATGCCACAGGTTAGCCAGGCCTGCACCATACTATATATCGACCGTGACTGATCAGAACCACCATCGTATAGTGTGTACCTTGAATTGGGTGGTTTCAGGGTACACACCATACGACGGTGGCCGCAACTTTGTGCTGCACATCAGATTGGATGATGCTACAGACGATGTGGTATAGCTAAATTGAACGTGTAACGATATATCGCACCATTGTACAGCGGATCATGATGCCATATATCGCTACATTGCACTCCTGTGTCACCTGGTCATACAGGTGTGTACCCACTTGTAATCAGTGGCATCCCCTTTGTGGTTGTCTGACTCGACCTGTGAGCCTGTCTCCTAGCTCTGTTGTTAGTGTGTCCTATTGTTGTAATATAACTCGACCTCTGGGCCTGTCATTAAGCACGTGTCGTCAGTGCTGTCACAACACGCAAGTGTGTGGTCCTTCTTCAGACCACATCAGGTTTCCTATACTGGATCTGATACTTCATCGGTAGACGTAATCTTCACTATTGGCGTGTTGACAGAGAACCCCGGACGAGCTGTCTCAATGTAAATGATGCAGCAGCTGGGTTAGAAGGAGGGGGCATTCCGATATAATTTAGCAAATTAAATATATTTTGTCATCGACCTGCAATACATGCAGCTCCCCCTCAGCATTTCCATAATGATGCTTCTCAATGACAATTTACACGATCCCCCTCCTCCATATATGGACTTTGTTGGTCCTACTGTTGATATTTTATTTTGGACAGGCAAGGAGCTAGGAATATAGGAAAAAACAAAGAGCAGCGCTGAAATTATGTACATATAATAATTTAATTCATGAACACATAAAATCATAAAAATCATAATACATTACTATATATACATATAAAAGTGTATAGATGAGAGCATTGATTACTATTAAAAACAACAATTGGCTACTGGGTACCCTGAAACACTGATTGATAGTAAGAAGCCTGTAGCACTGAATGGTAGTAAACAGTCCAGCAAAGCAGCACTGAAGGTTAATTACCCACTGAAATGGAAGTTCCACAATGTCCTTTAATTAGCGTTGGTCCTGGAATTCCCGATTCCCGTCAGCGGCAGCCCGACAGGAGCAGAGTGCGAAGCAACGGAAGCCCGACAGTGCTGGAAATCCCGATCGTGGATAGGTAAGTATGTACTAACCTAACCTAACCCCCCTAACCCTAACCCTCCTTAGGGGTGCCTAACCCTAACTTCCCCCCCAAGTGCCTAACCCTAATCCCCCCTCTAAGTGCCTAACCCTAACCACCCCCTTCCCCGCTGCCTAAACCTAAGTCCCCCGGGGGGGTGCCTAACCCTAAGGCCCCCCCGGAGGTGCCTAACCCTCCCTCCCCCTAGCCTAACCCTAACCCTCCCGGGGGGGTGCCTAATCCTAAGTCCCCCCCGGGAGCTCTAAACCTAACCCTCCCCCCCCCCCCCCCCGCGGCTGTCCGCTCGCGGCGCCCGGCATCACTACGATCGTGATGCCGGGTGCCGGTCTCCCGGCGTCGGGGAAATGCGGGCGTCTACATCTAGACGCCCAGCATTTCACCCATGCTGGGATAAGACAGTCGGGAAGCCGGCTGCCGGTATTTAGGCAGTCGGCTTCCCGATTGCTTACCATGGTCCTACACCTTGTTGTGGCAACTGTTGTCAAGGCGATTGTGGCAACTTTTACTGCAGTGTTTGTGGATTGTTGTAATTGTGGAGATTGTGGGTGGTTGTTACAGTGGCGATTGTGGCAAACTGTTATTGCAGCTATTATGGATTGTTTTTTTTTATATGTGGTGATGGTGGTTTTTTTTTTATGCAGCGATTGTTTTTGTTGTGGATTGTTTTTGTTGTGGCAATTGTGGCATCTGTTAATGCGATTGTGGCAACTGTGGAGGTTGTGGATTGTTGTGATTGTGCATTGCCATGTTTGTGGGTTGTTGTGGAAATTGTGTTACAGTTTGAGTCTCTCATATCCAAATATTCCAAAATACGGAATATGTTTAGCATGACTAAGATAGTGAAAACTTTGATTTTTGATGGTTCACTGCACACAAACTTTGTTTAAGGCACAAAATTATTAAAATTAAAGTATAAAATGACCATTATGCAGTGTGTATAAGGTATATATGACACATAAATGAATTTCATGTATGTACACAAACTTTGTTTGAGCCACAAAATCATTGATAATATTGTATAAAATGACCTGCAGGCTGTGTGTATAAGTTGTATATATCATATAAATGCATTCTGTGTGTATATTTGGGTCCTATTCCCAAGATATTTCATTATGATATGCAAATATTCCAAAATACGGAATATTCCGTTATCCAAAATACTCCTGGTCCCAAGCATTTTGGATATGGAAGACTCAACCTGTGTTGCAATTGTAAGCTGTTGTGATGATTGTTGTTGCTATGATTGTTGCAACTATTTTTGATTTGATTATAGGTTATTTTTATTGTGGAGATTGTGACAGTTATGGCAATTGTGGGTTCTTCTTGAAGCGATTGTGGTTTATTTTTGTTGTTGCAACGATTGTTGAAACTGTTGTGGAAATTGTGGATATTTGTTGGAGTTGCAATAATTATTGGTTGTTATGGTTGTGTATTTCATCATTTATGGGTTGTTGTGTACACAAGTGTCCTCTTGCATCTTTGCCGATTGCGATACAAATGTGTGCATGCATTGCGCCATGCAACTAGCCGCAGCCGCGATTGTGACAGTTATTACGGCAATTGTGGTTTCTTGTTGTGGCGATTGTAATTTGTTTTTGTTGTTGCAACGATTGTCGAAACTGCTTTGGCGATTGTGGATTTTTGTTGGAGTTGCAATAATTGTTGTGTATTTCAGCATTTTCGGGTTGTTGCGGCGATTGTTGGTAGTTGCTGCGACTGTGTATTGCGGCAATTGTAAGCTGTTGTAGGTTGATTGTTTTTATTGTGATTTTGGCAACTGTTGTGCGATTATAGGTTGTTCTGTTGTAGCGATGATTGTAGCAACTATTGCGGCTATTGTGGTTTGCAATCAAAAGGGTTAATAAGCTGCGCTCTTTAAGTGTTGAGCAGCTCGGTAAAGATAATAGTGTGTATTTATGGGTAAAGCCTAATAGGCAGGGACCAAGCGCTGTAGGAACAAATCCGACGTCATCACATACGCGGCCACACCAACCGGGTCTCTGCCGCACACCACTAGAAATCACGGCAAGAAGAGGAGCAGCATCCACAGGTAGGGTCAGTTAGGGACATCTTCACCCACACCGAAATGAAGCATCCTCGAGCAAGACCGCAAAAACCGGACCGCCCATCGCTGCACCAATCAGTCCAAAAAGACTGTAAACATTACTTATATGCATGTGGTTATTAACCACTACTTTTAATTTGCTGACTGCCTGTTGATAAATTTGTAAATTATTTGTCCTTTTTTGTTACTTTTTTTTTAATTTTATTCGACTTTTTCATTTTAATTCATTTTTTTCTTTTTTTCCACTTTTTTTAAAATGTATTTATCTTCCTATCTCTATCTCCTTACTGTATTCTATTTTTCTAATAACATACACATTTTTCCTATATAGAAACACAGGTTAACAGCGCTTGGTCCCAGCCTATTAGGCTATTGTGGTTTGTTTTTGTTGTTGCGGCGATTGTGGCAAGTGTTGCAGCGATTGGTTTGTTTTTGTTGTTGTGGCAACTGTTGCGGCAATTATAGGTTATTTTGTTGTAGCAGAGTTTGTGGCAACTGTTGCAGCGATTGTGGTTTGTTTTTGTTGTTGCAATGATTTGTGTAAACTGTTGTGGAAATTAAAGGTTGTTTTATTGTAGCGGCGATTGTGGCAACTGCTGCGGTGATCATACTGTAGCCCAAGCTCAGAGGGGTCAGGGCTGCTTTGGCTTCCCTTCTCTCCCCGCCACAGTCACTGGCTAGTGTCAGCTGCGATTGTCAATCCTGATGGGCTTGCCCACCAATCTTAGCTCCTCCACCCTGGTATTTTCATTCTCCCAGCTAGCAGTGATGGGTGATTCTCAGGAACAAGAACTCCCTGCTGCTGGCTGCTCTTCTTGCAGAGCTGTGAAGTCCTGCAAGATGTGATAGTAAAATGATCCATAAATAGAAATCTTCTTGGCATGTTCTACTAACTGTCAGAATGTTTTGTGGGGAATATTAGTTGAAGTGTGATGAATTACATGTTCCATTTCATGAGGGTTTGATGGTAGTGGATCCAGAAGGATCCATGTTTTTGTGCAGTTTTCTCTATATCCTCACCCTACAATCTGCATGGTTTAATTGAAAACTTGATTCGTCAGGCCACATGACCCGTTTCCAATCATTTACCGTCCATTTCGTTTTTTCTGAGCAAACTGAAGGTGTTTCACCCTGTTTGCAGCAGATAGCAATTTCAAATGGACAGGCCTTCTTCTCCTTTAGCCCATAAGATGTAATGTGTTGCGTACTGTTCTTTTAGAGACCATCTGCATTTGTTCCTGATTTGATGCACCGTTGCCCGTCTGTGAGACTGAACAAGTCTGCCCACTCTACGTTCTGCTCATGTGTGCAGTAGCCGTTTACGACCACAGGCCTTGCGCTCAGACCCAGTTTATTGTCTGCTGGTCCACTCTGTGTACATTTGAATGGGATGCAGTCAGGAAGCCGACGGTTGCAATGTCGACTGCTGGCTTCCCGACTGTCTAATCCCGACAGGGGACTAATGACAGACGATGAAATCCCGACGCCTGTCAGTATTCCTAAGCCAGGAGCCCGATGCCCGGCATACCGAACGAAGGTAAGCCGGCCGGGGGGTGAGACTTAGGTTTAGGCTGTGGGGAGGGGGGGGGGGTTATGTTTAGGCACTTACAGGGGGGAGGTTAGTTTTAAGCACCCCTAAGGGAGGGTTAGGGTTTGGTGGAGGAGAGGGCTAGGGATAGGTTAAATTCTTACCTTGTCGGGATCTCCTCCGTCAGGTATCCACTGTCTGTACTTGAACCGCCGGGCATAGGTCTGACCGTCATTCATACCGTTTCCCATTTTAACATCTGCCGCCCTCGAACCATTCACCAGTGCAGCTGTTATGCTAATACTCACAATGCTGCTGCAAGCGCCAGCAATCATTCCACGTTTAAAGTCCATCATTTCAACTATTTACTCACAACCCAGTAAAAATAGCTAAAGCAGTTATTTACAGTTACTTACACCCCAGTAAAACTTCGCTAAACTTGTTTATTCATCCACCAGTACAACACATCTTAATCTAGTTACTCACATCCCAGTACAACATAGCTAAAACAAATTTCTCACATCCCAGTATGACATAGCTAATCGTAGTTACTAACAACCCAGTAAGACATAGCTAAAACTAGTTACTCACAACACAGTACGATATAGCTAAAACTAGTTACTCCCAACCAGTGGCAGATTTTACCTATGGGCTGCGGGGCTGCAGCTCCCCCAGTAAAATCCTCCACTTCATTGAGCCAGTGCAATCCATGACTGTACTGGCTACACTGTGACTGGAGGTGACTTCCTATTGGAAGCGACACCTGCCAATCACGCACAGAACAGGCAGCCCCAGGGGGAGGTGTCTCCTCCCCCCTGGGACTGACAGTCAGGGCAGCCATAAGCAGAGCACTGGAAGCCGCTGCTTTGCCTTTCAGGCAGCTCTACAGGGCTTCTCGGGGCTGCTACCAATGCAGCCCCGAGAAGCTGATCTAGTGTTATGCGCATATGCGGCACTACCGCCGCGCATACGCAAGTTCCGGTGCCTGACATTCATTGTGCAGGCGACGGGACTAGAAGCAGCGGCAGCCCCTCTTAGGTAAGAGGGTGGGAGCCGCCGCTGCTCCCAACCCAGCAAAAAGTAGTTAAAACTAGTTACTCATAACCCAGTAAGCATAACTAAAACTAGTCACTCGCATCCCAGTACGACTTAGCTAAAACAAATCACTTGCATCCTAGTATGACATAGCTAATCTTAGTTACTCCCAACCCAGTAAGACATAGCTAATCCTAGTTACTCCCAACCCAGTAAAATTTAGCTAACACTAGTTACTTCCACACCCAGTAAGATGTAGCTAAAACAAATTACTCACAACCCAGTAAGACCACTGTTGAATTCGTCAATAAACCTTTTAATATATTCCTTCCTATAAACTTCTAAGATTCACCTGCCTAGAACCTCTAAGACAAAACCCTGCCTAAAACCTCTAAACAGAACGCTAATTGCGTACGCAGTTTAACCGCAAATAAAGACACGAGTGGAATCTGTGTTTCCAACGCACAAGTATTATTCAGGTAAAAGTACAGTCAGCTACACGCAATCTATACATACACAAGTTAGGCGTAAAAGGAAATAATACAGACCCAAGTACATACGCTGCGCCTCTGGACCCAGAGATAGACTTCTGACTAGATATCCTCAGTTCACCCAAAATTCAGCATGAACTGGCAAACCAGTGTTCGGACACATGTATTTATTCCCCCCCAGACTGAAACAGGACAAAGGGGCAACTTCCTGCTGATCTCATTGGTTCCCAGAGGAGAAGCATATGTAACGACACATTTAACAGGTTGTTTCAAATAGACTTTCCCTGCCTCTAACAGCCGGAGTCTTTCTGGTAACGCCTCCTGTAACATTCCATCAACTAAACATTTTGTTGCTTGTAAGTTCTGCGATCCGTAACTTGAGTTTGCGTGATGCGATCTCCACCGATAACACCGGGATTCTGTAAAAAGCGTACGCATCAGAACGAAACCAAACACACCTTGCTTATCATGTATAATACCTTAGATATCAAAAACCTCTATTTCTTAGCATTTAAACTAACTTAACCAACTTGAATCATACAATTTGATGCTAATGGAACCTTGTGTGCGAATATGTAGTGTGTGAGTATTCGGGGTTTGATATAAGGACGCTAGTTATTAATGGGTGAGGTTTAAGTGCATAATTTCTCATACACGAAGTGAACATCCAGCAGTGTGGATGGCTGAGGGTTGTAGTTCTACATGCCCTCTGTCAGCAGGCCCCCACCTGTTGTGTGTTCAAAGGAAAACAAAACCTCTTTTGTTCTCACAGACTCTTGTGTGAAGTGCAAATGTATTACCACCTCAAGCTGGGGAATTTGCGGCCATCCTGTCTAGGATTCAGACAAATCCAATTGTGTAGATATTATATTACAGTTGCCACAACTATACTTTATCTGCATCCAGGGATTCCCAATTTGTATGTAAAAATACCCATTGTCTCTTCTTATTTACTTTTACTCAGAAAGCTTGTTTTTCCAGTTGCCCTTGGAAGGTTAACAAAAACATTGCCATCTGTTCTTAGCTCCTGAGTTATAACTTGAATTGACGCTGACCACAAAAATGGTGTCTTGCGATCTCATTTCCAAAATGGAGTCTTGCAGCCATTCGCAAGATGGCGTCGCCGCGATTAAATTTTAAACTGAACTTGTCTCAGCCAATTATTCAGCTTCGACAGTCCACCCTTTGATAGCAAACAACATGCTATCACAATCTGCTATAAAAATGTATTTTGGGCTTACATTCACATATTATTTAGTGTTATCATGGGATGGCACAAGGTGGTTCTTAATACATCAACAATGTGTCTCTAGGCGGGGGCATAAAACTACTATTATATGCACACCGCGGAACTTGGGAGATCATGTGACAGATGTGGGGATGCACCAGTCTTATAACAGTAGTTTTGAAGGGGAATTTGAGACTTTACATTGTCTGGGTGTTCTAAAAATAACATTTCAATAATATCTTCTATGCATGTCTAAATATTATACATTTAAATGATGGTACTTCCTAATTCAGGGTTGTAATGCAGTTCTGTATCTACCTTGGTATACATATTATCATTTCTGACCATCATCATAGTTTCATCCCTTCGTTTCACTCTGTTTTCACATTTTCCACACTTCAACACAATAGGAACACACCGGACGCATATGCCAATTACTATGATGACAATCAGTATAAGGATCAAGAATTTGCCTACGCTGGCGACCACTTCCTGGACCCCCTCTCCTAGACCCGAGAACCATTTCACTGGGTTCAGCCATGACACCCATCCTTCTATCTTTTCCCCTGCTTCAGCCACTGATGCGTTACGGTTCTTACGAAATTCCCACTTTAGCTGCAGAATCTCATCCCTCTTCTGGTCTATCACCTCCTTAGGGCCGCTGATATCATTGGTGACATAAGTGCAACACTTTACTCCAAATTGGGTGGCTAACGTTACGCAATACCCTCCAGTAACAGCAGTTAAATAATTCAACACTAGCCTGTGTTGCACTAGTTCTTTCTTGTACGCTTGCAATTCTCTCCCTGTGTACCTGAATGTGTCATCGTACATCTGGGTGATATTATCTATTAATTTAGCAAGTTCCTGGATATATCTAAAATTTAATGTACCCCTAGCAATTCTGGTGGGATCCAGGGCGACTAAAACTTGGAAGCCAGTTGTCTCACTGATTAACTGAGCGGCTTTATGCATATCACCAGATATCATATTTCTCTTGCCTCTGTGTTCATATTGTGTGTGAAGATATGGTGACGGTGTGTTTTTATATATTCCCAACATTTCAACATGTGTGAGGGTCATAACTTCTGGGACAACTCTTCCCAGATAACACAAACCTTCGGAACTCGGGGAGAGCCATTTATACGCTTTTCTTCCACATATAAAATATACATTATCAGGGAGAATATAAGGAATGGTATGCATCATTATCATTAAACACATTTCTCTTGCAAACAATCCTATCTCAGGCTCTTCCATCTGGTATATGCAAGTTTTTGGTTGTATTATTTTAGCACAATAACCATCTGGTACTTTACCAATCATTTCTTTGGTGGAACTCAATGTATACCGGTACCTAAAATATTTCCCACTTGATTTAATTGAGCGTAGCAGATCATAGTTTATGGACTCATTATCAGCTCTTTGTGAGAAGGTCATCGTCTGATTATTCCCCGTCACTTCCCAACCTCCGGGTTTATTGGGGTTGGTTATGTTTAAACACAAAAGTGATTTATCTACTTGAAATTGATAGAGTTTGAAATGAGGCAGTTTGGATGAGAGGAATTTTCCATCCAATGTTTTCCCCTTTTGTAATTCTAAAATTTCCGTGATATTCAGCGGAAATGGCACCAACCCTACATTATGCTGTCCCTGTGGCACATGTGAACACACCCAGCAATCGGTTTGATTTAACACTTTACCTACCATGCTGTGATAATCCTCTAAAGGATACCCTCCCCAGTACGGGTTATATTTAGGTTGGCACCGTTGAATACAGTTCTCATCAACTAGGGACCCACAAAACTCACAAATACAGGAATCTTCAGACGATAACCCTTCACACCTTCCCCGAGTATCCGGAATGACAGCTCTCTTAACAATAACAGTACTAAGATTGGTCAGACACTCCCCTGATTGGCATTGCACTCCTCCTTTCTCCACTCCATCAGCACTGCCATCAGCTCCTGTTTCCTCAATAGGTCCCCCATCACAGACACTGGGTATTCCCGAACTGACCAGGATGGTGAACACTCTAAAATAGAATATGAAAATGAACACAGCAGGCCCGTCCATTGTCACAACAAGACCTGCAAATTTCTCTCAGTTCAGGTATCTCACTACAACCTTTTCAATCCTCCCGGAACAAGCTCGCGAATGACAGATCCACACTATCAGCTTTGTCTCCGACCTGTTTCTCCACCGGTTGATTGACCTTTTTACAGTCAGTGGAATGGACCCAGGTATCTCTCTCGGCCACCTTCAAAGATGTAGTACTTGTCAGCAGCACCTGGTACGGACCTTCCCACCGATCAGTCAAACAACCTGAACGTAAGAAATTTCGGATCATTACATATTCTCCTGGTTCAACATCATGGCAGTTAATTTCAGGCATATCATGGGACAACAATTTCAATTTCTGCTGCTGTTGCTTTAACTGCTTACTCATTGATATAAGATACTTCACAGTTACCTCGTTGTTACCCTTTAGATCTTCCTGTGGACTTATAATCAAATGAGGTTGTCTACCAAACAATATTTCAAATGGGGACAGATTCAGAGGAAATTTAGGAGTGGTCCTTATACTATGTAGGACCAAAGGTAAAGCTTCTGGCCATCCTAGTCCAGTCTCCGCCATGATTTTACTTAGCTTATTTTTAATAGTCCCGTTCATCCTCTCTACCTTGGCACTGGCTTGCGGTCGGTAGGGGGTGTGAAGTCGGCTATTAATACCCATCAGCTTACACATATTTTGGAAAACATCACCTGTGAAATGGGTACCCCTATCACTTTCGATGATTCTAGGGATACCGTACCTGCATACAAATTCCTGAACTATTTTTTTTGCAGTAAACGCAGCAGTATTAGTGACTGCTGGGTAGGCCTCAACCCAGTTAGAGAATACGTCTGTGCACACTAATACATACTTAAGGTTCCTGCAGGGTGGTAATTGGATTAAATCAATTTGTATCACCTGGAAAGGTCCATCAGTCGGTGGAATGTGGGACGGTTCGGTAGGGATCGCTTTCCCTATGTTCTTTCTCAAGCAGGTCAGACAGGACATTGCTATCTTCTCTGCTTGTGAAAAAAACCCTGGTGCACACCAGTATGCCCTCACCAACTTGCACATGCCCTGTTTACCCAGATGAGTCAGACCGTGTGCTGCTTCAGCCAGGCTGGGGTAATATGCCTTGGGGGATACTGGCTTACCATGTCCGTCCCTCCAGAGCCCGGAGGACTCTTGCCCACACCCCTTGGACTTCCATATGGATTTTTCCTGAATTGAACACAAATTTTGCATCTCAATTAATTTCAGCATATCAATGGTTTGGAATGACATAATTGTTTCAATTGGAGAAGGCATTTTTAACCCCGCTGCCCATTTTGCAGCTTCGTCAGCTCTGTTGTTGCCCAGTGACACTGGGTCATCCTCACATGTGTGGGCTTTGCATTTAATTACTGCCACTGCTTTGGGCAGTTAGATTGCTTCTAAGAGATGTTTTATGTGTCGGGAGTGTGCAACTGGTGTGCCTGCTGCTGTCATAAAATTTCTCAGACGCCATAGAGCCCCAAAATCGTGCACCACCCCAAACGCGTACCTCGAGTCAGTGTAAATGTTAGCAGATTTGCCTGCTGCCAGTTCACATGCTCTAGTCAGTGCTACTAACTCTGCCACCTGGGCTGAGTGAGGAGGACCGAGAGGTTTAGCTTCCATGATGTCTGTGTCATTTACAACAGCATAACCTGTACATAATTCACCTGTGTCTGTTTGTCTATGACAACTCCCATCCGTATAGAAAGTCACATCCACATTCTCTAAAGGTGTGTCATGTATGTCAGGTCTAGCAGTAAAGGTCTGATTCAGATATGTCATACAATCGTGGGTGTCATCATGTCTGCTGAACTCACCTCCCGCCAGCAACTCCTCTCCTTCCACCCTTTGTACATTATGTTGTACATATGGCAGGTATGTTGCTGGATTCAGCGTACTGCAACGTTTAACTAATATTTGCAGGAGCAATTAGGGCTAGTTCCCATTTGGTGAACCTAGCCGAGGAGACGTGTCTGGTTTGAGCTGAGTTCAACAGAGCAGATACAGCATGGGGAGTGCAGACAATCATATCATGGCCCAATACTACGTCCTCACTTTTACTCACCAATAAACCGGTAGCTGCTACACTTCTCAAACAGGTGGAGAGTGATCTTGCTACCATGTCCAATTGGGCACTGTAGTATGCTACGGGCCTACTGGCATCACAATGTTTTTGTGTAAGGACACCTGCAGCACAACCATCGGCTTCCGTACAATATAAATCAAAAGATTTTTCATAATCTGATATTCCCAATGCAGGAGCTTTTGTCAGGCTATCCTTAAGATTAAGAAAAGCCTGTTATGATTCTTCAGTGTGTGTGACGCGATCGGGCTTTGAGGAAGAGACTAGTTCCTGTAAAGGCAAGGCCAAAATAGAAAAACCTGAGATCCACATTCGGCAATATCCACATATTCCCAAGAAGGTACGAATTTGCTGTTGATTCTGCGGCAGTGTCATGTTTTGTATGGCCTGGATTCTATCATTTGTGAGATGTCGTAACCCCTGGGTTAGGCAATGTCCCAAATATTTTACTCTGGGCTGGCACGGCTGTAACTTGTCCTTAGCCACTTTGTGTCCTGTTTGCGAGATATGAATTTGCGAGAGATGAAGTAACAAAAGTTTAGTATCATTCACACATGACATATATGAGTCAGCACATAGCAATAAATCGTCCACATATTGAATTAGAACTGATCCATTGGCAGGTTGAAAAGCTTGTAAACAGTCATGCAATGCCTGGGAGAAAATACTGGGGCTGTCTATGAAACCTTGGGGAAATCGTGTCCATGTATATTGCACACCTCTGTATGTAAATGCAAATAGGTACTGACAGTCAGGGTGGAGAGGCACAGAGAAGAAAGCAGAACAGAGGTCAATGACAGTGAAATGGGTTGCATTTGGTGGGATCTGCATCAGGATGACAGCTGGATTCGGCACTACAGGGAATTGGCTCTCTACTACCTTATTAACACCTCTAAGGTCTTGCACCAGCCTATAACCCCTCCCACCACTCTTCTTTACTGGAAAGATGGGACTGTTGGCTACACTAGCTGTACGAACTAAAATTCCCTGTTGCAATAATCGCTCGATTATGAGAAACACCCCTAGTTCTACTTCCTGTTTTAGTGGGTACTGGGGATTTTTGGAGCTTGCCTACCGCTTTTTAAGTGTATCATTACCGGGCTTACGTCTGCCATTAATCCAGTGTCCTGTCCATCTTTTGTCCAAAGGGAATCTGGAATTTGGGACAACATTTCATCTACTTGTGATGGATTTTCTTTTAAAACTGTAGAGTGGTACATTATCCTTTGTGGGGTGTCTAACATATCCCGCACCTCGTATACCATTCTCTCTGGGATATCTAAATATACACCATCAGGGGTGCAATATATGACACATCCCATTTTACATAACAAGTCTCTGCCCAGCAGGTTAGTAGGAGCTGCGGCAGCCAGAAGAAAAGAATGTCTGGTATGCAACGGCCCAATACTAACTTCTGCGGGTCTGGTTAAAGGATAACGTTCCACTTTACCTGTCACACCCATTGTTGGTATTGTCTCGTTGGTCACCTGTAATTTAACGGGAGATTTCATCACTGACTTGGTCGCCCCTGTGTCTACAAGAAAAGGATATTCAGTACCAGCTACATCAACCATCAAGACCGGTTCTTCCCTAGTACTTCCCGTTAATCTGACTATCTGTAGACTACAGGTATGACCTGACCCCTAGCGTTGGCTACCATTCTCCAATAAAACATTTACGGCTACAATTGGAGCTGGTGCTTGCTGAATATTTGCTGATCTCTGTGCATATCCCTTATGGGGATATCCAGGTTTCCCTTGGTGTGGGGTCCATACTCTTTTTACTGTGCAGTTTCTACTTAAGTGTCCTGTTTGTTTGCAATTAAAACATGTCCGTGATTCAGGTGAAAGCATGTGTTGTTGTGAAGTTTGAGCAGAGGGCAAAGGTGGTGGATGGGTAAGGATAGGGAGGGTAAGGGTATTGTGGGGGAAAAGAAGTGGGTGGATATCCTTGGACCTGTGGTTGCATTGGGTTAGTGGGATAGAGTTGTGTTTGTTGTTGAGTGGGGTTAGTGAGAGCAACTTGTTCTGGCATGAGTGTGTGTGCAAGTGCAAGCGTGTCTGTTGGCTTTGATGTTAACGTCATTCTCTCCAGAGCTTGTATACTGACAGCCATTAATTTTTCGCTCTGGGTCTCCCTCTTTTTTGAGTTGTTTTTGTCATGTTCTATGGCAGACTCTATGAGGTTATCTATTGTAAGTCCCCGCCAGCCAGGCTGTGAGGTCTGAAACCGAGTTTTTAAATTCTCTTTTAACCCATCCATTAATATCGTGACTATCATTCCCCTGCACTGAATGCTATCTTTAATCTCTTCTATCCCAGTGTACTGGGTGATAGCCTGCAGAGCCCTGTCGCGATATTCTTCTGCAGTTTCACTCTCTTTTTGTTTGATTGTGAAGATTTTGTTCCAGTTAACTACTACTGGAAAATATACACCCAATTGAGTCACAATGCGGGAAATGTTACCTTGGTTTACTTGGTCTGTTAAGGGAACGTCGCCATCCAATACACAGTCCGTGATAAATTTTGTCACGTCGGTATTGTGTGGCAGGCAGGCCCTTAACACCACACGCCAATCTTTATTAGTGGGCTCATGAGAACTACCCAAATTTCTCAAAAATCTTTGACATTTGGCTAGTTCCTTTTTTGGATTGGGGAAATCATTTATGATGGAATTCAGTTCTGCTCTTGTCCATGGACAATGCATTACTACTTCCCTCGTGGGCACTACACCGTTTGCATCTGCATTTCCATTTGGAACAGTTATTGTCCGAATGGGATCCAGACCGGCAGCGTTGCTACCTCTGACCTGGTTACCTGGCTGGAGGTTTAATCTGCTGCTGCTACGTATGGTATTAACAACTTCCTCAATGGGTGCCGAGTGTATTAACACTTCCCTTGCTGTTACCGATGGAGATGGCGGCACCACCCGTGATTGTGGTGATGCAGCATCTATCATTTGTACAGCATGGGAAATAGCAGACATTACAATAGGCTCATCTTCTACATCATAAACATTTTCTTTATGGTTACTTAAGAGGGGGTACAAATTACTTGTTACATTTTTATTGGTATTTTTGGTAACCGTACTTGCACCTCCATCCACATAAGGTGGGGGAGGTGAGCGTGAACTGCTGGCAATACTCTCCACGACGCTTCTTTGCCGCCTGTGCGCGCCAATTTGCGGATCGCCCGTATTGCAACTCAGCGTCGCGGATGTATTTTCTGGCAATGCGTTCGCAACGCTAGTTTGCGTCGTTTGCACATTTTTAAGCCAAGCATCCCCTTCATGCTGCCATATTTTTAAACATTCAAAATACTTTTTCTTTCGGGATCGCACCATACTGATGTGATCCTGGACATTCTCTAACACATTTTTGTCAAAACTACCAATTCTGGGAAACGGTCTAACACTCTTTCTCGTCATATTAAACCATATATCACAATACCTTATTGCATAAGTACCATACTTAGTATGCATAATACGACGGGCTGATCCAATCGGAGCCTCCATTAGCAGCACATCATTGCTTAACATTTCTACCGTTTGCGTGGCTCCCATTTTGAGACAACTCCTACGCTTTTCAATAAAAATTTAAACTGGTGAAAGACAATCAAGATACTTTCACTTACCTGTGAACGATTTAAGTCGGCGGCGCCCACACACCTGGCTAAGATTTCGTAAGGCCACTTCCACACCTAGATAAGTTTTGAAACAGGCAACTTCCAGACCCGGATAAGCTTTAGTAAGGTAACTTCCAAACCTATGAGAGTTTGTATGTCGGCCACTCTCACGCACCTCTATACAACAAAGACAACATGTACACCTGCTACTGTGTTTAGAACGGTAAAGCTGCTTACCGAGCGACTAGGCTAACCCTTGCACCTAGCCCTTAAGGATCATACGGTACCCTGAACTTTAGGGAATAAATTACCCCTACCAACAATACACACACTGTTACACACTTTTTCTCTGCGCAGAAAATAAACGTTTAACCCAGATATTGGTAGATAGAAAAAAATGTAAACCTCAATGGCTTTGTTCAAACACGTGGCAGTAGAACCGGAAGTGCGTATACGCTATTGTGCGATCGTCCGCATACACAATTATGCGACTACATATGCATATAATTATGCGTATAATTACTTTTTTTTTTTAACTGCGTACGCAAAAATGCGTTTTAGCTGCGTACGCAAATACTGCAGCACCCCTCTAAACACAGGTTCTATCAACAGAGGAAAAACAAACTTTTTTCCTCTCTTGTCCCTGGATTCTAATCAGCGCTTCCTCTACAAAATAACCGGCAGTACGCTCTCAGCAACACTGTGGTAATGAAAGACTAATGCGTCTCCCAAGAGGCGCCTCCACCCTTTTGCTGAGAGAGGACTGACCGAGTGTTATCATGTATCAGATAGTGTGATAAACCGATGAGCCCCCACTGTTGAATTCGTCAATAAACCTTTTAATATATTCCTTCCTATAAACCTCTAAGATTCACCTGCCTAGAACCTCTAAGACAAAACCCTGCCTAGAACCTCTAAACAGAAGACTAATTGCGTACGCAGTTTAACCGCAAATAAAGACAGGAGTGGAATCTGTGTTTCCAACGCACAAGTATTATTCAGGTAAAAGTACAGTCAGTTACACGCAATCTATACATACACAAGTTAGGCGTAAAAGGAAATAATACAGACCCAAGTACGGTTATACATATGCTGCGCCTCTGGACCCAGAGATAGACTTCTGACTAGATATCCTCAGTTCACCCAAAATTCAGCATGAACTGGCAAACCAGTGTTCGGACACATGTATTTATTCCCCCCCAGACTGAAACAGGACAAAGGGGGAACTTCCTGCTGATCTCATTGGTTCCCAGAGGAGAAGCATATGTAACGACACATTTAACAGGTTGTTTCAAATAGACTTTCCCTGCCTCTAACAGCCGGAGTCTTTCTGGTAACGCCTCCTGTAACATTCCATCAACTAAACATTTTGTTGCTTGTAAGTTCTGCGATCCGTAACTTGAGTTTGCATGATGCAATCTCTCCACCGATAACACCGGGATTCTGTAAAAAGCGTACGCATCAGAACGAAACCAAACACACCTTGCTTATCATGTATAATACCTTAGATATCAAAAACCTCTATTTCTTAGCATTTAAACTAACTTAACCAACTTGAATCATACAATTTGATGCTAATGGAACCTTGTGTGCGAATATGTAGTGTGTGAGTATTCGGGGTTTGATATAAGGACGCTAGTTATTAATGGGTGAGATTTAAGTGCATAATTTTCATACACGAAGTGAACATCCAGCAGTGTGGATGGCTGAGGGTTGTAGTTCTACATGCCCTCTGACAGCAGGCCCCCACCTGTTGTGTGTTCAAAGGAAAACAAAACCTCTTTTGTTCTCACAGACTCTTGTGTGAAGTGCAAATGTATTACCACCTCAAGCTGGGGAATTTGGGGCCATCCTGTCTAGGATTCAGACAAATCCAATTGTGTAGATATTATATTACAATTGCCACAACTATACTTTATCTGCATCCAGGGATTCCCAATTTGTATGTAAAAATACCCATTGTCTCTTCTTATTTACTTTTACTCAGAAAGCTTGTTTTTCCAGTTGCCCTTGGAAGGTTAACAAAAACATTGCCATCTGTTCTTAGCTCCTGAGTTATAACTTGAATTGACGCTGACCACAAAAATGGTGTCTTGCGATCTCATTTCCAAAATGGAGTCTTGCGGCCATTCGCAAGATGGCGTCGCCGCGATTAAATTTTAAACTGAACTTGTCTCAGCCAATTATTCAGCTTCGACACCACTATAACTTGTTACTTCATGACCAGTACAACACAGCTAAAACTAGTCACTCACAACGGTACAACATAACTAATCCTACAGTAGTTACTAACAGCTAAAACTAGTTATTCAGATCTCAGTACAACACAGCTAAACCTAGTTGCTTGCATATCATTAAGACATAATGTAGCTAAAACTATTTACTCACATGTCATTAAGACCTAGCTAAAACTATTTACTCACATGCCATTAAGACCTAGCTAAAACTATTTACTCACATGCCATTAAGACCTAGCTAAAACTATTTACTCACATGCCATTAAGACCTAGCTAAAACTATTTACTCACATGCCATTAAGACCTAGCTAAAACTATTTACTCACATGCCATTAAGACCTAGCTAAAACTATTTACTCACATGCCATTAAGACCTAGCTAAAACTATTTACTCACATGCCATTAAGACCTAGCTAAAACTATTTACTCACATGCCATTAAGACCTAGCTAAAACTGTTTACTCACATGTCATTAAGACCTACAGTAGCTATAAATAAACACTATTTACAAGAACTTGTAAGGTAAATTTCCCATTTTTCTTCTTCTGGTGGGACATCTTGTTCTAGTAAGCTGTCACCCATACTCGTACACTTTAATGCACCAATGCCACTTAATACAAGTAACATGTCTGCATGACATTACCAAGCAGCCTTTAACATCTTGCAGACATGTGAGCACTATTGTTTTACAAGCAATAAATCCACAATACGGCTGTGTTCAGCAGTAAATCGTTTCAGTATCATAAATGAACGAAGTACAGCTGTAAAAACAAATTGTTATAAAAAAAAATCTTGAAAAACACAAATATTGTGAAGTTTTTCCATACTGTCACCAGTGACATCTGTTGCATTAGGAGGAGGACAATTGAGCTTTGCACTTATCTGTCCCTAGATACAGTATTGGCACCGTTTCTTTTTGGTTCCGTTCCAACTGATTTAACTTTTAAATGTTGTTTTCCCCCTTTTTTTTTTCCACTGTTACTGATTCTGCTATCAGCTTGTAAAGAAAAATAACATTGTTTCTAAATGGAGAGTATGCCGGTTTGTATGATAATAATGTATATGTATTCAGTAGCTTCGGATACAAGAAATGGTCAGAGTACCCTGACATATCCAGCTTTATTTTGGCCACAGGGATGTAATATTAGTTATTATGCTGTACACTAAATAATTGTATTTCCCTGAAACTAATATGTTTTCGGTAGATGTACATAAAGCCTTCATGGCTTTTTTTTATTTTTTTAAACGCTCCACTGAAAACATAACACATAAGTTTGCTCAGTCCTTTAAAGGGCCTTTCCCTGCTTTTCAGAGACATCTGCAGGAAACCAGTAAAAAGATCATATTGTGCTGCTTCGTCTCCTCGAAGTGCATCATGTGCCTAAATAGTGAAATGTAGAACAATAATTCTACATTTAATATTCCCAGTGACCGGAAAAGGGGCAAGGCATACTGGGGCTGATACAGAGCTTGCAGATGGAATTGGTCGCATATTGTGTGCATGGAACTAAGGGCCTGATTCAGAGCCGGACGCAATTAGCGGTCGCTCGTCCAGAAAATAGGGGTGGCTATTCAAATGAACCGTTCGCTGTTTGCGGTCTGTTCACGCCTCTAGGTCTGAACGAGCGTACAAAACTTGCGGTCGTTTTTTAGGAAACTACGCCCCCTGGCCGCTCGCATCCTACGTCATGTCCACTATTTATTAGATTAATCGAGTACATCGAACAGGGTATGAACTGCTCGCAATTCTTGTGGTTGGTTTTTGCTACCACAATTTTGCGAGCAGTTCTGGCTATAAAATAACCCAGTGACGTGGTTAATGACGCTGCTGTTTTAAATATGCACACCCATAAAACGCCCGTTTTGACCTTTAAGCACGCCTGCGATCGGATCTCCACTCCCCGTTTTCAAGCACCTTCCCCTGTTACCACCCACATACGCCTCTTTCTGTCACTCAAATTATCAGGCATTCGCTATTTTGCGAGCACATGAATTTCGGCCGCACTGACTGGTTCGCGCATGCGTATAACGATCCGTACGCATGCGCAGTTGGGCAAACATCGCTCAGAGCGAACGAGCTGCCGCTTACGAGTGGCTCTGAATCAGGCCCAAAATGCGGATATTCACCATATCCAGAATCATCTCCGCAGCCGGACCGCCCCATCCATATGCTCGGCAGCATAGCCGTCGTTGTCATCTGCGCACTGGCACTAGCCCCCTCCCTGGTGCAGAAGGTCTGTCTGAAAACAGGTTTAATTACGTGTATGCGCAACTCTGCATTGCCAGCAATTCCACTGACATGTCCTCTCTACAATACGTGCAAACACCCCATTACCACCCGGGTATGCCTGACAGCCGCAAGTGGAGGTGCGACTGAGTCACGCATGACTGCATTACACTTACTCCTGAGGACCTTGCTCTAGAGATCTCGCAGTTCGATAACAACACAAGCAAAACTGTACTAAGCTCAAGTGTGAATAATCACTGGCCATGGTCACACGTACACATTCCAGGGAACTGATTCACCCCTATTGTACCCAGATTCCCTCCAACTTTGCCGCTCAGCCTATTGTGCAAATCGACTTAGGGTTGGATCTCCCTTTTTTTCTGGGTGGTAATACATATTTTTAAAATACTAAAATGTGTTTTTACAGTATGCTTCATAAGAATTAATTCTATCCCTAGCTTGGAGGATGTTGTGTTATTGCTAACATGATTGGAGCCTCAATAATTGATAGTCAATATCCTTGGCTATATCCCTGGCTACAGTGAAGTCGCCAGGACCGAGAGATAATACCAGAAATCGCAGCTCTGTAGAAAGGGGGCAGGGCTAAAATCGCACACATTGGGCCAAGTGATGTGAAAAGCCCGCCCCCAGAATGCTCATTTGCATCTCCTCTCCTGGCTTCTCCCAGTAGGCAAGTGTGTAAACCCAAATACAAGCTCGGCACTTGCCTGCTGCACACTTCCGCTTTAAACAAGGGCCCAAAATTTACCCCATTATTATTTGGCCCTATTTTTGGAAAGCATAGAGATTACCTAGATTAGTGTCAACATTGTCCTCTTTCTATGCCATGGAGAATAATATAAAATATATATATATATGTGTCTGGTGCATAGCATATTGATCTATTCTACAGGAGAAAACTGTGATTACTTTTAGTTTCTTTTCTTCGGAAGACATTGAGAAAGCTTTTAAAACCTGATGTGACAATGCTTCTCTGTAAAATCTATCATGCCCAATCATGTGGGTAATGCAATATCTCCTGTGCCTGGCAGGGTGAATCTTGGAGGTGTTAACTATTCAGTATCATCCCGCTGCAACATCAGCAGAACCGAGCGGACTAGACTTTTCTTTTTCTCATTTGGCAGCTACATAAGTACACCGTAAAAATTCTGAGGGGGGAAAAAAAATATTTCTGTAACCTCTGAATCATCATAATCTGCAGTGGGATACTTTGCTGGAGAACAGAGCAGCGTCTGGATATACGAGTTTCTTTTCCTTCGGAATGACAAATTTAATTGCTTCGCAGAGCACAAATATAGAGGAGGTAATCGATCCAGAGGGGCTACTCAGGAGCTCAGTGTGACAGGCCAAACAGTGATTAATAGACAGCTTTCAGGTGTCTCTCTATTCCCACTATCCTTTTATTTTCCCAGTTGGATGTCCTGATTTTTTATTCTGTAAAGCAGCATTATACAAAAACAATCCAGGAGGTAGGACATTTTGTGTGAGCTTAAATTCTTTTGTAAGGGCTGTTATATGCGGATGCTGAGAACCAACATAAATGAAGAGCATATTCAAAATCCAGTACTGTGTCCTGACTTTTAACAGAGAATATTAAGTTGGTTATGTATTAGGTTCCGGTTTCAGCAAGACTGGTGCTAAATTTAAAGCGACAATTAGTTATAAGGCTGAACCCCTCTAAGTGATTCAGATGTGGACGTAGAACACACAGCGTCGCAACTGCTGTGTGTAAATATTCTAATGCTGCAGGAGGCATCTGTAGGATCTGTAGACACCTCCTGACAGCATGGCAAATCCGTGCTGCATCCGAAGATGCAGCATAGGATCATCTGGTCGCGAAGGTTGCAGCTTCAGGTCATCTAAGGAAGCCAAAGGCTACTCAGAATGGCCGTCTTACCTGAGCCCAGGAAATCTGCATCTTCCGATGCAGAGCCTGGCCTTGACACTCCCAAAAAATGGGGATGACATGCCCCCCGTTTCTGGGACCGTACACCCCTACATGGCCACATCCTGTCAATCAAGCGGCGGCTGTCGGGCACTGCAAGCATGAGCACAGGACTTGTTCTGCACATGCGCAGTTCACCCAATGTCGGGTTTACGTACTAACTTGAATCAGGCTGTATAAACTTCATGAGCATTCCTGTAGTACTCCATTGTATTTACTGAGCTTTACCTCTTCTGCATACTGAAGTCTAACTTTTATCATATTCACTGACTATTTTCATCATAGGGCACGTGTACAAAGACCGGGTGTGCAGGGTTTTATGATGCAATTTGCATTTGCACTGCCGCCTACTGTTGCATTGCCCACCGATGTGCGATGACACAACATTGTTCCTTTGCCCACTTCTCATGCTGCCTGGAGGAATTGCTGACTCTCCTAGAGTTAGGAACGGCTTCCACTTATCGGGGTGCTTCTGCATTTTCGCTTAACATTGATTCAAAGCAAGCGCTTGTCCAAAAGCCTTTGCATACAGGTCTATCCGCTTTTATTTCTTGTTACTGTAATCATCCAAGATACATTCATGAAGCTTTTTAAATACAGTACTTTGGGCCTGATTCTAAATTGCAGGCAGCAGCGTCTATGGGAGGTCGTCCGTCTGCGACTTTATGCAAACAGCCTACAAACTCCTTCCTTTGTGTACATTCATGCGGCCGAATGTGAGACGCCAACTTTTAGCGTAATACTCCACCATTATCGGTTGCACCATATCTATGCCAGGTGGGGTATCTGTCTGACCATGGCCTCCTACGCTTGCGGTGATGCAGCTGGGAATGCAGCCACTTGTATTGATATGCCCGCAACACTCCCATAATACGCCCGCTGAAGGGACCGTGTTTGCGTGCACTACTAGCAATTTTCCAGTCACCGCCCAGGAACGCCCAGCACTTTTCTGTTACCATCTGTCCTGATCGCACTCTGTGTATCGCAGGTGCCGTATGAGTTATCAGAATTTTTGCGCAGTTGCAAATAATCGCTCAACTACATTAACATCGGCATTGGGTGCGCCTCTGAGTCAGGGCGTACTGTAACCCCTAAATTGCCGCCTTTGTGTACAAACACTAATCATTACAAAATGGAATGGAAACTGCACAAAATTATTTTCCATCACTGATTGGACGATCGGTTAGCATTGGCGCAGAGAAGAAACTCCTTGTTGGGAGCACTCTTTTAATGTTGAATAAAAGATTTTAGTTTTCTATAGATGAAATTCAGAGCAGAACTACATAATATAGCGCAACAGACAAACAATATAGATCACAAAAATGCACACAAAATCGCAGTAGGAATAACTAATCTTATCAAGGGTGTGAGCATCAACCAGTGTTAGATGAGAATCTTGCACAATATCAAAAAACTAATTGAAGCCATAAAAACACAAACTTGTTACAACAAATTAACAAAATAAAAATGGAATATGTACTCTTGGTCTGGTAATTGCCATTCAATTGGTACATCACAAATTAAGCACAGAGATATCTTAAATCTTAAAAAGGTGTGTGTTTGTATGTGTGTGTGTTTGTGTTTGTATATGTGTGGTATGTGTGTGTGGAACATGATAGCGAGATGTTTCATAACCTATGTTACTCGGAGAATCTCAAGGAACATTTCAGACAAAACCTCATTAAAATCGGTCCAGTAGTTCTGAAGTGTATCGGGAACGTACATATAAACTAAAGAATAAAAATAAATTAATAAATATATATATATATATATATATATGTGTGTGTGTGTGTGTATATGTATGTGTATATATATATATATATATATATATTTATAAACACCCACTAGCTGCCCGGGTTTAAATAGTGGGAGGCACATATAGTTGTAATTCCTACACCGTTCACCTGATTTGGATGTAATTACCCTCAAATGAAATCTGAAAGTCTGCAGTTAAAGCACATCTTGTTTGTTTCATTTCAAAGCCATTGTGGTGGTGAATAGAAGCCAAAATATGAAAATTCTGTCAAAACTGTCAATGTCCTAATATTTATGCACTCGACTGTGTGTGTGTGTGTGTGTGTGTGTGTATATATATATATATATATATATATATGTATATATATATATATATATATATATATATATGTATATATATATAAAATATGAGAGAGAGGGGCACATTTGCAATTAGAGGGTACACATCTATTTTTGCCTGTTTTATTGTCACCACTATTTTATGGGCAGTTTATATTATGAACAATTAAAGAAATACTATTTTCACCAGGCAAAAAAATATTAATTATTCCTGTGACAGTCATCAACTGCCTTTAAAATAGAGTCCTCTTCTATGAATGGTCAATGGATCGTTATCTTCTCCAGTATATTTGATTTTGCCCCTGATGAAGTACATCATAACGGACGAAACACATATGGTGTGTCTGGTGCTATGTCCATATGAGTGAGGATCCTGTCAACCTGTAAGGGTGAAGGCAGGAATATTCACCATCTCTCCTGTTAATGATATTGGATATTTAGACATCATTTTGATACTGTAAGCAATGTTTTAATTTATGTACAATTTTTAATCAAACATATTTATTGTAATATTGTATTACTGCTCGGCCATTGGCCTTTTTCATTTGGGTGATTTCTATGAGAAGGTATAATTCTAGTTACAATTCGGACATTCCCAATCTCTACATGTGAATAGCCATGTTGGATCAAATTGAAAGAACTTTGAAACTTTTGATTTAAATTGCATGAACTTCAGGATTAGGGGCAAGATTTTGGCTCCACAATAGACTTTTCTCACAAACGTACACACAAACATGTATTAATAAGAGCCTGGTACAGTGCCTCCTGGTTGTCTGTCTGTTGGTCTATCCAGTTGAGTGGCCTCCATACCCATAAACTGCCAGGAATTTCTATCCAATTCCCCCACCCTATCATGTCATCCAATGTCCCACAACTTTTATTTATTAACATTAACTTATAACTCCAGCATATTCCATTGTGCTTTACGATTGGGAACAGAACAGTAATAAACAAGACCTGGAAAGAGCAGACAAAGCGCTATATAAACTATAACAGCATTATCCCTGTATGAGTTATGCCATAAAGGTTCCTTATTGATTACAGTTTGTAAGACCCACTATCGTAGCTCCCAACATCGGTGGTCTCCATATCGGGTTGTGGGTGTGGCCATGCTCCTGGTAGGTGGTTTTTTTTTTCCCCCCTAGAAAATTAAATTTTTATACCATACTCCGTGACTGCACATTGTGTGGCAGTGCAACACCTATCATCCCCATGCATGTCAGGTTAAACAACCTGATCATGGTATTGTTACATGGAAAGCTCTCCTATTTTGATTATGCCAACTGGAACCCCTTGTTGTATATGCCATTTTCAAGAGTAAAGTCATGTTCATAGAAACATAGAATTTTATGGCAGATAAGAACCACTTGGCCCACCTGGTGTAGATAGATATGAGCTAGAAAGACGGATATATAAAGCCTGATTCAAAGAGAGACCGTATTGCACATCCGCAGGGAAGCAGCTGTGCAAAACCATCTAACTAAAATGCAAATGCAGCAGAAAGGCGTCTGTAGGAAATCGACACCTCCTACATGCATCTGCGATCCGAGTGCATCTGAGATGGACGGATTTGCACAGCCGCTTGTGTGCTGCTCTGCACATTCATCCATCTCTGAATCAGACCCTTTGTCTTATACACAGACATGACCACCAAGTGTCTCTCTTTACAGTTGCTATGTGCAGCTCTGCCAACTAACGTAACACGCGTGAGTGCCAAGGACAGTGTAAGTATGGTTTAGTAGATTTTGAGCATAGCCCTTCATATTACTGAAAAACGTTAATCCTCCTAAGCATTTCAGATACCTGATTTTGTTTTAAATAAGTGGTGCCCTGGCCAAGTTAGGCTTGTTGTGTTAAGCTTGTAGTTTAAGGTAATTAATAGATGCGCACTAAAGGGGTGTTGATAGTAATGGGTGTGCAGCTTGTACTGGGAGGCCTCTCTGTAGATAAACAAGAAAGCTTGTAGGTTTGGGGAACAAACCTCTGGCTCTTTCTCATCTGTCCATTTACGCTTGTATTAAGATTTTGATTAATGTTACATTTCATTTTTGAATATTGTTTACTTGATGTTTTTTTTTTTTCTTCTAGCATTATGATACGTGAAGTGCTTTATTAAATATATGCTTTTATATACTGTATGCTTCGCGTTACTAGACAATGTTTTAACATCACTGACCTCACAAAGTGTAAAAAAAGGTTCTATTCGCAGCCCAGGTCTCCCCCTTTTTATGTTTTGACAAATCACGGAATTCATGTAATGGTGTATGGCCGGGCTTGTGTTTGTTGTGTAATAAGAGAAACCATGGTTACTGTACGTGCAATTTCTTACTTTTCACTCTTATATTGTAAAAACACATTTTGTCTTTGTGGTACTTAAGCCACAGTGCAGCTATTAGGTCTTTGTTTTATGGTGTTATGGTTTTGTTTTGTTTTCCCATGCATAGGAATGTTTAATGGTGTCCTCCATGTTTTGCTCCCATGCATTCAGGGACTGATGATGAGTTGTTTGCAAAATGGAGATAAATCACGGCAAAAAATAAACCAAAAAAGCATCTTATCACCCCTATGAAGAGCTGTTCCGCTCTGTCTGTGTCAGTGCTAGGTTTCCAGCAGGTGCAAAGGATTTGCATGCTAACAGGCACAATTCTGCATGAGCGTCATTTGTGCATACTCCCCTTACTTACCACCCTTTGGAGGGATTCAGTATGATTGAGCTGGCGTTCAAATCCCGACAGCGGCATCCCGGCAGCAGTGAAAATCCTGATCGTCCCAAGGTAAGTATTCACTGACCTAATTCTACCCCCTAACCCTCCATTAGGGGTGCCTAACCCTAACCTCCCCCCCCAAGCTCCTATTCCCCCCTTCCCTGCCGCCTAACCCCAAGTCTCCAGGGGTGATGCCTAACCCTAAACTCTTCCCGGGGGTGCCTAACCCTAACCCTCCCTTCTCCTAGCCCAACCTTAAACTCCCGGGAGGGGGGGTGCCTAACCACCCCCCCCCCCCCCCCCGCGGCTGTCCGAGACCGGCGCCTTGCTTACCTTCGATCGGTAAGCCGGGTGTCGGGCTCCCGGCATAGGTAAAATGAGAGGCGTCGTAATTTCGACGCCTGTCATTTAACCACTTGCCGGGATTAGACAGTCTGGAAGCCGATGGTCAGGATTTCGTCCGTCGGCTTCCCGACTGCTTCCCCTTTGGAGGCAGGTGTCTCAATGGATTTTTCTTTTAAAATTCACCAAGGATATTGCCGTAGCCACCAGACTACTGAGACCTATGATGTTGGGAGGTATACCCTTGCTGTGCTTGGTTTACATCAGACCACACGGTCCATCCCCAGTTTCACTTCTCCAGTCACAAGGAGTTGCAAGTGCCAGATGTGTACAGGTTCCAAAAATGAGGAGACAACCCCAGGCACCAGAAATAGTCGGTAGGCCTTCCGGAGCCACCCCGCCACCTGGCCGTCCACTTCCTGAGTGAAGTGTGAGGTACAGTCGACCGATTACATCATTTCGCTCGGAATCACGTCACAATGGCACCACCTCCCGCTTTCTAATGCCTGTAACCGCAGCATTGTCCAACAGGGGGGCCAGGCCATGAAGATGCAATTGTGTCCCTACTCCCTCAGCATCGCCTACCTTTGCCTCAATAAGCCCCAACAGTGCCGACCTGACTGCCCTCTCTGGGTGGGAGGCAGCTTAAAGTGTGGCAAGTATAGCACAGGTCTGCATTTGTACATAGATATGTGTTTGCTACATGAGCATGGACAGAGCATATTGATGCATGGTACTCACTTTGCAATAAGACCTCCTGAGTATAAACTGAACTTAGAAGGGGGTCGTGCTTGAATATTCACACCGCCTTGAACAACACTAAATATATAACACTTTCTGTGCATGTGCGTCCGAGTTCTTCTGCTTTGGCTTTAGACCCCCCCCCAGTGTTCTAATACTGTGGGACGAGTGATTATAACCTAAAAACAAATAGAGATTTTTGGATTGATACCTTTTAGCCTAATGAAACCCCATAAATGTTTTTTCTTTCCCAGCGTGTGTTGTTCTAATGTTTTTGTCCTGTTTGGTTATATGACTAATAGTCTGGTTGGAAGGAGGCCTTTTCACCTTGTTTTACTGGATAAATAACTACATAACCATTAGTCTACATGTGATAGCCCAGCAGTTAAAACTAAAGCTGTAGGTTTCATTTTATGAAGTAGAAAAGACTGTTAAAGTTATTTGGTTTATTATTAAAATAGTTTTTACTTATATATATATATATATATATATATATATATATATATATCTTGTCTTCTCTAACATTCAGGATAAACTGATACCAGAAGCAAAAACTGATTCTATAAATGTAAAACCTAACTCGTGCCTGAGGACAGGCCTGAGCGACACGGCTTTAGAAAGAGGCAAATGGTTGCCCGGCAGACATATCATTTTTAACATTCTGTCTAAACCCTTTAAATGATGCTCTCTCCTGTATTCTTTTTCATAGTCCCTGTTTGCAAACAGTCACAGGAGTAGACTAGATATGTCTGTCAAGCTGACAATAGAGAAAAGCTTGTTCTGCTGTTTGTTTTATTAGTTTTGCTACACTCTTTAAATGGCTAGGCTACAGCCACGTTATGTGCGAGGCGCTGGCTTTGTTACTGCAGTGTAACAAATCTTCCATTTACAAAATCTTCAAACCACTGCTCCACCTGGATAAGAGTCATACCTGCAAGTATAATGTTCAGGCTGGTCACCCCAGTGAGAGTAACCTGACCTTTTATTTTCTTCCAGGAACAAACTCTGGCTCTCCGCAAAGAGGGGATCGGAGTCGTCTTGGATTCCGAGCTGCCTCACCTCATTGGCATTGATGATGATCTTCTAAGCACCGGTATAATATTGTATCACTTGAAGGTAAAAATTGCAGCTTTCCTCCTCTCTCTCCCTTCTGTCATCTTTTTAATAATTTTGAATTGCACACAGGCTGATCTCCCTTTAATCTAAGCGCCATGCCCAATAAGTGTCAACAAATGGGTTTCTTCTTGGTTTTGAGAGCATAGATGCAAATGTTTCATAACAGAATGACATTTTGAGCAGCCGGCCACTGGTAGACCATTCTTTTTAAGCAACATTTACAGATAACTGCTTACATGTGTTGTGACCAGGGGCGTAACTCCCAGAGACAATGGAGGCACCAAGCCCTGAAGGGGCTCCTCCATCTATAGCATGTACAGCAGCACTTGTGGTCCACAGGGGAAGATCAGTGTGACCATTGATTTTCCACTGCAGCTCTGCAGCCCCTCTAACACCTAGATAGGAAGGTTCCCTCCTGATAACCCTGTGCTGCAGCAAGCAATGGTGCACCCATCACTGCTGCTGGACAGTGAGCTGGGACCTGAGGACCCTGTCTGATCTCCTATTCCAGTATTTACACACACACCATATTTGTTTTCCTTTTTTTTCAGGGGGGGGGCACACACCAAACTCTAACATGCCTCCGGGCGACTGGGATGAATTTACGTGGCTGGTTGTGACGGTAGCTTTGTATTAACATGTGGCTACGTTTTCAAGTTGCTCCTCTCCAGAAATTCAAATTCTAACTTCGCAAATGTAAATGTGTAACTTATAAATATTTACTACTGAGGTTATATCTGGACTGGAGCAATCAGTTTTGATTGTTGCTGGGAGTTGGAAAGATAATTTTGTTTGCAAATCACTGTAGAGGAATGACGTGGTGGAAGACGGACACAACTAGGGGTAATCCTGAAGGAGGGGTAGGGGTGTGCATCATTGCTCTCTCCAACCCCCCCTCCTTTCCCTGTAACACTTCTCATCTGTCCACTACTGCTGTCCCACAGAGCTCGCTGTGCTATACAGGGGGCTGGAAGCAGTAGTGGACAGGTAAGAAGTGGGATTGGGGGGAGGGGGGGAGGCTGCATTAATCCTTGATCTGCCTCTGGACACGATATAATACTCCACTGTGGGCTACTGTGCACATTCTGTGCTACATTAAGACGTAAGGAAAGCTGATTGTAAAGCAAATTCATGATAACTTATTATGAAGTGTTGAACTTCTAATCCAAGTATAATACAAGTTGTAAATAAGTCACATCATATTAGGGATGTGCGCCGGACCATTTTTGCTGGATTTGGATTTGGTTCAGATTCATTGTCCGGATTTGGATTTGCCAAACCTGCCATGACTGGTTTTGGATTTGGTTTTTGATTTTTTTTAAAAAATTTACAAAGCGAAAATCACATAATTTTTTATTTATTTTTTGGTTCCTAGAGTATTATTAACCCCAATAACAATAACTTCCAGTCATTTACAGTCAATTTAGACCACCTCACAGCTCACAATATTGTTTTCACCATTATTGGCCAAAGGCTGCAGTGAGCTGGCTGGTTACTAAGCGACAGACACCGCAGTTTAAAGCACATCTATGAAATATTGCCACTCACAGTACTTGTGTATTATGGACACATAGAGGGCTAAGGCCCAAGGAGTCACGGTGCTTATACACACAGAGGGCTATTGCTCAATTGAGTCACGGTGTTGTATACAAAGTGGGGTATAGAACCAAAAAAATAAGTTTTTTTTATTTTTTTTTTTATTTGAACTTTCTTGAAAGTTTATTTTTACTTTTTGTAAACTTTTTATATTGTGTACACACAGCCACTTGTGAGTCTCGACACTTTAATCAGCAGAGTATAGCGCAGCATACATCAGTCTGCAGTGTGCCCCCTATACACAGTCACTTTTCCAGCACAGCCACTTGTGAAGGTGCCTACACACTACACGATGTGCTCACGATGCGATATCGTTGGCAAATTCCCTTGAACTCTCCCCGGCACTCCAGGACATTTGCCGATCTTTAGATCGTCCAGGATAGCAGACAGATGCTTGCACGGATCAGGGTTATCCAAGATGCATGCATATGTCTGTAACAAAATATACACAGATGCACGGACGGGATCAGTGAGACATGTCCGTGCTGCTGTATTTAAAAAAAACAAACAAAATGCCACAGCCAGGAGAGTCCTTTCACCAGGCTCCCCAGCCAAAGCATTAACCCTGACCACTAGTCAGCCCAGGCCGGGGGTCCCTGGGGAGCTGGGGACCCCCTAATAAATGGGTCCCCCTCTCCAGGGCACCCCTGTCCTAGGCTGATAGCCCGGGTCTATCCCCGCCACCCCTGGGCGGTGGGTGGCGGGTTGATAGTGTAAGTGTAGTGTAAAAAAAAAAGAAGAGTATAAACATTGTCTTTACAGTAGAACTGCAGGTCTCAGCAAGCCTCCCCCGCATGCTGGTACTTGGAAAACCACAAGTACCAGCATGCAGGGCATTAAGGGCCCGCTGGTACCTGTACAGAAATGTTTAAATAAACACAGTACACACACACCGTGATAGTAAGGTTTTAACACATACATACATACATACACACTCACACATACTCGCCTACATTACCTGGACTGGTCCACTTCTCCCTTTAGGTATCCATGGTCTTGGTAAAATAAAAAAAAACGAGTAACGCGATCCACGCAACAGGCAACAATCACGATTGTGGTTACCTACCGAATGAAGAGCTCAGACGCGGCTTCTGCCTGTTAAACTATTCAATCATTTTGTTTCTCCGTTATCATGAAGATACAAACAAATAACTTTAACAGATAACTATGAGATTGCATATATGGTACTTTTAAATCCTTTAACTTATAATACAGTACAGTTCAACTTGTATGACCAGCGATGTAGCAGGACAAATATCTTTAGTGCTAATTCTTCTATTGACACCACAGGTGGTAGAATTTCTACCAGAAACTCCTGGCGCTCATGTAGTTATTTAGGAATAGCAGATAAAAACTAGCAGTTAGTGTAGAAAGTTTAGTGCAAAACTTCAACAACAATAAATTGTAAAACCAGAAAGGACATACACTGCGCTTAGAGCCTGAGTCAGACTTAGGAATAGAGGGCCTGATTCAGAGCCGGACGCTATTTGCGAACGGTCGTTCAGAAAAAGGGGCCGGCTATTTAAATTGAGCGCTCGCTCTTTGCGGTCTGTTGACGCCTCTATGTCTGAGCGAGTGAACGAAATATGCGCTCACTATTTTGTAAAGACGCCCCATGGCCGCTCACATCCTACGTCATCTCCGCTATTTATTTGATTAATCGAGTACATCGAAAGGCGTCTGAACTGCTCGCAGTGCTTGTGGTTGGATTTTCCTACCGCAATCATGCGAACAGTTCAGGCTAAGAAACAACCATGTGACGTGGCCGATGACGCTGCTTTGTTAATTATGCACACCCATTAAACGCCCGTTTTGACCGTTTGGCACGCCTGCGTTCGGATCTCCACTCCCCGTTTTCAAGCACATTCCCCTGTTACCACCCACAAACACCTCATTCTGTCACTCAAATTAGCAGGCATTCGCTATTTTGCGAGCACACAATTTCCAACCGCAATGACTGGTTGGCGCATGCGTATTACAACCCATACGCATGCGCAGTTGTGCGAACATCGCTCGGAGCGAACGAGCGGCCGCTTACGAGCGGCTCTGAATCAGGCCCAGAGTGAGATATCTCTCTCAACTGATCATCTTGGTGAGACCATGCTGCACTGCAGGTGGGGCAGATTTAAAATGTTCAGAGAGATTTGGATTTGGGAGGAGTATTTCCAAACTGACATCTAAATTGTAGAGTAATAATAAAGCTGTGCAGTATTTGTGGGCTACATGCAAAAGCAGCCAGTATTTATCCCACATGTAAAAATTTTTATGTATTTACACCCCTTGCATTGCAATATGGTTTGTTCAGGTTCACAGTTGAGAGATAGATGTCACTCTGGGCCTGATTCGGACCCGCTCGCAAGTCGCAAGCGGGTCGATGTTGGCCCAGGGAGCATGCGCAGCTCTGTCGTGCGCATGCGCGAGACCCGGATATCGACGGGCAAGCCGTCGCTCCGGGTCTCGTAACCAAAGGGGGCGTGCTGTCGATGGTGAGTGACAGCACGCCCCCTTTGGTGGGCGTGCCGGGGGTGTGGCTGCCCAGACGGAGGCGTTCCCATGGAGTTTGACTGGGGCGGTACACTGGTCAAACCGTAACACAGGTATCCTTAGGGGAGCTCAGGGAGGACAGAAACCTCCAGTGGAGCAGAAGGAGGGAGCACAAGTGATGTCAGTGGGAGTGATTTCGGCTCTGATAGAGCCGAAAGCACTCCAGGGCTTGCGGCAACGAGACCCTACCACAAGGGTCTCGTCGCAAGCTCGATGGTCGCGATGGTCTTGACCATTGCGACCATCTTCCTGGCCGCTCGCTATAGCTGTGGGTGGTCACCCACAGCTATACGAGCGGCCAGGAGGCCGCTCTAAAAATTAAGAAGGACGGCCCTGATTCTGAGTGAGCACTCTGTCAGAGCGTCCGGCTCTGAATCAGGGCCTCTATTCCCAAGTCTGAATCAGACCCTTAGTCCCTTGCTATAGATCAGTGTTGGCTAACCTTGACACTCCAGCTGTTGTGGAACTATATATCTCAGCATGCCCTGCCAGAGTTTTAGCATGCCCTAATAGCAAAACTGTAGCAGTGCATGCTGGGTTATGTAGTTCCATAACAGCTGGAGTGTCAAGGTTAGCCAACACTACTATAGATGGATATCTACCACATACAATGAGCGAAAAACATGGACTGACATAAAAGCCACGAACAGTGATATTTTTTAAAGACAAACACTTTTACTAATAGAACAGGTATATTTTATATATATATATATATATATATATATATATATATATAAACTGTACCAGAACTAGGTACTACACTATAATGCAGTTCACAATACCATACACATATTAAAAATAAAAACATAAAATACAACACAATTTAGTTGGTAATAGAGAACAGTCTTCTGGTATGTCAAAAAAGTAATGAGTTCTTTTATGCGCTAATTAAGCACTACATGTGGCTCTCAGCCGCTGGACCAAGTATTGTGCCGCTGGAACTTACACTCACACAGGTGAAATAACAAGTGAGGTCCCCGGACCTTCTAAGTCTGTGTGAGAAATTTGATTCCTATACTGGGACTCCAGCACAGGTACCAGGCTTCACCTCATACACAGGTACTATTACTTGTTAAAAACTGACATTTTGTGTGGAGATATTTTTATCCAGTACAAATACATCTAAAAGCACATTTGGAAATCCACACTAGAAGTCTTTTTTTTAATGCCCATACGCAATTGGAGATCCACATGTAGTGCCTAAATAGCACATATAAGAACTCATTACTTTTTTGACATACCAGACGACCGTTCTCTATTACCAACTAATGCTGGGCATACACTGTACAATTATCTGTCCATTCTGGCTGGTTGAAATGAAAATCCAGTAATGTATGGGAGCAAGTGACAATCGAACATTTGTTCACAAACACTGGAAACCATACAAAAATGGACGTTCAGGCAATTTGGTTAAATAAACAAATATAACCAATTTGAACAATCAATTTTGTCTATTTTCCAGTGTTTAAAACCATATAATAGACTGCCATTTGCTCTCATACATTACCAGATTTTCATTCCAGATTGGACAAATATCTGACAGACACACGTAAATGTATAGTGGAATGGTCCCCAAGCTGTGTGCCTTGGCACCCTGGGGTGCCTTGGGACAGTTGCAGGGGTGCCTCAGCTAGGTGGACCAGTATCAAATCAAATTATTTATGGTCAATGATATGTAAATTTGAGGATAAACAGAAGCGCAGACCTGTCCACCACCATATAACTGAACCTAAGGATGACAGGTAAGCACAATTTACTTAATATATATATTAAAATTTCTCATTCAAAAACTTTTGGCCTAGGGGGTGCCTTTAAAACAATGCTGATACTCTAGGGTGCCGTGATTCAAAATAGTTTGGGAACCACTGGTATAGTGTATGCCCAGCATAAGGCCCGTATTCAATTAGTTTCGCACCCGTGATACTTTTTCGCATTCCGTACTTTTCACTGACATCGCGTGTTTTGGCCGCATAATCTTTTTGTGCGCGCCCCCGCTATTTGCTGTATTCAATTCCAAAACACGCGAAAATGCAACCCAGCGAATGCAAAACAGACGAAAAGTGCTGTCAGAATTGGGGAAATCAGCCTGACACCCCCTAAAAGATGTACAAACATTGGGGATCAATGTACATTCCCCCGAATAGCCCTAATAAAGTTATTTGGGTTACTTAAGGTGTGTCAATTGCTTCTAATTAGGGTCTTGCACAAGTGGTGAAGAATAGCATTAAGCAGTTTTTTTTGGTGAAAATAAGTAGTCCTATCACATTTGGGGTTCTTGAAAATGGGTGCTAGCATGGTTTAAAGTCGCTAAAGTAAAGTTTTAAAAATTTAAAAAACGCACCTGAAGCAAGCACATGTAATTCAAAATACACCTCACCCATACTTGCAGACCCCCCAAAAGTCTATTTTGCTAGTTTTTAAGTTTGCCCTTTATTACTCCCTTTTTCAAAGTGCTTTTTTGGGGTGTTCCTAATTTTTTCCCAGGAATTTTTTGACACAATTATCCTATGGGGGGCTGTCCCAAGGGTGCTGGTTTCCCTGTCTTTGCGCCACAAAATAGCGATTTGCACTTTTTTTTCACCACCTATTCAGAGGCGAATCTTTTTTGCCTATTACATTGCATTGCGTTTTTGCGTATTAATGGGACTAAATACGGCAATACTTTTCTGACAGGCGAAAAGTTGCAATCGACGATACTTTTTTGCGGGTCTCGGCTTTTCGCTTCTAATTGAATACGGGCCTTAATTGTATTGTATTGTATTTGCTTTTATTTTATTTCCTTTTTTAATATGTGTATGGTATTGTGAACTGCATTATAGTGGTAGTACCTAGTTCTGGTACATTTTATTATATATATATATATATATATATATATATATATTTCTATTCTATTAGTAATAGTATTATCTTTCAAAAATATCACTGTTCATCGTTTTTATGTGCAGTCCATGTTCTTCACTCATTGTATGTGTAGATATCCATCTATAGCAAGGGACTAAGGGCCTGATTCAGAGCCGGACGCTCTGACAAGAGCGCTCGCTCTGAATCAGGGCCCTCCTACCTAATATTGGAGCGGCCAAAAAGATGGTCGCGATGGTCAAGACCATCGCGACCATCGGGCTTGCAACAAGACCCTGCGGTAGGGTCTCGCTGCCGCAAGCCCAGGAGTGCTTTTGGCTCTATCAGAGCCAAAAGCACTCCCACTGACATCACTAATGATGTCAGTGGGGCCGGCCCCAGACGGTAGGCATTCCCATGGGAACGCCTCCGTCTGGGTAGCAACGTCCCTGGCACGCCCACCAAAGGGGGCGTGCTGCCACTCACCATCGACAGCACGCCCCCTTTGGTGCGAGACCCATAGTAGATAGTAGATACAGAACATCAGCCTTGTTGAGAGCAAAAGGGCTGAACAAAAAAAAATCAAAAGATGCTACTGTGGGACTATTCAAGCATTGCCTTGCTGACTGGGATATGCTGGTATTTGTAGTTCCACAAACGCAAGGATGTCCAAGCAATCTGTTGCTGCCAGAGATTACTGGGACGTGTATTTTTTTCAATGGTATTTTAATCTCTGTCTGACTTAAAAAAATTATATTTATTTACTTGTTTGACCTATTCCCATTCATTGAAATTGTCAGTGGATTTCTGTTTGCTTTTGGTCATTTAAATGAATGGTACATTTCGGTTGCTGGTTTTCATGCAGCCTCGACTGTCCTGAACCACTGAGATTATTTAGGGAGATTTTCATGGCAATTTCGCGAGTTGCCCTATAATGCACCCACCCTACTCGATACTCCACAATGCAGGAACTGATCATTTCTGAGATTTGTGAGATGGATGCCAATTTTTCTTTTCTTTTTTTCTACCTCAGGGTCCTTAGGGATCCACAGGGATACCTTGGGGTATAGGTCTTGGCTCCACAGCCATGGGCACCACAGAGTTAAAGATGTCCTCCCAGGATGCACTGGGCCCCCTCCTATACCCCGCCCCCAGGCCAAGGCACCTTAGTTTTCAGTAGGTGCCCGGCCGGGAAGCTGGGTCATCGCAGAGGGGGGCTGTGTAACAGCCCCTGAAGATCTTCAAGAGCGGTAGCATAGGACTGTCCAGCGGACGTCCATGCTACCGCTCCGACACCCCCGCCGGCGCCGACCACCGGTAGTGATCCGGGGAGCTCGGCGGGCTCTTGGGGGTTCCTGCTAGCGGAACCTCCGGGGGCCTGGGACTGTGGCCGGACCTACGGGGGGCAGCAGGTAAGCAGCGGGCGTCTGTGGTAGGCGCCCGCTGAATCACAGTCCGGCGTCCCCAGGGCTGGGGGCTCCCTGGGGACGGCAGTATAGTGGAGCCAGGCGGATGCCTGCGCTCTCCACTAGACCACCAGGGATACGGGGCTGGAGCGTTGCGGAACACGCTCCAGCATCCCGGGGGGTTAATGGCCTGCCAGGGGAGGATGCCTTCCCTGTAGCGCACAGGAGGCTCCTCCCCATCACTGCTGTCGGCGCCTTACATTAAGGCTTTGGCGGGCTGAGGCAGTGATCCTCCTCAGGCCCGCCTCCCTTCATCCTCCGGCGGCCATTTTATGCAGACGCTGTGGTGACAGGGTGCGGAGCCTGGGGTGCCCCTTACATACCTCTCCTCCAGTAAAGGTCAGCGTATGTAGCGCTATCACTGCCAGGCTGTAAGTCTGTGTAAGTGATAGTGTACTTAGTGCAGCGTTTCTGCATTGTATGTGACTTTATGCTAGCTCTGTGTGCCTGATTTTTCTCCTGTCAGCCATTTTAGCTATCCCTATTTCTTCCTCTTGACCAACCCTCTCAGTGCCAGTACTGTCAGGGTAGGAATTTACCTCACAGTTTATGATTTATTTCTGTGAGAGGAGAGTCACATACCACTATGTCCAGTGAGGACTCTGTTCCTCTCCTATTTTCCTGCTCCAGATGTAAAGCAGGTGTGGGGGAGGGGGCGGTACTCCAGGATGGGTTATGTGCTGCATGTTTGGCTGTCCCTAGTAACTCTGCTGTACCCGAGTAATGTCACTTAAGCCAATAGTTTTGTGTTTGGCTCCGATCACGTGTTCCCCCACGTCATTCAACCCGGAAGTCTCCCCCGCCCCGAGGCGTCCACATCGTCTAGGCAACTTTTCAAGCTATGCCGGATATAACCTGAAAAGTTGCCTAGACGATGTGGACGCCTCGGTGCGGGGGAGACTTCCGGGTTCAATGACGTGGAGGAACACGTGATCGGAGCCAAACACAAAACTATTGGCTTAAGTGACATTACTCGATCTCAAACACATGAATATTCATATGGAGGGAGGGATTAGCCTGATACACCTGTTTTGTATTGTATTTAGTTGTCTGCTGTTTTTTAATTGGTGAATGGCAGTATTTAAGAGAGTAAAATCTCTAGGATTGCATTCACTTACTCACTTTGCCTTGATAAAGACCCCAGGAAGGGGTGGAAACGCGTTGGCTTATTTTCCTGGATCCTGTCACAGTATTGGCCTGACTGGTTATTGCTGATTGAGATCTGTGGACATCTAAGGATTTCTGCTATACATACCTATCCAGAACTTTTGTATAGTTCTGAAAGCCTTGATGGTAATTGTATTTTTTTCTTCTAATTAAGGATTTTATATGTCACGTGTGTTTACATGTTTTATATGTCTACTCATTATTAAAAAGGAGATTATGCTATGTATTGCTTTCTCTCCATTTTTTTGAGAGACACATCTACACCTTTGTCCACGGATGACATGATTAAGAAGATTTGAAGTGATTAAACAAGCTTTCTCTGAACAGAGGACTCACAATCTTCTGAGGATAAGACGTTTGATTATATAGAAATTGTGCAATAGGAATTGACTTTCCATTTTTTATTGCTTTATTATTAGAGCGCCGACATGATAACAGTCATCTAATTTGCATAAAGATAGGATGACGGGTCGTCTGATGAGGGCGAAATTCTAGATTTGTCGGACACCGACACTCCTCAAGCAGAGGCTAAGTCTAGTATTTACATTCCAGGCCTCATACGGGCAGTCCGTGCGGCCATGGTAATTACTGACGACAACTTACCTGCAGCGCCTACTCATGCTTATTTTAAAGAGGTTAAAGGAGCTGCAGCAGTTTTCCCCCTATCTGGTCAGCTAGTTGATCACATGGAGGAGGCCTGGAAATCTCCAGGAAAAAGATTTCAACCTCACAAGCATCTGGCACGTACTTATCCCTTTGCAGAAGATTATTTCACTAAATGGGAGTCTCCTCCTCAGGTGGTTTCTCACGTTACGCGCTTAGTAAAGAGCGCAACTTTGCCTATGCCGTCTATGTCTTCTCTGACGGATACTACAGACCGTAAGGTGGAGGTGTGTCTTAAGTCCATCTATTCCCTTGCTGGAGGATCATCTAGACCAGCTATGGCTGTCTGCTGGGTGGCCCAGGCTATGGAAAGGTGGGCGGACGCTTTGGAGACATCATTCGCTTCTGAGGGTACCAGCGAACAGGTTATGTTAGTGGGTAACCTTCGGGATTCCGCTACGTACATTAACGAAGCAGCTTTGGATTTGAGCCTGCTTACTTCTAGGATTTCTGCGGCGGCTGTGGCCGCTCGATGCTCCTTGTGGTTACGTTCGTGGAGGGCGGACGCTGAATCCAAGAAAGGCTTGGAATGCTTACCCTACAATGGACAGGTCCTGTTTGGACCAGCCTTGGACAAAATAGTAGACACGTTGGCGGCTGCCAAATCTGCGTGTCTACCCTCAGCCCCGACTCCGTCTTTCTCTAAAAATCCGTCCTTTCGGCCCTATCGCCCTCCGGGAAAACCTAGGGTTCAGTCCTTTCCGAGACCTTCAGGTCCCAAAAAGACCACTAAGACCAAGAAGCAAGCTTGGAGTACCAGACGTCCAGCTGCCAAGCCGGACGACAAACCCTCAGCCTGACGGGTTGGGCCTCCCCTTGGGGGATCCCAGGGTGGGAGGCCGACTTCTGCAATACGCCCAGTGTTGGTTCAAAACCACCACAGACACTGGGGTACGGGAGGTGGTATCTCAAGGATATGCCCTCTCCTTCCGCAGAAGGCCTCCTCATCAGTTCTTTGTAACAGCAGGTCCTTCAGATCCAACGAAGGCTCTAGCGATCCAAGAGTCGGTGCGTTCTATGCTTCAAATGGGAGTAATAGAACCTGTTCCGTTATCCCTGAGAGGGACCGGATATTACTCCAACCTTTTTCTGGTTCAAAAACCAAATGGATCATACCGACCTATACTCAACCTCAAGTCCCTGAACAAGTTTTTAAGGGTCCCTCGGTTCAGGATGGAGACTCTGCGTTCTATTGTTTTAGCTATGCAGCCTGGGGATTTTATGGTGTCCCTGGATATTCAGGATGCTTACCTGCATATCCCCATTGCCAGGGTTCATCAGCGCTACCTCAGATTTACAGTGTTGGACCTCCATTACCAGTTTCAGGCCCTACCGTTTGGCCTTTCCACGGCTCCTCGGGTGTTCACAAAAGTAATGGCGGCCATGGCGGCACACCTGCGGTTGCAGGGAGTTCGCCTGTTACCTTACTTGGACGACCTTCTGTTGTTGGCAGGGTCGCCACAAGTCCTTTGCAGCCATCTACAACTGACAATATCGGTATTGCAGGCTCACGGCTGGATAGTGAACTGGAAGAAGTCCTCTCTAATTCTTTCTCAGAGAATGGTCCATCTCGGGGCATTGTTGGACTCTCAGCAACAGAGGATCTTTTTGACGGAGGAAAAGATAGCCCTGTTGCAGTCCAAGATACGCAATGTTCTAAGCAGTCGCCGAGTGTCTCTTCTCTCGGCGATGAAGTTACTGGGATCCATGGTGTCAACGTTCGACATGGTGGAGTATGCCCAGTTCCACTCCAGGACTCTACAAATGTTGATCCTGTCCAGATGGGACAGAAATCCCCGTCGAATAAAGACGCAGATGATCAGGCTCACTCAGGAGGTGCGCCTGTCTTTGACGTGGTGGTTACAAAAGTCTCATCTCAGCAGGGGACGTCCGTTTTGGATTTCGGATTGGGTCCTTCTAACAACGGATGCTTGCCTTCGGGGCTGGGGCGCTGTGACAGGCCCACATGTCTTCCAGGGCCGGTGGACGTCGGAGGAATCGATCCTGCCAATCAATATATTGGAAATTCGAGCAGTGTTCAGGGCGCTGCAACATGCAAGACCGTTCCTGCTAGGGAAACCTGTGCAGGTTCAGTCAGACAACGCCACCACGGTGGCTTACCTAAATCGTCAGGGAGGAACTCGAAGCCAAGCGGCTCTAAAGGAGGTGTCCCGCATTCTGACTTGGGAAGAAGGCAATCTGCCGGCCATTTCGGCCGTCTTCATTCCGGGTTTGAAAGAAAATGGAGAAATGGCAATTTGCCTTTACTAGAGCAGATTAATTGCAAATCACCATTTAAATAATAAATAATAGTATTTTTAGTCTGTACATGTGCATTCCATGCACTTAAGCACAAAAGCCATTGGTTTATGTCTAGCAGATCTAGCAAGACCACGTGTCTGCAAACGTTATGGCTCCACACCTCTGACTGCATCCAGACTTTTTTTTAAATGATCACAAATGGGGCCAAACTGAGACAGCAGCTGAAATAATAGCCTTCTCAGCCATTATGCAAGTAAAACAAGTATTTACTTCATACTAAACCCACAGATGCCAATCAGACTTTTGGGGCAAAGGGCCTGATTCAGAAGTGCTCGCTCTGAATCAGGGCAGGTTTTTTTTTTTTTTCCGGCCTCCAGGCGATTATCTCGACCATCGGGCTTGCGAGGAGACCCTGTGGTAGGGTCTCAGCACTCGCAAGCCCCAGTGGACTTCCTGCTGTAATAGAGCAGGAAGGCCGCCCACAAACGCCAGGTGTTCCTAAGGGAACGCCTGCGTTTGTGCAGCCACCCCCCCTCCCCGCCTACAAAACGGGGCGAGCTGTCAATCAGCATCGACAGCCGCCCCGTCTTGTAGCAAGACCCGTTGCGACGGATCTGCCGTCGCAGTACAGGTCTCGCGCTGGCGCAGTCAGGTCTGAATCAGGCCCTAAGGTCGGGTCTGAATCAGACCCTAATAAGCGGCGAAAATTTACGTTTTTTCGCCAAAAAAAGGGCAAAATTTTCCCCAAAAAACAGGCGAAAAAAGCTGGACAAAAGTTTTCTCCATCCCAGACCAAGAGCAAAAAAAAGCAAAATAGCTATTTTTGGCTAAAAATGTAGCTGTATGGTTGCAGTGAGGTTATTATAACCAGCCGCACTTTAAGTGCAGTAAATAACACTCTCACTGTACTGTTCTGTTAGCTCAGGATTTCTAGGCTATACAAATTTTTTGTGATCTAGAGGCTAAACATTGTTATATACAGAATATTTCCCTGCAAGTGCATACATTCCATATCAATAAACGTAATGTACAATATAAATTCAGAAATGACCTTTTTATTTCTAGTATTATATTGGAGAATTCTAGAGAGTGCAAACAAAAATGTGTGTGTGTGTATATATATATATATATATATATATATATATACTGTATATATATATATATATATATATATATATATACTGTGTGTGTGTGTGTATATATGTATATACACATACACTATTCTCTAAGTGCTTCCAACAATACGAGTTGCAAAGTCTCCAGGAACTACAAGTCCCAGAATTTCTGTTTGTAAAAGATAAAGCCAACCAGTTTCCAAAGAATTTGGAGCTCCACAGCTGGTTTCACTTGCACTCAGACCTCCGTAATCAAGCCGGCGTTTTCCCCTTTATAGATCCCGAATCCAACCAGCGGGTATTGTATTTTTCTAAAATAAAGCAAGGATGCGCCAATAGTGCATGAATCGATAAAATTTAATCAGCAAACCTTTAGACCAATTCTAAAACTCTGTACCAAAAATGGCGGTATATAGGACACAAGTGTAACAGTATGAGAAATATAACATCCACAGCAATACAGCTCACAGCAGGATGATCTCTCCGTCTGCCTCCTTCCAAAATTGCGCCATACCCCTAGTAGTTTCGTCGCTGGGACTTTGTCAGAGGTCTGGCCCAGCATATCCACGATATCCACTATATACTATTTAGCTGTTGATCACCTGCGTGCAGAATTATCTCATTATCCTGCGCACAGCATGTTAATCAGTTATTGCAACATAAATTCTCACTATATAAAGTTCTATGTATGTATGTAAAATGCTGTGTGCAGGACAATGAGATAATGGTACTGTCTTCAAAACGGCATCAATTCTTCAATTCTTCTAGGTGCACTTGCACACAGCTTTTGAAGGAACTCCCAGACAGACTCCATGTTGAGATCAGGGCTCTGTGGGGGCCATATCATCACATCCAGGATTCCTTGTTGTTCTTTACGCTGTAGCAGGGGAGTTTTCTGAGAGAAGGGGGCAGACTCCGTGTCGGACCACTCCTCTCTCTAGCGATGTCGCGGCAGCCGGCTGGTGCACTAGATTCTGGCTTGGTGCCAGAATCTACTGCACATGCGCTGGTCTCCGGGAAATCATGCGCGAGACACTTGGAAAATGGTCGCCGCCATTTTCCCAATGATTTTTGCTGCTCTGCAGCTTCTGTAAACTGCTGCTTCCCGGCGGGTTGCAAGTGAGTATTTAAAACTGCACCCACTGTCAGTGTTAAGCACGCCGGGCTCTACACCTACCGCGGGTGCCGTTTTACATATAGACCCGCAACCCTCCGGGAAGCAGCGCCTTATAGTAGCCACTGCTTCGTAAATTCTCCCCAAAGGGTGGTCACGCCAAATATTGATTTAATTTAGATTTCTCTTCTGATGATTCAACTTGCATTGTGGTAATTGACAAAAATAAACTTAACACTTCTATTTTTAAAGCATTCTTACTTTGCAACAATTTTTCCACACCTGCCTAAAACTTTTGACAGTACTGTGTGTATATATGTATCTCTTTCTCTCTCTCTCTCTTTCTATATTCACTTTAATTTACAATAAATAAGGAGTAAGGACAATGGCACATATTAATATAGATGAGAAATCTAGCAGCATTGTACATAACAATGTGCAGCATCCTTATCTGAGGCTTTACGTGCCAGTGCATTTAGCTTGAGGTGCGATCTTAATGATCAGAACTCTCCCAGCTCTTTGTTAGTGTAGGAAGAAATATGAAGATAGTTACCCTGCAATGGCAATGTATTGCTGCGGGGGAATCCAGCGAAAAAGCCTTATTTCACAAATGTATGCTGAATAAGGCACACTTTCCAGCAAAACCCGTACATAGCTTAAGGTTGTGTATTTCCATATGACTAGTTTATTTTTACAGACAGATTTCCGTTACAGTCAGTCTGCCATCTACTAAATGCATTGCTCATTTCTGCAAAAGTTTCATAGGAAATAGAAGAGATTAATGTCCTAATTGATAGAAATGCTCTTAGAATTCCCAGCTAACAGAGCTGACCTTTCATAGCTTCTCATCACATATTACATAGGCACACGCTGCTTGCTTCAGAGCCAGTAATGAGAGTCAAATGATAAATCAGGCCGAATATGCAAGATTACATTTCTGCATCTATGGCTCCCTGAAAGGTTAGTATGTCGCCGTATAGAACACCACTCCAAATGGGTTTTATCCTTCTTTTCCATTTCTGACACCACGAGGAAGGGTAGGTTTGCAGTTGAAGGTTAATTGATATTAATATATTAACATAAGATTCTTACAGTGAACTCCATTTCTGACATGTTAACGTTTTTATTACTGAGGGATAAAGCAGGTTTTCCTAACCTATGGTTTGGTTTTCCATGCCATTTAGGATAAAAGACTGTGATCTCTTCCTTTCTGCAAAGCTATTTTGTGCTACAGATGTGTCCACATACATCTTACCTCCGTGCGCTACAAGTGGCGTTAAACATAACGCGTGAGCAACATGTGACTCTGTAGAGCAGAACATCTTTTCCTGCAACCTTTTTTACCTTCAAATGTGTCTTTTCGCAAAGGGATGTAAATAGGACTCAGAATCCGCTTCTGCTGATTAAAATGATATGCGGCATGCCTATACTCTGTGTGCGGGTGTATCTGCATGCCAAATGCTGCATTAGTGTCAGTGGCTGTGACACTGTAACGTAGCATTTCACATGCAGATACACCCGCAGTTGCACACAGATTATAGCATGCCGCATATCATTTTAATCAGCAGAAGTTGCTTGTGCGTTCTATGTGCATCATTTTGCGAGTAAGACGCATTAGAAGGTAAAAAGACCCACGAAAAAATGGGCTGTTAACACGCAAGGAAGTAAGATATATGTGGACACATCTGTACCAATGTACCAGAGTTCCTATTATAATATGATTTTGTTCAGTTCCATAATGTCATGTTCATTGTATTTTATACAGTACTTATTTTCTCCTTAAGCATAAAATGTAATTAAAATATTTGTTACTTAGTAAGATTAAAAAACACAAGTTCTTTGGAGTTCAGTTATGGGGGTTTATTTACTAAAGTGAGAGTTTTTAGAAGTGGAGATGTTACCCATAGCAACCAATCAGATTATAGCTATTATCTTCTAGAAGGTGCTAGGTAAATTTTAAGTAGAATCTGATTGGTTGCTATGGCTAACATCTCCATTTCTAAAAACTCTCACTTTAGTAAATATACCCCTTGGCACGATTCCCTATATTAATTATATCTGTGTGTGTCATTTTAGTAAGGAAAGAATGCAGGCCATTTTTATGTTTCCTACCAGCTCCATGTAGTAAGGAATTTCACAGCTATACCACCTTTACAGTAAAGAACTCCTTCTATTGCTGGTTGTATATTTCCATTTGCATTTGTTCTTAGACAGTAGTTTTCAAAATGGTTCTCGGTGCTAAAAAATATTAGAGAGATCATTTGTTTTTTTATGTGAAATAAACAAACATAGTTTTTCTAACTTTTTTTTAAATTTTAATTGAAAAGAGAACTACAACTGTAAAACAGGTCATAAAGTTGGTTCAAAGACATAATTAAGATAATAGGGTAAAAAGTTTGTCTTTAGTAAACAAATGTAGGTTTGAATGCATCTGACCACCGGGAACCCAACCCCTTTATAAGCTTTGCTAACATACAGTATCTAGCAAAAGTATTCACACCCGCTGCACATGCTTTCATTTTAATGAATAATCATACACTGGAATTTTTTTCCATCATACCTCTATTTCCATCTTCAAAACTCTACATTTATTTTGATAACGAAACACTGTTTCATTTGATAAAAATATTTTTATTTGCATAGATATTACATAACCATACCGAATCAGTTCTTTTATCATGTAATACCTTATATCTCTCTCTATCTCAATTTACACCATCATTGTTAAAATACTGTAGAAAGAACAAAAAGAGCCCTTTCTAACCAGAGAGCAAGGAATCCATTTTTGTAATCCTGGGATTGGGGATTGAAAAAATCTCAATCACCAAGATTGAATTTAAAACAAACCAACCAACCACACCTTGGCCCCCACAGGAAAAAAAGAAAACACATTCATTGCTGCAGCCCCAGTCACTACTGCAGAGTCTGGCCAGGCAGTGCACGGTGTGGGCGGGATGACATGCGGCTGCGTGACCTATTGCGTCTCTCTGCCTTCCCATTTATAGGGCCTAGGCCACGTCTGAGCTGCCCAGGACAGAAGTTATCTTTGCTCTGGCTGCAGAGGACACCGCGGGTCCTGTAAAACTTTAACCCTGAAGTGTGAGAGAGAGGAGTTACTAATTGTTTAGTCTAAAATGATAGAAAGTATTAGATTATTGTTAGTATAACACCTTACTAAACATGTCTGGCCCAATGACAAAAGGCCACCATTAATACAGATATGAATGACAAAACTATTGATGAATACCCTTTCTCTTAATCCTTTTAAGACTAGGGGCCCCATTTACTAATGAGTTTTATCACCAAAACGAGTGATAAATTTCACTGGGTATGATAAATGCTGCTCCAGCCAATCAGCTCCCAACGGTCATTTTTCTAACAGATGACAGTTGGGAGCTGATTGGCTGGAGCATCATTATCATACAGAGTGACATTTATCACTGGTTTTGGTGATAAAACTCGTTAGTAAATGAGGCCCTTAATTTATTATATTATGAACTGCAATTCAAATTACTGTTGCGTTATATTATGAGTACTAATGAACAGGAAGATTTTGGGGGGGATTATTAACAAAGCTGTTTGCCATTAAAATATGGCGGAATTACTGAACTGCTAATTAGTGATTGGCTATGACATAATGAGTAGATTTATCTTATGGTTATGAAATATTGCAATTCTAGTTTTGCAGAGGCAATTATAAATGCAGGCATATTTAAGTTGTTTACAAACATTGATTTAAAATGAAAAGCCTTATTTTTAAACACATTAGTGATTTTAAATGAATAGCGTAATTTTGAATAATTATAATAATAATTATAATTATGTCAGTTATATTGTCCTGTTTCTTGTTTCCTATTGTAACAGTTTGTATCTTGCTCTAAAAAATTGACGTCTCTGCACAATTAAAATGTTGTCAATAGACATGTTAGGGTTAGCATTTAGTCAGTGTTGACGTGCTGCATGCGTTGTCTGTCGACATGTTGACCATGTCTACATAATGAATGTCAACATAATATTCCAAACCTGTGTTTTAACCATTTTTTTTTGTTTATTTTACTATTATTTTTTAAGAAATTCATAAAAGTGTTTCTATTTCAGGAGGGTCGCACATACGTAGGAAGAGAAGATGCTGCATCAGAGCAAGACATAGGTAAGTAAATTCTTATTCAGATTATTATCTGCTAATGTATACAAACATAAGCTAAACTCTGACTTATGGTTATTATGATTAATGCAGCGACTTATAGCTACATGTTAGTATGGTATACATAGGGGGAGGGGCCCTAGATTGCACACCCTAAGCACAATGTGAGGTGTTACCTGCTGAGACTTGTAGTGCTGCAAGCATAAATAGACAAATGCAAGTGCACAGTGTAACCATGCTTAGCCTAATAATATAACTGCTAAATAGCATCAAAGAGGTTCTTTGCATAATAATGGCCATAATTATGGGCCTGCCCACCGCGTCCAGGTAACCTCTATCAGGCAGGTCTCTAACACTCCTATGGAACAAATATAGGGCATGGGACCCCCCAGACCAACCCAGCAGAATTGTCCCATGGCATCATACTAGTGTGAGATTTAAAGTGATGGTTAAAGAATAATAAGGAAGCCTATTTGTTAAGTCCTACATAAGTAGGAGGTTATAATAAAAAGTGTATAAACTGTTAGGGACCTGCCTGATAGAGGTCACCTGGACCCTCCATATCGGTCATGTCTGGCCGGCTGTGGGAGCCGTTGGGGCATGTCAGAGATATTGCTGATGGGTTGGGTACAGGATGCCGGCGATCACAATACTGACGGCAGCATCCCGTCAGACAGAATCCCGACACAACTAGTTAAGTAGCCTATCCCCCAACTACCCCCCCCCCCCCACAGCCTAACCTAACCCTAGCACCCTCCCCCCTCTGTAGCCTAACATCTGACCTTAATACTTCCGATGGTCGGGATTACCACGCTGGCATCACAACCACTGGGATGCTAACTACATGCCTTGCAGACTTATTCAGTTATATTTAGATTACATATATGTTTTATGCTTATCTGCACACCATTCACCTATTCCTATACATTTTCCAAAGCAAAACACACATACCTGGTGCTAATGGGATATTGACTATAATACTATATGTGACTATAGGGAATTGATGAAACTAAATGTGTCCCAGGGCTAAGTCCTGAAAAGCCCAAATGATTTAAACAAAAATGAAAATAAATCTAGTAGATACCTAACCTTAGGAAGATCTCATGACTGTAACAATATAATCTCCTTTCGTGGCTTGGAACACCTGTAGGTCACATCATCCGCTCCCCACTCCTTGTTATCCTTCCCCTCTTCTTATCCCTTCTACACATATTTACCATATTATTCATCAAGGGTTCTCTGTAGATGGTTAGTATATTTGAGTAGGGGGGCAAGGTTATATTCTGTTTTAATGTAAATATGTAATTAATGTGTTATATTATTCACCATTGTGCATTCCTTCAATTCTCGAACTGTGGCTTTTATTTTAATTAAACGATCCTATTAATTATATTCTGATTGCTCCCTTTAATTGATTTGTAGTTCTACATGGCCTTGATTTAGAAAGTGAACATTGCATCTTTGAAAGCCTCAATGGCACAGTGACCCTAATACCATTAAATGAAGCACAGTGTTCAGTAAACGGAATACAGATTATTGAGTCAACTCAACTCAACCAAGGTAATAACTCTACGGTATTTTGTTAAAGTATTCTTTGTAAATGAAAATCTGCGGGTTTTTTTTTAAATAAATCTGTATAACGCGCTTCTACTTTTCTTCTCACATAAACATTTAAACAATGTATTAATACATATATATTATTTTGTGTGTACAAGAAATTCAAAGGGGATCCGGTCACATTGTCGACAGTTACCATATCGACATTTATAATGTCCCGTTCATTGATAATGTTGACACCGTAGTGTCGAAAGAATGTCGACATGGTTCAACATATTGACAGGCACCATGTTCACAATGTCGATATCTAAAATGTCACGCGAAAAGTCATCATTCTCAGAATGTCAACAATTAGTGTTGGGAGGGTTGGGGTTAGACACTAGGGGCAGGATTAGGGTTGAGGATAGGGGTATCATACTCACCAGAACGCCTTTCCGCCAGACGTCTCTGCTGGAAGCGCTCGTCACATGGCCACTGGTACCTGAAAGATGACTCTGGAGGCTGCCGCCGTGACCAGGTATGTGACTGCTGGGCCACCATGAACATTAGGTCAACATTCTGTCATGTAGTCATGTCATCTGTGTAGCCATGAAGAATGTTGACATTCTAAGCATGTCGACATCAGAACTGTTGACTTAACATACTACAACCCATTTTAAGTAACATCACAGTTGAGTGTAACAATTACAACTATACCCTGACAATTAGTATAGTGGGCCTGATTCAGAGCCGGACGCAATTAGCGCTCGCTCATCCAGAAAATAGGGGTGGCTATTCAAATCAACCGTTCGCTCTTTGCGGTCTGTTCACGCCTCTAGGTCTGAACGAGCGAATAAAACTTGCGGTCGTTTTTTGAAAAAATACGCCCCCTGGCCGCTCGCATCCTACGTCATGTCCGCTATTTATTAGATTAATCGAGTACATCGACCAGGGTATGAACTGCTCGCTATTCTTGGGGTTGGTTTTTCCTACCACAATTTTGCGAGCAGTTCTGACTATAAAATAACCCAGTGACGTGGTCAATGACGCTGCTGTTTTCATTATGCACACCCATAAAACGCCTGTTTTGACCCTTAAGCACGCCTGCGTTCGGATCTCCACTCCCCGTTTTCAAGCACCTTCCCCCATTACCACCCACATACGCCTCTTTCTGTCACTCAAATTATCAGGCATTTGCTATTTTGCGAGCACATGAATTTCGACCGCACTGACTGGTTCGCGCATGCGTATAACGATCCGTACGCATGCGCAGTTGGGCAAACATCGCTCGGAGCGAACGAGCGGCCGCTTACGAGCGGCTCTGAATCAGGCCCAGTGTTTTTGGATTGGAGTAAGGTACAAGGGAGGAGGAATGCGCATAAGACTTAAGACCCCCAATACATCAGCAATTGTGCAATTTGCAATCGATTGAAAAAGGGAAAGATTTTCATACACAATCGATTGTGGCAATTCTGCAATCGATTGAAAAAGGGAAAGATTTTTATACACAATCGATTGCAAATTACTGCAAACAATTGCTGATGTATGGGGGCCTTAACAGCTGAGTCCTCACACCTATCCTCAATCCGCACTAATTAGCATGTCCCAGGCTTTAAGACTAAAGGCCCCCATACATCAGCAATTGTGCAATTTGCAATCGATTGTGTATAAACATCTTTCCCTTGTTCAATCGATTGTGGCAAATCTGCAATCGATTGAGAAAGGGAAAGATTTTTATGCACAGTCAATTGCACAATTGCTGCAATCAATTGCTGATATCTGGGGGCTTTAAGATGCCCCTATATCCCCGCCGCACACTTTTTCACAACACATGCATCACATTTGTATCAGTCATGTGACATAAGTACAATGCATGGGTACCCTGACATTGCATGCAGCAGCTGTGTGCTCCTCAACCTCTAAACTGGGGAAAAAGGCAAAAGATGGAGGTCTGCACAATTTATCATGCCACGTATCATTGTGGTTAATCTTTATACCAACTCCAATGCAACAAAAATATTAATTCTAATATTAATTTTATAAAGTTACTATAAGCGACTTTGAATGATGCTATGATGAGAGTAAAATGCTGAATTCAGGAAAAAGTACGAAATTCCAGGAATCACTACCTGTGACGGGTTATGCAAACCATATCAGTCTCCATGTAGCTCAGAAAGTATAGGTGTATGAGAACACATCTGTATGTGTGCTGTTCATGCTCTGTCACATGGAACCAAGATACTGATGTGTCCTGCTACATCTTTACCGATCACGCTACAAACGTGCTTACACATCGCGCCACTGTGATCACACCATGCATTCCTGTGGAGGCGCGGGTGCGAACGCTGTGCGCGTATCCGCTCGCGGGCACACACCTTGCGCAATGTGTGATGCGAATCGCTGCGTAAGCAGCAAAGATCTAGCAGGACACATCTGTACTGTAATCTATGCACTAAGCATGTGGTCAGCTCAGTAAACCAGTATGGCGTACTCAGTACACTTCAGTTCCGTTTTTACACACCGTAATAAGTCATGACTTTGTACTTTGGTATTATAGCGCATATACCAGCGTATGACCATGTGCTGTGATGGCAGAAAATAGTTTTGGGATTTATAAATATTTTAAAGAACTTTTCCCAAACTGTTTTGCACTCTCACAGTTGCTTATACAGTAGCTGCCTTATTCTAAAGTTTTATAGTCTGGTCCCAATACTGCAGTTTCCACAGTCCTGCTCTCCACCACTAGTAAATTAGTTTGGTTGTTAGTGACACATTGTGTTTGAAGGCAACAGTCTGTACAAAGTTTTACACCACACATGTCTCCATAGCATCCATTATTAATAGTGCAGCAAGTTGTAAGCTTGTTGGTTGTCATTTGAGGTAGCTGCATAATCTGCTGATGGAATGTATACTGTATAGGCAAACAATACAGTGAATATATGTTTACTGCTGGGAAACTACATTTGTATTGTGTTGGAACTCTGGCAACAGCATGGAAGTACATGCTGATATCTGTAGTGACTTTGCTAAATCTCCTAATTAGAGAATGACTCAGCCTTCAGTATATTTTCTCTTATATAAAGCAATATATGTAATTCTAGTCTGTAATTCCCAATGGAAATCTCTGGTTTTAATTATTAGTTGACCCCCGAAAACATTTCTATGTTTAAATACTGATTATATGCACAGTCCAATTCCTATTCTTCTAAACTTGGACGCGGTTCTTACGATCTATTCTTAGCATCTGGATTTTGTCAACTAAAATTTAGTGAAATGTAATTCCTAGAATAGCAGATGTGACTTTATGATGTTTTGTAGTGTAGCCTTGTCCACCTTACCTTGCTTAGATGAACCTGTTTTACAGAAAAATATCCCTGGTACTGTAATTATTTTTAAATGTTGACAATTATGCTTCCTGCATGGGTACAAATGCTTTGCATTTGGGTACAAAATATTTTGTTATTGGCAGGATGTATTTTGGTCTATTAAACTTGAGTACTCACTATGCCATGTATTGTACGATATATCGTTCCAATGCAGATCGGAACAATATATTGTAGACATCGTAGAGTGTGTACGGCCGAACCGTCATGTACGTCTTCGGCCCATCTGTAAAGCGCAACGGAATGTGCTGCGCTTTATAAGAAACTGTTAATAAATAAATATTCTGCACGGCAGATGGAACAATACAATGAACGACACGGTGCTGTTACACGCAGCATGTAACGACACATTGCATCGGCGTACGATGGATCCTGCAGCATGTACGGCGCGCACATTGTATCTTTATATCGCATAGTTGCATTGCTGGGTTGTACCGTCATATGGTGTGTACGGTATGCAGTCGGGAAGCTGGCGGACCTAATCCCGACAGCCGGCTTCCCGACTGCTTAATGCCGGCGAGGGTTAAATGACAGGGCGTCTAAATCTAGAAGCCTATCATTTTACCGACGCCGGGAGACCGGCGCCCGGCATCCTGATCGAAGGGACGCCGTACGCCGAGTGAGGATAGTCGCTGGGGGGGTTTTGGGGGTGGAGGGTTAGGTTTAGGGTTCCCGGGGGGGACTTAGGGTTAGGCTCCCCCTGGGAGGTTAGGTTTAGGCTAGGGGAAAGGGGGGTTAGGGTTAGGCACCCCCGGGGGTAGGTTAGGGTTAGGCACCTCCCCGGGGGACTTAGGTTTAGGCGGCATGGAAGAGGGGTTAGGTTTAGGCACTTAGAGGGGGGATTCAGTGGCAAATGCAGGATTTCTAGAGGGGGGTTTCCAAATGCTTAATTTTAGAGCGAGTTTGGACAGTCCATGAAGAATTAGCACTTATCCAGCTTTAATATGTTACATACAAAGTATATTGGGTGAGATGTACAAAGCCCAGAAACGGTATCAGCGCACATTATGTGCGCTGATACTGCTTCTCCCCGATGTATGATCGGGGGTCTGGGCGGTAAATGACAGGGGCGCTATGCGCCCCTGTCATTATCGGCGCTGCTATCTACAAGATAGCAGCGCCGACGGCAGGGCCATGTATGAACGGTCATAACGCATGACCGTTCGGCCGGCTGTAGCTGTCGTTATCGACAGCTACAGCCTGGCGCTAGCCTATCCCCACAGCAGGGACAGCGCTGTCCCAGCTGCGGCGGCTGCCGGCTCCAGGGCTCCACGCGGGGATCTCGCGATACTTGCGAGATCCCGCGCATGCTCAGTGGAGCCGGCCGGGACAGAGACACAGCGCATCAGCACTAGGCTGATGCGCTGCTGTCTCTAGCGGGTAGCGCCGGAGGGGGGAGTTAACGCTCCCCCTCTCCGGCCGATGAGATGTTTATACATCTCATCGGTAGTGCTTCCTGCTTCGCCTCGGTAAAGAGGCGAAGCGGGAAGCGTTATAGCGGCACGTTAAGTGCCGCTATAATACATCTACCCCAATGTGTTGCATAATTCCAGCATATACATGACCAGCGATCACAGTAAGCCATTAGATGTGGCAGTAGGTCCATTCTGTCTGAGCTGAATGTTTTTCTCCAGAGCTTTGGAGCAAGTCCGGGAGTCTGGGGGAGCGGCAGAAGAACCTAGCACTGCCCTGGACATATTTATGTACATATTGGTCTCCTTATGTACTGGATAGTGTATTATTATTATACAGTATTAATAATTAACCCTATTGATGGTCTATAGCAGTGCACCCCTAACAGTCATGTATTCCACATGTATTCCAAATGTCCTAGTTGGTGCACAGGTTATTTATTACTAACTGACACATTTGAAAAATTCCACAGGTGGTGCTAATCATTTCATTTGTGATACTGAGAAGAACATGCAGCACTAGTAACATTGTATTATATTACTATTTCTATTGTGGTCATGGTGTGTGCTGGGGAGGGGGGTTTCCAGGCAGACAGAAACCTCCCCCTGCTTTTGCCTATGTGATTAGGGTTAGGCACTGGGGGGGGAAGGTTAGGGTTAGGCACCCCTAAGGGAGGGTTAGGGGGTAGAATTAGGTTAGAGAATACTTACCTTGGACGATCGGGATTTCCTCCTCCGCCAGGTTGCCGCAGTTGGGACTCCATCCGCCGGAAATGGGTCCGGTGGTAAATCATACCGATTCCGGTGTGTACCTAGCTTTTCAGTAGCCACAATACACACACATCCCAGGCTATAATTGTTATTCTGCTACCTTTTGTATCCATTGTTCCCAACACCTCTTTGATTGTAAGCTCATCTGGGCAGGTTTCTATTTTGTCTGTTTCTATTCTGATCCCATCAATGTACAGTACTGTCAATATGTTGATGTTTTGAAAAATAATAATAATAGTACATCTCACACCATATGAATTGCTTTGCATCATACTCTTGCAGGAATGTATCCCAGTTCCCTTTTCTTATATAATTTCCTCATGATTATCGTTTTTTCTTTTTTCCAGAAGCAAACCATAAATATAATGTAGCAAATCAAATAAAATGTTTTAAGATGACGTGCATCGTCTGCCGGAGAGTTTCCCTCTAAGGAACTTTGGGCCTGATTCAGCTTTGGGAATAGATGAAGATAGAGCAAGTAACTGATCATCTTGGTAATACCATGCTGCACTGCAGGTGGGGTAGATATAAAGTGTGCAGAGAGATTAGATTTGGGAGGCGTGTGTCCAAACTGAAATCTGAATCGCAGTGTAAATAAGTACTTGTGGGCTACATGCAAAAGCAGCCAGTATTTACCCTGCATGCTAAATTTTTTTTTATGTATTTACGCCCCTTGCATTGCAATATGGTTTGTCCAGGTACACATTTACTTGCAATATTGTACTCTATTCACAAGGCTGAATCAGTCCCCCTGCAAGGTGTAGGTCTGAACCAGGAATATTATAGAAAAACAAAATACATTTGTACTGAAAGTTTATGTTGCTGATACAAATGCTATGGCCAGGATTAATAACTAAACATAGTATTAATCATGAAAAGTTGCTCTGGAAATTGGAATTGGGTTGTTTATTGGAAAGCACAGGTTAAGAAACCGATTATTTTGACATTAATTGACAGTAAAACTGTAGTAAGCATGCATGTCACATGGAGGCCACTAGTTGTGGTCTCTGTACAGGTGTAATCATGCATATAGTCTTAGCTTTGCGGCTCAGTAAATCAGCCCAGCTACACAGACACTTTATGTGGGGGATTCCATTCCCCGGCATTGATACAATGTGTCGTTAGATGCCATGTGCCCGGTATGTGTGTAGGCATGCAGCACAGCCATGAGTTTTAAAGGATAACTTCACTTTCAAACGAATGGTTACCAATAAATATATTTGGTCCACCATTTCATACTTACCGCTTGGTATTTGTATCATCACCTGTTATTTATAGGTCCCTATTCTGTAGCTCAGCACAAGGTGCATATACCAATACAATGCAAACATGACCTACAGATGTGTCCTCATACATTGTTGCTGCAGTCATGCCAAATATCCCCTCTCGGCGTGCCAGGTCCTGTGCAACCCGGCTTGTGATGACCATCTTTTCTTTGCATCTTGGTCGCAATGCGATGTGACTAGGACGCACCAGGAGACTACACTGAATTATTTATTATTCAACACTTTTGTATCTGTGTGTGACAGAGGGGTGAATTTAATTAGCTGCGGTAATGTACAACGTCTAATTGATCCCCTGGGGGCTATTCAGTGGGTCCCCGAAGTGTGGTCACAGTAGCCCTTATCTGGGTTTTTCTTCCTGGAGCTCAGCAACCTCTGATAATGACCCTGTTATCGGGAAGCCGGAGACGTGAACTTATTATTTTTTATTTATTTAATTATTAACCGTTTCTTGTATAGCGTAGCATATTCCGCTGCGCTTTGACTTATCACGGATCCTGTGTGTATTCATCCGAAAACAGTTCATTTTACAGGGGAATAAAATGGGCTTTAAATAAATTGCCCGAAGGTAAAATTAAAATGCGGCAAGTACCGTTTTCTCCACCCAAAAAATTATCAGGGGCAAATGGAATAGTCTGAATCTCTGTACGAAGTGCTATGATGCAGCGGTCGCAGCTTTTTTCCAGCACAAGTTCCATTGTGCTTTATTTACACATATATACAAGTTTCGCATATCAAACTAATAAGTGCAGCCTCCTCGTGCGTCCTACTAGCATCACATTGCAACTAAGGCACATTTTCAGGGGAAAAAGACGCTCGGGGTAAGCAGTCTCTCATGGGACCTGATGGCTCACTCATACCAGATGTCTCGTGCCACATGGCGTATTGCGGCTAGATGTATGAGGACACATCTGTAAAGTGCACAAAGATTACAGTACAAAATAACATGTGGATAATACCATTCACAGAACCTCTGTGACAAATGTAGACCAAGGAGCTCATATCATAATATAATCTGGTCCTGCTGCTTGTGGGAAAAACACTTAGTAATGTCTCAGATAAAAGTTCTAAAAGAAAATCCACAGCTCTGGAATTATCTGATTTTCACTCAGTGTATTGTAGAGAGAGAGTCTCTTGTACAATAAGAATTTACATAGACAGGAAATGCATAAAATCTGCAAGAATACCAATAAAAATGGTGTTTACCACTGGGGATTCAATAGCAGCGATAATTATAGCGAATGAAGTTGAATATGCAACAAAAATGTAATTATGCTGATTAGCATGCCCCTTGTCACAGAACATAGCAACATAAAGAAAAACAATACAAATATGGCAATCAGTAGCTGCACATCTATGCAAATTCAGTCACCATAACTACTGAACCTATACCACAGTCGATTGGCTAGGCAGACATATACAGAGCCACTGTTTGCAAGGGGGAGAAGATGATGGCATAGGTAACAAAAAGAAGAGTACACAAATGTGGAAATTACTGCTCGTGGAAGCTTACAATCTGTGGGTGAGGGGCAGGCAGACATGGGTGACAGAAGGGTGTGTTAGTATTTGAGAACAAAAGGGGGTGGTTAGGATGAGTGCTGGAGGCCTTAATAAAGAAATGGGTTTTGTGAACCCGTTTGAAGCTTTTTTGGGAGATGGAGAGTCCGAAAGGGAGAGGATATGAGTTCCTGTGGTAGGGAGCATCAGGAGTAAAATCCGGAAGGCATGAATGGGAAGAGGTGATCAGTTGGAAAGAGAGGAGGCAGGCATGGTCTGTGTGATGTGTGCGGGTGGTAGTGTGGAGGGAGATGAAGTTAGAGATAAGAGGATTGGATGAGGGCTTTATAGGTGAGTTTGAATTGGACTGTGTAGGGGATGGGGAGGCAGTGTTGGGCCTAGCAGAGATAGAGGAGGCAGATAGAGTGTATGCAGAGAATTATGCATTTAGGATGGATTGTAGTGGAGAGAAGTGGAAGTCAGGAAGGACAGCTTCAGTTTTTAGACACAGCAATCCTTGACCTTCGATAGATTCATCTTGCTTAGTGCACTTGCTCTGGGTAACAGAAAGTGCTGAGCAACCTTGACAGTGTTGTCTCTTCAAACTCCATTTAGTGTTAACTTCTGTGCAGCTGCTATCTGTGTCTGATGCAGCCATGCTATAAACAACTATGCAATGATACGGGGGAGAGAGACAAATATGGGTTAGTGGTGATCAGAGACAAAATATAGTCAGGGGCGTGCGGGATGTTGCATCCCGTACCCATCCCCACTGAAATAGTATAGTAAAACCAAATATATAACTTGCTCTTAATTCAGTTACAGCATCAATCGTAATGTAAGAAACAAGAAGGTCTGAGCCACTGAAAAGTACATTCATCTTGATATTTATTTCTGTGATGTGGAGCACAAGAAGTGCAGGTCTCTGTTCTAGTTAAATGGCCCATTCATGGCATTAATCCAGACCCAGCACATGATTTTCAATGAAGTTATTTGTGGATGCTCAGGTTCTAGCATTTAAAAGTTCAAAGTACAGGTACTGGATCTATTATGCAGAATGATCGGGATAAAGTGTCCCCCAGTATAATTTTGGTGCAAATGCCTAAAATCTATTCTAAAACACATGCCTCTCTTTCCTCACATGACTTATGTCGTTCCCCTCCTTGTTAGATTATATAACAGAGCCCACCTAGTAATTGTGGGAAGAAACTCTGTGATTGTTTGTGAATGTTAAAAAGAAAAGTACAGAGGTTATCGAGGCTTAAAGTCTTGACCTTGTGCACCAAGACTTTAGTTTGTGGCTACATGTCTGTAGGTCATTGGTTACAAAACATTTAGGCGGCAGGCAGTGGGGGGGAGATGTTCATCTGAATATTTTTTTTAAAGTGTCACAGTTTATTCTTTTGCAAGGCTGACTTCAGCAAGCAAGGAGAAAGTACCATTGTGAATTAAATGAGCTATAGTACATACATAACCATTATGCTCAACCTTCCACCTAAAACATCAATTTACCATCTGTTTTGTTATTAGTAACACACATTTCTCAGATTGCTGAACTGATCAAAGTTATGTGAAAATATAAAACGGTGGCAATTCTCTCGCTGATTAAGCTCTGTGTCATGTAAAGCAATCCATCTAACAAATGTCTCTGCAAGAAATGAGACCCCGCTCATAAATAGTTCCCGTAACTTTAATTCAAGGTTAATAATCAGGTTATTTTTTCCCTTAAGGGACTTATATAATTGTTTTAGTCCAATAGCAGTGTTACATTCATTTGTAATTCTGGTACTGACCCTTTGGCATTTTCTTTCTATCTTACAAGTCTTTTTAATATGACACCGAGCTGAACTTATATAACGACTTTGTTGGAACATTTTCAAGCTGCTGATAGCTTAAGTGGACATCCCCGGGCTTAGCAATGTGTAATTGGCTGATAGCTGATAAAAGATTGGAGTCGTGAAAAATCAGCGACTTGGATGATCAACAAGTTTAGATGAGTTCTCGTGGAGGCCGAATGATTTTTTTTCTCCCCTAAATAATTTGTTGGACGACATCGGCGTGCTTAAAATTTAAACCATACTTTTGTTTCATTTGAGCAAGCAATTACTGTAATGTAATTAGCTCTAAAACCGCAATTGGCTTAAATGGCATTTTATTATATTACATTCTTGTTTGTCTGTTCTTGTCGAAAGATTCTTTTAATGTATTTTAAAGGGTGAAGGTAATTTCTGCAGTGTGGGACGTGTTTATCAATATGCTTGTTTAATTTTTAAAAAGGTACATCTTACTTTATAGCAGAGGTTCCCAAACTTCGCCATTACAGTCCAGGTTTTAACAATCTCCATACTTGAGTACAGATGGATAAATTAAATTGACTGAGGTACTCTTACCTGTGCTCAAGCAGGGATATCTTGAAAACCTGGACTGTAATGGCGGAGTTTAGGAACCTCTGCCTTATAGCATTATTTTTACAGACATGGCATGGAATTTGTGTTTTATAAAGGACATATTACCGGCAGCTGTAATCTATTCTTTTCAATGGAGATGTCCCATATACAGTTCTCGGCATTAGTTCTGAAGCTGTGTGACATTGGTGTTTGGGGGACGGTCACATCCAGGAAACCCCATCTTGCCTTAAAAAGAGACTCTTAAAATACAGCTCATATTTGACCAGACTGTAAAATAAGGGGCCTGATTCAGACCCACTCGCGAGCGGCTGTCCGCTCACAAGTGGGTCGATGGTCTGCACTGCGCATACGCAAGACGGAGGGAGCTCCGTCGTGCGCATGTGCGAGACGCGACGAGCGAAGGTCTTTCCTTCGCTCGTTGTGTCTGATCAAAGGGGGAGTGCTGTCGATGTTGACTGACAGCACGCCCCCTTTGGTGGGCGTGCCGGGGGCGTGCCTCCCAGACGGGGGCGTTCCCAAGGGAACGCCTACCGTCAGAAGCCGGCCCCACTGACATCACTAGTGATGTCAGTGGGAGTGATTTTGGCTCTGATAGAGCCAAAATCACTCCGGGCCTTGCGGTTGAGAAACTCAACCGCAGGCTTCGGCTTGCAGTGGCGATGGTCAAGACCATCGCGACCATCATCCTGCATGCTCGTATATGCTGTGGGTGGTGACCCACAGCTATACGAGCGTCCAGGAGGACGCTCCATAATTATGGAGGTGGGCCCTGATTCAGAGCGAGCGCTCTGGTCAGAGCGTCCGGCTCTGAATCAGGGCCAAGGTTTTTTTGTGTTTTTTTAGAACTGTGTAAATATTGCTGAGCAGCTTATCACCCCAAGGCCCCCCCCCCCATTCTTCCCAACTCTAAACCTGTATGCTCATTATAAATTTGCCCCCTCTACAGTGTTTACATGAATGCTAATGTTGCATTAATTTATCTCTAGTATTGGTTAAAAAGACTTGTCAAAATCCATTGGGATGATGCTATGATGCTTCTTATATCCTGTCCAGAGGGGGAAAAATAGGCTGTACAGGGAATTTTGCCTCAACTCAAGTGGGCAAAACAATAATGCGGTAATGAAAACAACACTGATCCATTTGTACGCACCTGCCCAGTGGACACTGCATACTACACTGGAGCGTTTTTACATGGACACTGTTAGCACAGCCGGATTACCCATTAAGCAGTCTAGGTGAGCGCCTAGGGTCCAGTGAGTCCTAGAGTCTAGAGCAGTGGCTCTCAAACTCGGTCCTCAGAACCCCACACAGTTCATGTTTTCCAGGTCACCCAGCAGGTGCACAGGTGTATTCATTACTGATTGACACATTTTAAACGATCCACAGGTGGACCTAATTATTTCACTTGTGATCCTGTGAAGAGTCCTGGAAAACATGCACTATTTGGGGTCCTGAGGACCGAGTTTGAGAACCTGTGGTCTAGAGCCATCCGTTGCTGACTATTTAAATTAAATTTTTAAGATAAATCGTCCTCATGAGCAGGCAGAGCCCAGGGCCTGGATGATAGGGGGGCCTGAAAATTTTGCTTGTGTCTCAGGTCAGCGCCTAAAAGGTTAATGGCAGTGTGAAGACGCTGACCCATCAGTTATAACGAGTGCGTCTCTATTGACTAACAGGATGACCATCATAGGCTAGATGGGGTGCCGCCTTGGATGGAATCCGTATGTTATACCGCCGGCCGCATGGTTCAAATCCCGAGAGTGGAAGGCCCGGCAGGGGTGAAGATCCCGACAGCGGATTAAGGTAAGTAACCCTAATCCTACCCTCCCTTAGAGGTCCCTAACTCTAACCTCCCCCCCAGTGCCTAACCCTACCCCCCCTAAGTGCCTAAACCTAACCCCCCTCTTCCCCTAGCCTAAACCTAACTCTCCCGGTGGGGTGCCTAACCCTAAGTCCTCCTGGGAGCCCTAAAACCTAACCCTCCTTCCCCCTGCGACTGTCCGCGCCCGGTGCCTGGCTTACCTTCGTACAGTACGTCGTGATCTTTAGCAAACTGCAGAGAGAGAGAGCAACGGCTTTCTCCTTGCTAACCTGCCATGCACACCATTGTTGTTTAGTGTCCTGCTCTGATGTTAATGTGAGAAAGGTCTTCAGTTTCTTAGAGGTGAACTTGGGTTCCTTTGTGACCATGCAAACTATTAGATGCTTTGCTCTTGCTCTTTGTTGGTCAACTACTCATGGGGAGGGTATTTTCTTCATTTGTACACAGTATTTTTAGAGATGGTTTTGTAACCTTTTCCAGCCTGATGAGCATCAACAACTCTTCTTCTGAGGTCCTCAGAAATCTCCTTTGCACGTGGCATGATACACTTCCACAAACGTGTTGTGAACATCAGACTTTGATAGATCACTGTTCTTTTAAAAAGACATGTGTCCACTCATACCCGATTGCCATCCCATAGATTGAAAATACCTGACTCTAGTTTCACCTTCAAAATATCTGCACATATATGTGATATTGGATAATTTTCCTCAAAAACAAAATGAGCATGTCTAATGTTTTTGTCTCATTTGTTTGCTTTGGTTTTCTTTATCTACTTTTAGGACTTATGTGAAAATCTGAGGTAGTTTTAGACCAAATTTCGGCAAAAATATAGAAAATTCTGAAGGATTCTTCATAAACTTTCAAGCACCACTGTAAATGTAGTCTAAATGGAAGCATTTATTCCACAGAATATGCATGTACAATCTAGAAACACACTTTGTTACAGGCAGGGGCGTATCTACCCATTGGCCAGGATGGCACTCGCCAGGGGCGCTGACCAAAGGGGGGCGCCATCCGGCAGTGCCACCAGCAGCCAAGGGGTGGACTACCACTGTTAGTCCCCCGGCCCCACAAGTGTAGGACAGACCGCAGTGAGAGCGGTCTACCCTACACAGTTTACAAACACACATCCGCCACTGGTGGCTGTGTGTGTGCTATAGCAGCCAGCCAATGAGAGTCAGACAGACTCTCATTTGCTGCTGCGTCGTCCATGGAGGGAGCCGGCTGGAGCTCACTAATGAGCTCCTTCTCCCGGCTCCCCTCGCAGCATGTGATGGGAGAGACTTCATGACTTCTCTCACATGGTGCAAGAGAAGAGCTAGGACTCAGAGCGGACAGCGGGGGTCGCGCATCAGGAGCGGGAAACGTGTAAAGTTGTATTTTTTTTTCTTGTGTGTGTGTCAGCCTGGCACAGCAGGGGGGGGGGCACTGTATAGGGGGTGGCCACTACTGGGGGCACTTTGTGGTGGGGCCACTACTGGGGCACTTTAGGGGGGGTCACTACTGGGGGCACTGTATGGGGGACTACTACTGGGGGCAATGCAACATAGGGGGGACTACTACTGTGGGCAATGCAGCATAGGGGGAACTACTACTGGGGGCACTGTATAGGGGGGACTACTACTGGGGGAAATGCAACATAGGGGGGTTACTACTGAGGGAAATGCAACTTATTGTGGACTACTACTGGTGCACTGTATAGGGGGAGCTACTACTGGGGGCACTGTATAAAGGGGAGAGCTGCTGGGTCATTGTTTAAGGTGGACTACTACTGGGGGCACTGTATAGGGGGGACTACTACTGGGGGCACTGCAGCATAGTGGGGATTACTACTGAGGTCACTGCATGGGGGGGAGGGGTGCGCCAGTCCATTACATTGCCAGGGGCGCTTGGAACCCTAGATACACCCCTGGTTACAGGCACTTTAACGTTACTTATTTTAAGTATATGGCCAGTTATACTGCAAAATGAGAGGGAGGAGCAGTGCCGGGTTAAACCCTGTGGAGGCCCCATGGTAGTCGAAATCTCGGGGCCTCCCCTCGCAAGATATCTCCTAATACTTTTTTAATTTTACCAACCAACAATTTTAATAAACCGTATGTAGGTTGCAAAAAATGTTTAGAAGCTGACAATAGATGAGATTTTAAGGGACAAACTGTAATGTAAATCTGATGTCTATGGTTCATGCACTTGAAGTCAGGGCTTGACAAATGTTTCTAAAATCTAGGAGCCAGGGTGAAAGTGTAGGAGCCAGACCCCCCCCCTTCCCCCGAGGCAGCATTACTGAGCACCTACGTCCCAGGCAACCAACTCCCATGGCCACAACACTAATGGGTTACCCCAGGTAAACCCCCCCAGTAGTGGTCCCCCCCTATGCAGTGCCCCATTAACAGTGCCCCCAGTAGTGGTCCCCCTATGCAGTGCCCCCAGTAGTAGTCCCCCCTATGCAGTGCCCCCAGTAGTAGTCCCCACTATGCATTGCCCCTAGTAGCGCCCCCCCTTATACAGTGCCCTAGTAGCGCCCCTCCCCTCTTATACAGTGCCCCAGTAGCGCCCACCCCCCATACAGTGCAACCAGTAGTGGCCACCCCACCTATGCAGTGCCCCCAGTAGTGGTCCCCATATACGGTGCCCTCAGTAGTGGTCCCCCTATTTAGTGCCCCTTATATAATGCCCCCAGAAGTGCCCCAAGATTGGCTGCTGGTCGGCGAGCACTGAGTGGCTTGTGACCACATTAGACTGACGGTGTCTCTGTGCCTCTCGGGATGCGGCTCCAAACCCACAAGAGCAGCAACCTATCCTCCCACAGCCTCTCCACAGCACCCATTGAAGTCCGGCACCTGGGTCATGTGCCCCCTTAGCCCCCCCCCCTTAGTTGTGGCCCTGTAATGGGTACATTACATTTAAACAGTATTTTCTCTATAGAGTCTTTAATGTAAAGTTTTTGTTTCTTTGAATTGATACATTTTTTCTATCTTTTGGAAACAATTTTAAGAAAGCTTGATTGTAATTTTCTTTCAATATCAAATTAATATTATTTTGATCTGTTGTTGCCGGGCCCCTAAAAGGCACTGGGCCCATAGGCCGGTGCCTACTTTGCCTATTTGGTAATCCGCCACTGGGTAGGTGGTAACACAACCCAGTATTAGTGGACATTGAACGAGAGCTGTAACCCTTATTCCACAAGTAGTGCTTACACTGACCAGGGACTGGGACTGTTGCATTCACATCTATTATAGCTATTTGTATTAAATACAGTATGAGGTTGTACAAAAAGTCAATTGCTATGAACCAGATGGACAGATTGTTATTCGCGAAATCTACACATTGGCATTATATGAGACATTATGAGAATGTAAGATAAAATAATACAGACTCTCTGTAGAAGATCACAAACTTTGTGTAATTGCTGAGCCTTCACTACTCACATCATAGTGCACAGTCTCCTGGGAGAATACACAGGCTCTGTGCTGTAGTCATATTAAAGATACAGGTTGAGTCTCCCATATCCAATTATTCCGAAATACAGAATTTTTGAGCATGACTGAGAAACCTTTGCTTTCTGATGGTTCAATGTACACAAACTTTATTTAAGGCACAAAATTATTAAAAAATATTGTACAAAGTTACCTTGCGGCTGTGTCTATAAGGTGCATAAATGAATTTCATGTACAAAAACTGTGATGCACAAAATTATTAAACATATTGTATACAACAGAGCCGTAGCTCTGTTGGTCCCAAGCATTTTGATTATGGGAGACTCAACCTGTATTATCATTAGGTCACATGGATGCATAAATAAGGAGGAAAATGAACACTCTCTAATAAGAATGTTTCAGATGTAGCAACGCTTCTTCCTATTCATATAACCAATGTATTCTGCCATGCTGTATGTAAAATAAAAATTGCAGGAAGGGTAAAATAACGTAGACAAAGGTTCAGCGGTGTGTGTATATGTATATTAAGGGGCTGGTGGTGTAACATGTGACCGCCTATTGGTCGCTGGCATATACACCTGTATTACACCAAATCGCCATCAGTGTTTACTTGCACCATAGCAGGGCCTGTGTTTGTGTGCACCTACCCTACTTCTCCACATCTCCAGTCGTAAGGGTGAACGATTTATTCTATGCAAACTGGCATAAGTTGAACTCCACATCAGTAGTGTTGTAATTGTGCCCTTGTCTGCCTTCCTAAAAGTCTACAGCTCCCAAATATTATTGAAAAGTATTTCAAAGTAAAAATATATTTTAAATATTTTAATGAGCTGAGATACATTCTGTTAGGTAAAAAGAGTAACGTTTCCTGCCCAGATTGTAATTTCTAGTGGTTGCTAACTGGAATGATGAAAAAACCTGAGCATGATGGAGTTTAACACAGGACATTCTGTACTATCTACTAGCAACCTCACAGCGTCTGTAATGACACTTACTGTAAGTTCTGCATTTGGAATCGGTATGTAATACCAACAGTCGGGATGCCTCCTGTCAAAATACCAGCAGCGGCATCCCGATGGTCAGTATCCCGACAGGGGTCGGGTAAGTATACTTACCCTACTCCCCGTAACCCTCCCTTCTTGTAGTCTAACCATCCACACCCCACACCTTAACCCAGTGGTTCCCAAACTTTTTTGAACCACGGCGCCCTAGTGTATCAGCATTGTTTTCACGGCACACGTAAGTCAAAACTTTGTGATTGAGAAATTCAGAAAAAAAGTGTAGTGAAGTAGTAAAGTGAAGTAAATTGTGCTGACCTGTCATCCTTAGGTTCAGTTATGTGGTAGTGGTGAGGTTTGCGTTTCTGTTTGTCCACATATTTACATTACATTGATCATAAATAATTTGATTTGGTGCTGGACCACCAACCTGAGGCACCCTTGCAAGTGTCCCAAGGCACCCCAGGGTGCCACGGTGCACAGTTGGGGAACCACTGCCCTAACCCCAACCTTCCCCTTTGGTGCCTAAACCTAAATCTCCCCCCTTCTTCATGCCTAACCCTCCCCCCTTAGTGCCTAACCCCCCAGTGGTGCCTAACTCCGCTACGCTGCCTAAACCTAACACTCCTTCGCAGCGAACAGCTAAGACGCCCTGGACTTAACTCGTTTGGGATGGCGTCCTTCTGGATTCCGGCGTTGAGATTAAGATAGGCGTCTGTATTTTGACAACTATCTTAAGTCACATGTCGGGCTTCCCCCCTCGGGATTTAGACCGGCGGCATCCCGGCTGCTGGTCTGCTAACTACAGCCCCTGCATTTATATACCAGCGTGTTGCAGAATATACTGGAGGTAGGGATGACCACCGATGACTCATAATCATCGATGGTTTATGACCGATGTCAAATGCTTTTGCCATTGATGGGGGAGAACCAGATGGTTTCCCTCCATCGATGTCTAAGCATAACCGAATGTTGTTGTTTTTTACAAGGTTCCGGACACGCAGCATAGCTCCACCCCGCCGGCACCCACGAAGCCCCGCCCCCAGGCTCTGATTGCCCCACGGGCCAGTCAGTCAAAAAACAGGGATGATCATCAGTTAGTGAAACTATTGATGGTCATCCATTGCATAGTTGGTAACCATCGATGGCTACTTGCTATTTTCCAACGATGGTAACCACTGATGGTAACCACATTGATGGCCATCTCTAACTGGAGGACATTTATGAAACTGGTGGAAAAGAAAATGGTTCAATATTTGCACTTTGTATAATGTAATGCATTTTGTCTTCTAAAATATAACCCTGTATTAAAATAGAAATAGATATGCACTCCTAGGGGTAGATTCATCAAACCTTCTAAAGAGAAAAAGTGTTCAAGTTGCTCATAGCAACCAATCAGCCTAAAGATTTCATTTATCTATCACCATCTTTAAAATGACAGCATCTGATTGGTTGCTATGGGCAAATTCTCCACTTTAATTCTTCAGGTGGTTTGATACATCTCCCCCTTAGTTGTTATAGAGTGCAGTGGCGTCCCTACCTGTTGATGCACCCAGGCACGTGCCAGTGAAAAGAGGGTGTGACCTTGTGACAAGGGGATGTGGCATCACTGATGGGGTAATGCTACGCACTCGAACCCCAGTTTTAGTCTCTCTGGGGCGTGTCCCGGAGGTGCGGGCTGGCAGTGTACTTGTAGTAGTGCCGGCTCCCCCACATAATTCTACAGTGCAGCACCCGGCTCCTGCCACTGAGGGGAATCTGCACTTTGGTGTCACCCCTCGGCGCATGACACCCGGGTGCGGCCCGCACCCCCTGCCACTGATAGAGTGGCAGTGTGCTTCAGTCAGTATATTACATTTGGAAGTATCAACAGTCCTCAGTCAATTGCTTCTGTTTATTAATGTAACACTTGCTGTAATATTCTTTCCATACTGGAAACCGTGCATTTGTATGTATTCAATGGGAACCATTAGAAATCCACATGCTGGGGAATGTTTGTTTCTCCATAAGCTATACTGTAACGCTAAGTTAATAAGATAAGGCATTGTACTGATAGATGCTTTTCAGAAAATAAATTTTACAGTACTCACCATCACTAATGATTCATTAAGTAATCATTGTTAGCCTAATTTGTTGGTCAAAGTGTATAGAAGTTATTATCCACTGAAACCTTTTTTGCATCTTTTTTTTGTAATATTCATGGCATTGTCACGTTAATTGCTCTATTGAATGCATATTAATGCTTAAAGCTAGGAGTAGAATGCTGACGGCCAGTGGTAAAGTTATCATGCACGGACAAAACCTGTAGATGGAGCAGACTTTAGTATAAATCCCGCTGTGCATATATCACAGCATTCTATAGCTCTAAACATTCTCTTAATTGGAAAATTGTGATAACAGTTTATCTAATGGGTTCTAATTTGCAGTCCAAATGAAGAGAAGTACTGCAATAAAGCTTGTTCCCTTTATCTCACCCATGGATAGACCTCTGTATCTTTCATGAAAATACACACATTTGAATGAACAGTCAAACAGCAGCAGAGAGGGGGCCTGATTCACTACGGATCGCAATTGCGAACGCAACTGCGATTACACACGCAGATTGTCTGCGAAAATATGCTAATGACTGCAATTGCAAAGTTAGTATAGAGACGCCCACTACCGCTTTCGCACATCCGTAATACCTTGCAATCCTGCGTATACATCGAGTAACATCGGCCTCTCATGCACAATTACAACAGATCTGACCTTACTCAGAAATTGCTAACCTCGTCGCACGCAGTGAGTACACAAGCTGCGTATGCCGTCGCAGTGGCTAATTTATGCATGCCCAAGTAACAGCGTTCAATCAGACAGGCACGCCTGTGTTTCCCCGACCACTCCACTGTTACCACCCCCATACCCTGACGTCACTCACTCTGCAATGGCTTTGTGTCTGCGTAGGTGATTGCAATGCTAACTCACGCACGCACACTGCGGTTCATGTGCAGTAGGCAACATCAACCGATCTGCGTACGCGGTTGCAATTGCGATCCATGCAGAATCAGGCCCAAGGTTTGTATTGTAATAATTTTCTTTATTTCCCTTTAACGCCCATCTATGGATGAGTTGTCAGGCAGCATCTTGCAACAATATACAAGATCCCTAAATTCAGGCTTTTTAAAGAATGTAATTTGCCTCTTAGTGAGCTAAATTATAAAGCGATATATCTTAATTGTCTTCTCTGTAGGGTTTCCATTTTCACTGCCTTGTTTGCACTATTCCTGTCACTCTGCTAGCTGTAATATGTGTTATTATCATTAATTTCAACCTGTCATATAAATGTTGAAGAGCTAATAATAATTCTTTTTAATGGAGAATATTTGTAATGATATTCAAATATCTAGTGATTGGGTTCCGTTTCTCTTCATCTCATACACCAGGTGTAACAAACTTGTTTCTCTCCAGGTGTTGCTGTGGCTAACATTATTGTTGATTTAGAAGGCTCTGTAGAACTGAACAGTTGTTAAACAGAACATACCTAAAATAAGAACATACAAGGGAGACCAAATAAATGAAGACGTGAAAACAAAGTGTAGGAAGGGCCCTGCTCGTTACAGATATTACATTTATAAATGGAAGAGGGCACAGCTAAAACAAAAGGAACGAGTTCTGGTGGAAATTGGGACAGTTGTAAAGTGTGCATCAGTGTGGGTAGTATATGGTATGTGTAGGGTATAGGTTCTCAAACTCTGGGCCTGATTCAGACCCGGTCGCAAGTGCTGAGCGCTCGCAACCGGGTCGATGTTTGCCCACTGGGCATGCGAACGACGGAGCCGGCTCTGTCGTGTGCATGCGCAAGACCTGGCTAGCGATGGGTACTCCGTCGCTCCGGGTCTCGCACCAAAGGGGGCGAGCTGTCGATGGTGATTGACAGCTCGCCACGTTTGGTAGGTGGGCAGGGGGGGTGGCTGGCCAAACGGAGGCGTTCCCGAAGGAACGCCTGCCGTTTGTGGGCGGCCCCACTGACATCACCAGAGATGTCAGTGGGAGAGCTTCCGGCTCTATTAGAGCCAGAAGCTCTCTGGGGCTTGCAGCCACGAGACCCTACCACAAGGGTCTCGTCGCAAGCCCGATGGTCGAGTTGGTCTTGACCATCGCGACCATCAACCTGGCCGCTTGCAATAGCTGTGGGTGGTCACACACAGCTATGCGAGCGGCCAGGAGGCCGAACAAAAAAAAATAAATACGCCCTGATTCAGAGCGAGCGCTCGTTCAGAGCGTCCGTCTCTGAATCAGGCCCTTTGTCCTCAGGACCTCAAATAGGTCATGGTTTTCAGGTCTCCTCACACAATCACAAGTGAAAGATCCACCTGTGGGTCTTTTAAAATGTGTCAGTGAGTAATAAATACACCTGTGCTCCTGCTATAGGTTACTTGGATAATGTGAACTGTTTGGGGTACTGAGTTTGAGAACCACTGGTGTAGGGTAAGCTCCAATAAGGAGATGAGCTTTCAACAAGCATTTCTAGATAGTCTTATTGGGCATGATGGGGAATTCCATACATGGTAGAAACAAGGGAGAATTCTTGTAGGCAGGTAGCGTTCCCGCCAGGCTGTTTTAGTGGGGCGCAGCGCCCTGCCCTCCTTCTGGAGGGCAAAAAGCACCCTGCCCTCACAGCCTGCGGGTGCCGTCTTCACCCGTGGGTCGCAGTGTCCCGCGGGTGGAGAAATGTGCGGTGACCCGGTCACCGCCAGAGAATAGACGCCGGGCGCATGCGCCCGGCATCTATTCTCACTGTCTTCAGCGCTTGGGGGCTGCCCGGCGTGTCCCCTTTCATGGCCACGCCTCCTTTTCGGGCGCATGCTTAAAGTTGCCCTCTCTAGCTCTGGCGCCCTACCTGCCGCCGGAACAAGAGTGAACACTAGGCAGGAGTGGGATATTCTATAGGACATGGGCAGCCAGGGGTCAGGATTTACAGATGGGCAGTGGAGCCTACTAAGGAATTTGGTGATCTCATCACCACCTATGTTTGTATTAGTATCAACTAAATAACTAACCTCTAAGTATGATTGGAGTAAATGTATATTTGATGAATTGCCTGGATATCCTGTCACTAACAGACTACTAACCTTGATATGGTTCCTGACTATATGCTATAGTTATTTTATCTATCTGAGATGCAATTTCTATTTAGTTATTTGGAATCTTAATCTGTGGCCACATTCGGATGTCACATAGTGGGCGTTATCGTCAATCAGGCAGATTAGTTGCTGATTTTGGAATGTTTCATTCAGTACGAGGAGATGTACAGTTTGATTATTTTATTCTTTTTTTGTCTGTTACATTGAGAAAGTGAGAGAGAGAATGCTGTTCCTCTATGGTAGTTTGTCACATCCTGTCCATTGACTGACCACACCTCTTCATGGGCCCCTATTATTGCATTCCCCTGTGTGCCCTCCATGACCAAGTCCGCCACTGTTGGAGCCCATGTGCAAACCATGCCCAATTCCATCAGTGGTGATGACTATTTCCATCTTTCAGCACTTGTCATGTGACTTGTTGCTGTCAGATCTGTGCACCAGCGATGGGACAGCTGCTTTTTAAAGTTTCTTGCAGACCGGTTCTCAGACTAAGAGGCAACAGTTACAATCTGACATAGAGCAAATGTCATCCTTCTAAAATATTCTACAAATTAATGAATTGCCTTTCAAGCCAGCCACATCGGCTTCCCATATCCTACACCCTGGTGACCCTAATTAAACTGCGGCAGGAACTCTACTCTGCCGGTAATTTGCTGGCCCATATATTGAAAGCCAGACAGGCGCTGCATAGAATAAAACATATTGTGTCCCCTCACATTAATCCGGCAGAGATTTACCAACCAATTTGCCCAATATTACACTTGGCTATTTAATCTTTAACAGCCTTCAGCAGAATCTATTATCGTTCTTTCTAGGCTGACTTACACCTTATATTTACCTTATTTACTGTAGTTTACAATCCTACATTTAAATTTGCTTGGAAGATGGATTTTCTTCCTATCTTTGTACAATCATTACTTACTAGGTTGTCAATATTTTTGGGATTAATATGTTATCATGACTTCCTGGCGTGCACACGTGGTTCCTTTGTTTAGTTACTTGGTAGCCAGTAAATGTTGCTGCTTAAGTGTATGTGTTTTGTACTGTTCTATATCTTTTGACAATTTCTTTTTTTAATAATATGATTCATATTTTCTCTCTCTATTATCTTCATGTGTCTGAAATAAAAAAAAACCCTCCACAAATTGCTTACTCCCCTATAACCCTCCTTAGACAGAGTGGTAGTTTAGTATTGCCTCCCCTCTAAAAATATTAACGAGCCTCCATCATCACTTAACTTTGTGATTGGGGAGATCTTTATAAATCCTATCAAATTTGTCATTGGCTATCCTCACTGGATAAATTCCATTGCTCTATTTGTGCTCTACATTGATCACTTTATTTTAGGCTACAGCTGGCACTAGCAAAGGAGGTATTTCTTTTGTTATAGCCAACTCATAAGTCTCACTCTGATTTCAAGTAGGATTGTATTCATTCCATCTATAGTATTTCCAAATGTTTAAGACATTCTAAGAAGCAGATTAAGCTATTGTACCACATTTACTTTATAAAGCTTGCTTTATTGCATGTATATCCTCAGTTACTTAAGCACCTAAGATATGTTTTGAGCCACATATTAATAGCAGCTGAGTCTGCTAAAGCCTAAAAATATAGGGATTCTTCACCTCCTACCGTAGCATTGATTAGTGCACTGTATATGTCACATAGACTATATCAAAGAATGTCTACTATGCGATTACACTTTATATTCGTGTATTGACTAGAGTTGCAACACATATTAGTTACAACAGAGTTGTACTACTGTTTGTATTCTTCTATTTGTATTCTCCTGCATGGTCTTTCCTATCTAATGTGTGATAGTTTCTTTAGAAAAAAAACATCTTACTGTTTGAATTAGATCATGCGGCTACTGTAATGCAATTTACCTGCTTTTTGTGGGTAATCTCATATATTATGTGAATTATGCTGTCTTTTGCAGCTTTAAGCTTATAATTGCTTGTTCCTGTTTCTTGGTTATTAACCTCTGGTCTGCAGTGATCGCACTGAGCTAAAAAGTATGTAGGTCCCAGGGACCCCTCACTGTAACAAATTTGGGTAATTCTTCACTATTTCTGGGTCCCATCACAATTTATTATTTTGGGCTCCCAATGTGCTTTCCCACATAGCATCATACCACCACCCAGATACTCTTAAATAACTGTCTGACCCCCCCACATAGCATTAGACCAGTCAACATGCCCCTTAAATTCATGTTTAACCTTCATAATTCAACATGATTTTACGTGTGTCTGAACAGGCACAGCAAACACTCCTCTGCCACAGAATGGGAACAATGAAAACTCCTCTGCCATCAAACTGGCGCAGGACAAAAATGAATTTATTCCATTTTGGAATAAGGCTGTAACATAACAAAATGTGGAAAAAGTGAAGCGTTGTGAATACTTTCCGGATGCACTGTATCTCAATTCATAGATGTAAAACACCACTCTTTATCTGCACAGTCATATTGCACACTCCACTCCCAGAGAAGAGACACAATGCACACTCATCTCTATCCATACAGGCACAACACACACACTGCTCTCCCAGATAAAAGACAACAAAACAATCTACGGAAATCCCACAGTGCAAGCACAGACAAACCCACATTCATCAGCATCAGAAGCAACCCACACGCCATACCCTCAGCTAAGTACTAATGTAACATTTATCCCCCTCCATCTAGTTACAGGCAAACCAACAATCATCACAGCCTGAGTTATAGAAGATACAAAACACACTCATCTCATTCTTTGGCACATACAAAAACAATCATCTTACTCACTTAAGGTAAACCCACAATTATCTCCCTCATTCAAGCACACATACAGTCAAACCCACACCCATCTCCCTCAGTTCATAGACAAACATCACCTTGTACACTAATACCCTCCCATAAATTAGATAATCTCTTTTGACATTGGCACAGTCAGCACATGCAGTGTGTATACGTGGCCAAATATTCTCTCTGTAAAGCACTGTGGAATATGTGTGCGTTATATAAATAACTGGTAATAAATATATATATATGTGTGTGTGTGTGTGTGTGTGTGTGTATGTATATATATATATATATATATATAAGAATTGTGCAGGAGGACTGGCACTCGCAATGCTGGTTGAAGTGGTGGGTGCCTTCAGTGTGAAATTGATACACAAACAAAAGAAGGACTGCGGTACTCCAAATTGTTTCAAAAAAGTCTCAATTGTATTGGTGTAGCTGGCCGACGTTTCAGGACCTTCCTGGCCCTTTTCTCAAGGCCTCCAAATACAGTAAATACATAGATAGTAACAAACAAACACACAAAACTGCGTCTTACCTTATAACAGGTAGTCTGAGGCATGGGGCTGCGGCAGACCAAGGAAACACGGGAACGCGCCACAGCGGGTCCTGTCGTAGTGACGTCAACAGCGGGCATCCTGGTTGCCTAGCAACCCTGGCGCCGCTGTCTCTGTCTGCCCCGGTCTGCAACGCAGCCCACTAGAGTAACTAAAACCTACTAAGTGTGAATCAAGGCTAGACTCCCTAGTCACCTAAAGTGTTGGGTACTATGGTAAAGAACAAACTGGGTAATAACTTGGAAGAAGTCACGGGTGGGGTGGAAAGCCACCTGTCATAGCACCAGAGGTAGATGACAACAGGTGATTCTGTGGAATCCTAGCTGTGTCAAACGCTGAATTGCAGTGACACATTGTCTCATCCGGATCTGTATGCAATGTCAATACGGAAGACCCCCAAGGATGATGAGAAACAATGTGACTGAAATACCTAAACATGTTTTTGCACCAAACTCAATGTAAATTGGGGGGTCCTTCACTACTCTCATGGATACTCGCTGATAGCTATAAACATAGGAATAAACAAGAGACGAAAAACGAGAAATAGAAAACATGGGAATAAACTAAGGACCTGAAAATAAATACAAAAAGGGGGGGGACAAAAAGAAACAGTCAAATCGGTATCTGGGGTGCAGCAGTGCATCCACTCTTGTCTTATGTTCGTCCATGAAAATATACTGACATCCAGGGGGCAATGCTGTCTAAGTCCAATAAATATGGGCTATGCGCCAACCAAGCATCTTTACATAATGGTGTTCCAATTAATTTTCTCATTAAGACCTCGAGGAGAGATGGTATCCAGTAGGTAAATACACCTAGTTTCCAATCGTAATAGTTTATGCTCTCTGTCGCCTCCTCGTAATGATGCTGGAATGTGGTCAATGACCATATGTTTGAGGGAGCCCACATTGTGGTTATATTGAAGAAAATGACGTGTTACTGGCTGTTCCGAAGCATGTCTGGTAAAGGCCAGTTTAATGGCTGATCGATGTAGGGCCATCCTTTCTCAAATGGTACGGATGATCTTGCCCACGTAATAGTAGTTACATGGGCAGATGATAACAGATAGTAAAGGTGGAAAGGCAATTAAGTACGTACTTGATATTGTAGCTTTTGTCCTTATGAGGATGTTTAATACTTGTGCCTGTAATCATGTGCTGGCATGTAGTGCAATGCAAGCATTTACAGCAACCAGGTGCCCTTTGAAGAAAGGACTCCCTCAGAATATTGCGCTTAGCAATGTGCAAATCATTTTAATGGGCTCATAAAATTACTCAGTTTAATACCAATGAGCGTAATGTGCCGATTGTAGATTTCAATACATGTCACACCAAATATGTGGTTTATGCTATATTGTGCACATGTTCTTTAGTCTATATTGGGAAGACTACCCGGGCTTCAAATAAATGTTGGGCTGAACATGTGCGTAACATCACGAAGGGAGTGGGTTCCCATCCCTTCTCACTCCACTTCAAGGAGAAGCATAATTGTTCAGTAAAAGGTATTAAAAGTTTTTTCTGCTATTGCTCTGATAAAAGAAAATTGGAGAAGTAAAGACAGGGACAAGAGGTTAGCACAAACTGAGATGAGGCTAATTTATGATTTAAACACACTGAAACCAAACTGTCTAAACACTGATTTTGAAATTAAATGGTTTATTTAATATTGTTGATTGATGTGCAGATGGATGTGTAATAATTTTTACTTTTTATTAGTGTAAATGTATGAGTTTTAACTATTTATTTGAGTAAATGTATGTGCTATAAGTATATATCTATGATAAAAATGAAATTCGGATGTTCATTTGGCCCCATATGCCATTACATTATATATTACATATACACGTGATCGTGTTTACCTACGGTCACGTGGGTTCACAATCTGACGCCGGAACTAAGTTCCTATTGGCATGCTATTTGTGATCGCGCTGGTTTGCCATCACATGGGGTAAACAAACTAAAGCCCGTAGAAAAGTGTTTATATTTTTTTATATTTTATTTATATATTTTTTATTTTATTTTTTTATATATATATATATTTTTTAAAATTATTATTATTATTTTTTTCTCCTTCTGCAAACCTCCAGTGCACGAGACCCCATAGAGCCACGAAAATGTGGCTCTTTTATTTTGAGGTGGTAGAAGGAAGTTCCCTTCCTGACCATCCTCTTTGTTTATTTTATTTTGGGCCTGTGACCATTTGTATTTGTATTTTCATTTCTCATGTCTTAAGGAGCCGAGATCACGTGGTTGTGATCACATGACTCTAGGTATCTGAGGAGGTAGAAAGAAGTTGTCTTCTAAACCACCTGCAGTGTTCAGAATTCAATAAAGTTTAGTGTTCAGCATTCACTAAGAATGCTGGGTAGGTTTGTCTCCCTATATAACTTTACTGGCCACAAATAAGATGGAGCTTCATTGCACATGTATCTGGACCTGCATACTCAGGGTAAGTTCCTTGATGCATAATTTTTTAAGTCTGGGATTCAAAAAATAGGTTTTATATGCCATGAATTTTATACTTTTAGTCACTCTACTTGAAAAAGACGCCTGGAGTGCGTCGAAACGCGTAGAAAGAGTCATTATAAACAGTGTCTCAAAAAGGTGCATTATTTATCCTGCCCTGTCCTGTATGGTGTCCCAGTATTGAACACCCAGGTTTCATTTTTTGCTTGGACTGCATATGTGACCATATACCATCTGGTATGGATATAGGTTACCTTTTTACTTTCTCATTTTACTTTTAAAAAATGTGTATTTTTCAATCTACACCATCAGTCTGTTTCTTTCCCCTTATATGGTGATCGCTATATGATATGTGGGGAAATAAAGAAACCTTTATGTGACTGCTGACAACCATGTATACAGTCAGGTGCATAAATATTGGGACATTGACAGAATTTCATATTTTGGCCTCTATTCACCACCACAATGGCTTTGAAATGAAACAAACAAGATGTGCTTTAACTGCAGACTTTCAGATTTAATCTGAGGGTAATTACATCCAAATCAGGTGAACGGTGTAGGAATTACAACGGTTTCTATATGTGCCTCCCACTTTTTAAGGGGCCAAAAGTAATGGGACAAACTAAGCAATCCTAAATCTAAATTTCACTTTTTAATACTTTGTTGCAAATCCTTTGCAGGCAATTACAGCCTGAAGTCTGAAACGCATAGACATCACCAAACGCTGGCTTTCATCCCTGGTGATGCTCTGCCAGGCCTCTACTGCAAATGTCTTCAGTTCCTGCTTGTTTTGGGGGCATTTTCCATTCAGTTTTGTCTTCATCAAGTGAAATGCATGCTCAATCGGATTCAGGTCAGGCGATTGACTTGGCCATTGCATAACATTCCACTTTTTAGCCTTAAAAAAGTCTTTGGTTGCTTTTGCAGTATGCTTCGGGTCATTGTCCATCTGCACTGTGAAGCGCCGTCCAATGAGTTCTGAAGCATTTGACTGAATATGAGCATATTATATTGCCCGAAACACTTCAGAATTCATTCTGCTGCTTTTCTCAGCAGTCACATTATGAATAAATACAAGGGAACCAGTTCTATTGGCAGCCATATATGCCCACGCCTTGACACTACCACCACCATGCTTCACTGATGAGGTGGTATGTTTTGGATCATGAGCAGTACCTTTCCTTCTCCATACTCTTCTCTTCCCATCACTCTGGTACAAGTTTATCTTTGTCTCATCTGTCCATAGGATGTTATTCCAGAACTGTAATGGCTTTTTTAGATGTTGTTTGGCAAACTCTAATCTGGTCTTCCTGTTTTTGAGGCTCACCAATGGTTTACATCTTGTGGTGAACCCTCTATATTCACTCTCTTGATTCTTGACTTTGACACATATACACCTACCTCCTGGAGAGTGTTCTTGATTAGGCCAACTGTTGTGAAGGGGTTTTTCTTCACCAGGGAAATAATTATTTTGTCATCCACCACAGTTGTTTTCCATGGTCTTCTGGGTCTTTTGGTGTTGCTGAGCTCTCCGGTGCATTCTTTCTTTTAAAGAATGTTCCAAACAGTCGATTTGGCCACACCTAATGTTTTTGCTATGTCTCTGATGGGTTTGTTTTGATTTTTCAGCCTAATGATGGCTTGCTTCACTGATAGTGACAGCTCTTTGGATCTCATATTGAGAGTTGACAGCAACTGATTCCAAATGCAAATGTCACACCTAGAATCAACTCCAGACCTTTTACCTGCTTAATTGATCACACCTGTCCATGAAATAGCTTTTGAGTTGATAGTCCCATTACTTTTGGCTCCTTAAAAAGTGGGAGGCACATATAGAAACCGTTGTAATTCCTACACCGTTCACCTGATTTGGATGTAATTACCCTCAAATTAAATCTGAAAGTCTGCAGTTAAAGCACATCTTGTTTGTTTAATTTCAAAGCCATTGTGGTGGTGAATAGAGGCCAAAATATGAAAATTCTGTCAATGTTCCAATATTTATGCACCTGACTGTATGTAAGCATACAAGTGAGCACCCTGTATATTTACATTACACACAGAGGGTGTATATTTTCCAACTCCAAGTGCACCCGGGCTCTTTTACTATGGAAAGAAGCTTCTGTCTGGAACACTCCATTTCGAACTTTTAACATTGAGGTGATATCTTTGCATTACCTCCTGCAAACTGATACAATATTGTTTCTCTTTCCCCTTTTTTGCCTATGATATTGGAATTTATCGGAGGAAATACAGCATATCTCTCGCAATTTTGTGGGTGAGACCAAACAGTTTGGACTGAGATCTTTAAAAGTTTTTTTTTTTTTTTTCTCTCAAGTTTGGATTCAAGTCTGGCGCATGATTATATACTGAACCTTTCTATTATATGTATGGTGAATCATTGTTTTAGTTCAATCTGCTGCTTATGACTTATTGTGCGTTGTGATTCTTCATAAATATTTTTTTCATATACTTAGGAATTGCTAACCTCGTCGTACGCTGTATGGCATCGCAGTGGATAATTTTTGCACGCCCCTGCAATGGCATTCAAAAGTACTGGCATGCCTGGGTTTCAGATACCACCCCCCCATCACCACCCCTAAACGGTACTTCCTGTCAATCACTCTGCGATGGGTCTGTGTAGTGGGGTGTTCTCGCACAAGCACTGTGATGCATGCGCAGAATGCAAAAATCGACCGATTGCGTGCGTAATCGCAGTTGCGATCCTGGCTGGATCAGGCCCATAGTACACTATCACAAAGAGGAGAGATTACACAGTGGTAACTTACTGTACTGTTCTTTCTGTATAGCTTCTTAAACATTCTTAGGATATAGCTGCGAGAGTCCAATAGTTTGTTCATATAAATCAACTTTTTGACTTAACTCTCTAGGCTCCCAATAAAAAAATACCTATACCACATAGGCTATAGGATCAACATATGCTACATGGCCGAAGTATGTGGACACCACTTCTAATTAGTGTTTTTGTACATTTCAGCCACATACTTTGCTAACGGTTACATGAAATCAAGCATAAAGCAATGCTCTCTCCGTAGTCAACAATTAGCAGGAGAATAGGGCATACTGAAGAGTCCGGTGACTTTCAACATGGCACTGTCATAGTATGCTGGCTTTCTAGCCAGTCAAATGTCTCAGAATGGGATAGGCAATTGCTGAAGCTTGTAAACCCAGTCTGTCCCTGGTTGCCACACTCACTGAGTGCCAGTATCCTATATAGGGAAAGACCTATGTAGTAGAATAGATGATAATAGCTTTGGATGGGTGGCGCTCTCTCAGTAGCACTTTGTTTTCGCTTAGTGAGCGCCACTCAAAAAATAATAATATGACCTTTTGCTAGTTTATCTTGAAGACCCAAAAAAGCCATAGAAAAGATGCATCCAGGTTTGTGCAAACTCATGCATGACTCACGGGGAATTACGCAAGTTATATAGTTTTGAAAGGTATTTCCTATTGAAAGAACTGAATACAAAATGTAGTGCAGAAATGATTTTGGACATTAGTTTGAACTAAATGAACTTTGCAAAAATTGAATAAATTGATACAATGCAAAATGCTATTAAGTGTACAGATGTCAACATAACCTAACTTTCTGTATAAGTTTTACTTTACCATAATTCGTACATGGCAAAAACAATAATGTAGTGTTAAGTATACTACAGACAGACCCGGTGTGGTATATTTTGTTGTCTTTCATTGTGTCGACATGGTTCTAATGCATTGTGTCCACATTCATTGTGTCGACGTTGAGCGATTGAAACCACGCTTACTGTGCCTAACGCAAGCCATAATGCTAACCCTTATGGAAATATCAACATTGTGATAATTCTGCTGTCGATATTGTGAAAGCTGACACTGACTGCATACCTCAGACCACATGAGGCGTGAGAAAAAGTTGCGGCCGCTGCTTCGTAGCACTTATACGTATTCAGACTCAGTCGCACACAGATATACAAGTGTTACACATCAAATTGATCCGTTTAATCTAGCATAGTAATTTTGTCCCTTCCAGTTGGTTTACTTATGCGAGTAACGTGCGAAAAAGACGCTTTGCGTGGTCGAATCGGCAAGGACCTGGCGCACCGAGAGGGACGATTTGCCATGACTTGGGCCACATTGTATGGGGACACATCTGTATAAAGCAGACAGGCAACTCAATCGCTTCTACATTGTGTTATAACCTGATGCCAATACAAGGGAAAAGCACTGGGGACTGCCAGTTGTTGTCCTGGGGATCATGCCCAGGCTCCTATCGTTTCATACCTCAATGGACGATATTGGTTTTGACAACAGTTAGTTGTCCCAATTTGTCTAATGTGTAAATTTAACACACTCACATATATATATGTGTGTATATATGTATATATATATATATATATATATGTGTATATATGTATATGTATATATATATATGTATATATATATATATATATATATATATATATTAGGGGTGTGCACCGGGCACTTTTCGTGTTTTGGATCTGGATCTTTCTTCGTGTTTTGGATCTGGATTGGTTTTGCCAAAACCACCCTTCCGTGTTTTGGGTTCTGGGTTTTGTGTTTTGGATCTGTATTTTTTATAAAAACAGCTAAAATCACAGAATTTGTAGGTTTTTCTGCTCCTATGCTATTATTAACCTCAATAACCTTAATTTCCACTCATTTCCAGTCTATTCTGAACACCTCACACCTCACAATAGTGTTTTTATGTCCAAAAGGTTGCACCGAGGTAGCTGGATGACTATGCTAAGCGACACGAGTGGGCGGCACAAACACGTGACCCATCTAGGCGTGATACTGCAGTGGCAGACAGGATGGCAGTTTGAAAAACTAGGCCCCAAACTGTACATAAAGCAAAGAAAAAAAAGAGGTGCAAGATGGAATTGTCCTTGGGCCCTCCCACCCACCCTTATGTTGTATAAACAGGACATGCACACTTTAACAAACCAATCATTTCAGCGCCAGGGTCTGCCACACAACTGTGGCTGAAATGATTGGTTCGTTTGGGCCCCCACAAAACAAGCTGGCAATTAATCTGTCCCTGCACAAACTGGCTCTACGGAGGCAAGATGTCATCCTCATCCTCCTCATCCACCGATTCCTCACCCTCTTCAGTGTGTACATCCTCATCCTCACAAAGTATTAACTTGTCCCCACTTGAATCCACCACCACAGGTCCCTCTGTACATTCTGGAGGCTGGTCTCCCTGGAAGAGCTGATAATTCATTTTGATGAACATCATCTTCTCCACAGTCTGTGGAAGCAACCTCCTACGCCTTTCGCTGACAAGGTTCCCGGCTGCACTAAACACTCTTTCAGAGTACACACTGGAGGGGGGGCAACTCAGGTAAAATAGAGTCAGTTTGTACAGGGGCCTCCAAATTGCCTCTTTTTCCTGCCAGTACAGGTATGGACTGTCTGACATGCCTACTTGGATGCTGTCACCGATGTAATCCTCCACCATTCTGTCAATGGTGACAGTATCTTATGCAGTGACAGTAGACATGTCAGAAATTGTTGCCAGGTCCTTCAGTCCGGACCAGATGTCCAAACTTGGTCCTGCCTGCCCTGCATCACCACCAGCGGGTTGCTTAGAATACCTAAGTTTTTTCCTGGCAGCCCCAGTTGCGGGAGAAAATGAAGAAGGAGCTGTTGACGTGTCACGTTCCGCTTCAGCTGACAGTGTGTTCACCAGCAGGTCTTTGCACCTCTGCAGGCTTGTGTCGGCCGGAAAGAGAGACACCACATAGGCTTTAAACCTAGGATCGAGTACGGTGGCCAAAATGTAGTGGTCTGATTTCAACAGATTGACCACCCTGGAATCCTGGCAAAGCGAATGAAGGGCTTCATCCACAAGTCCCACATGCCGAGCGGAATCGCTCCGTCTTAGCTCCTCCTTCACTTTCTCCAGCTGCTTCTGCAAAAGCCTGATGAGGGGAATGACCTGACTCAAGCTGGCAGTGTCTGAACTGACTTCACGTGTGGCAAGTTCGAAGGGCTGGAGAACCTTGCACAACACGGAAATCATTCTCCACTGCGCTTGAGTCAGGTGCATACCCCCTCCTTTGCCTATGTCATAGGTGGATGTATAGGCTTGAATGGCCTTTTGCTGCTCCTCCATCCTCTGAAGCATATAGAGGGTTGAGTTCCACCGCGTCACAACCTCTTGCTTCAGGTGATGGCGGGGCAGGTTCAAGAGTGTTTGCTGGTGCTCCAGTCTTCGGCACGCAGTCGCTGAATGGCGAAAGTGGCCAGAAATTTTTCGGGCCGCCCAAAGCGTCTCCTGCACGCCCCTGTCGCTTTTCAGAAAATTCTGCACCACCAAGTTTATTGTGTGAGCAAAACATGGGACGTGCTGGAATTTGCCCAGATGTAATGCCCGCACAATATTGGTGGCGTTGTCAGATATCACAAATCCCCAGGAGAGTCTAAGTGGGGTAAGCCACTGGGCGATGATTTCCCTCAGTTTCTCTAAGAGGTTGTCGGCGGTGTGCCTCTTACTGAAACCGGTGATACACAGCGTAGCCTGCCTTGGAACGAGCTGGCGTTTCTGAGATGCTGCGACTGGTGACGCTGCTGCTGTTGCTGCGTAAGGTGATACATCTACCCAGTGGGCTGTCACAGTCATATAGTCCTTAGTCTGCCCTGTTCCACTTGTCCACATGTCCGTGGTTAAGTGGACATTGGGTACAACGGCATTTTTCAGGACACTGAGGACACTTTTTCTGACGTTTCTGTACAGTCTCGGTATCACCTGCCTAGTGAAGTGGAATCTAGACGGGATTTGGAACCGGGGACACACTACCTCCATCAATTGTCTAAATCCCACTGCACTAATGGCGGATACCGGACGCACGTCTAACACCAACATAGCAGTCAAGGCCTCAGTTAGACGTTTTGCTTCAGGATGACTGCTGTCGTACTTCATCCTCCTCGCTAAGGACTGTTGGAGGGTCAATTGTTTAGTAAAAGTAGTGGTGTTCCTACTTCCTCTCTGGGATGATGAACGACTCCCAGCAGCAGCAACAGCAGCAGCGGCAGCAGGAGGCGTAGCAATGCAGGATCCTCCGGAGGAATCCGGGATAGGAGAGTCAGTCATGCCAGTGACATGGCCTGCAGGACTACTTCCGATCCTGACTAAGGAGGAAATTGACGAGGAGGGAGTTGACGGTGTGGTTTTCAGGCGCTTGGATACAACAGGACAACGGGATTTAGGTGTCCCTGGACTGCTTACGGTCTTAGCCAAAGTTTCTGAACTTGACAGTAACTTATTATGAACGCGCTGCAGGTGCCGTATAAGGGAGGATGTTCCTAGGTGGTTAACGTCCCTACCCCTACTTATTCCACCTTTACATAAGGTACATATGGCAAGACAGTTGTTGTCCGGATTTGGATAGAAATATTGCCAGACCAAAGAGGTGGAATGTTTGGTCTTCTGCCCAGGCATGACCATGATGGGCTTTTTCATCCCACGGACAACAACTGTCTCCCCCGGAGACATCAGAATCCTCCTCGCCAACTTCCTCCTCAGCGCCAGCTACACCAGTATCCTCATCCTGTTGTACTTCAACAGTGACATCTTCAATTTGCATATCAGCAAGTGGACTGTGGGTGCTCCTTTCAGCACTTGCAGGGGGCGTGCAAATGGTGGAAAGAGCCACCTCTTCCCGTCCAGTGCTGGGAAGGTCAGGCATCGCAACCACCACCACACTTGGACTCTCCTTGGGGATTTGTGATATCTTCTTAGAAAGCACAGTTCTTCGCTGTGCTTTTGCCAGCTTAACTCTTTTGATTTTTTTAGTGGGAGGAGGGCTTCCATCGTCATGTGAAGCTGAACCACTAGTCATGAACATACTAGGGATCGACCTTAGCCGTTCCTTGCCACTCCGTGTCGTAAATGGCATATTGGCAAGTTTACGTTTCTCTTCAGCTGATTTAAATGTTTTTTTCAAGGTCATTTTCCTTAACTTTGTCATTTGGGATTGTATGTGCCCTCTATTATGACATTGGGCATCGGCCTTGGCAAACAACGTTGATGGCATGTTATCGTCTATGTCATGACTAGTGGCAGCAGCTTCAGCACTAGGAGGAAGTGGTTCTTGATCTTTCTCTATTTTATTTTTATCGGAGAAAGTTTGGTCCTCCATTTATGTTATATCGATTTGATATATACGTGCGGCTAAACACAGAAAATATTTTTTTATTTTTGCTGGAGAGTAGTGCACTTTGTGGGTTACACCAGCCTTTAAGAAATGAGCCAGCCGGCTCTTTACTTATGGGACACATGCACGTGCGGCTACTGCGCACACAATTCACAAACACAGAAAAAATATTTTGTTATTTGGTTTGGAGTGTACTTTAGGGGTTACAGCAACCTTTAACGGTCAAGCCAGCCGGCCCTTTACTTATGACACAGGCGCACGCTTGGCACTACTTTGTTGATGCACGTGCGGCTACTGCGCACACAATTCACAAACACAGAAAATATTTTTTTTTTTGGTTTGGACTGGAGTGTACTTTGGGGGTTACAGCACCCTTTAACGGTCAAGCCAGCTGGCCCTTTACTTATGTCACAGGCGCACGCTTGGCACTACTTTGTTGATGCACGTGCGGCTACTGCGCACACAATTCACAAACACAGAAAAGATATATTTTTTTGGTTTGGAGTGTACTTTGGGGGTTACAGCACCCTTTAACGGTCAAGCCAGCCGGCCCTTTACTTATGACACAGGCGCACGCTTGGCACTACTTTGTTGATGCACGTGCGGCTACTGCGCACACAATTCACAAACACAGAAAATATTTTTTTTTTTGGTTTGGACTGGAGTGTACTTTGGGGGTTACAGCACCCTTTAACGGTCAAGCCAGCCGGCCCTTTACTTATGACACAGGCGCACGCTTGGCACTACTTTGTTGATGCACGTGCGGCTACTGCGCACACAATTCACAAACACAGAATATATATATTTTTTTGATTTGGAGTGTACTTTGGGGGTTACAGCACCCTTTAACGGTCAAGCCAGCCGGCCCTTTACTTATGACACAGGCGCACGCTTGGCACTACTTTGTTGATGCACGTGCGGCTACTGCGCACACAATTCACAAACACACAAAAAATATTATTTTTTTAGCACTTGGGGGAAGCACCCCTGATGGACAGAGCACCCCCTGGACAACACTACAGCACCCCTTTAGGACTGGGACACTGCACAGGACTTTGGAGTGGACACAGCCCCTATGGAGAACTGACTGCACAACACAGTCCAGCCAGCCCCTATGGACTTTGAAGTAGTGGACACAGCCCCTATTAACAACAGCAGCACAGCACAACACAGCCAGCCCCTATGGACTTTGAAGTAGTGGACAACAGCAGCACAGCGCAGCACAGCACAGCACAACACTACTCTGCACTACACTACACTACACAGCCCAGCCAGCCCTAACTCCCACCCTCCCTCTTCACTGTCCACAGCCGAGTGAGAAAATGGCGCTGACGCGGGTACCTTATATAGGATCCAAAACCTGCAAGACTCGGAAGGCGGGATGATGACGTTTTGCCTCGATTTCAGATCCGAGTCAGGCGGGAAAAGTCGAGCCTGACTCGGATCTGCCTCGGATCGGGGGGGCTCGGGGGGGTTCGGATTTCAGAAATCCGAACCCGCTCACCCCTAATATATATATATATATATATATATATATATCTAATGTGAAAAAATATAAATGGTACGTACTCCCTATAATTAAAGGGTGTCAACTGAACCAAATAAAATTGAGCATTGGGTATGCACCTTAATAATATAGAAAAGTGTATAAGGTCTTAGCGACTGGCGTACCCGTTTTTGTGAAAGTACAGTGAATGCTCACTGCAAATACTTGCAAATTATTCAATGAAAAAAAAATATATATATAACTTTGAATAAATTGTTAAATTAATATGCCTACAACGTTATATATGTTCTGCACATATCAGTTACAACTCACTGTACAGTACTTTCACAAACATGGGTACGCCAGTTGCTGAGACCTTATACAATTTCCTTATATATATATATATATAAATAATCATTTTGAATTCAAAGCCTATTCTAGTGACATCTATGTAATACACTGAATGTTCTATTCACATATATACAATACAAAACAAATGAGGAGCTGCATGTGTGGCCGCTAGTGGCGCTTATAATGCAGGTGTTTGCACTGAGCATGCTCAGAAACTCTTTGCACGCACGGGTGCTGCAGAGCTGTAAACATTTTGATCGCATTTACACTAATTCCGGGTACACACTACGCAATATGTCGTCCAATCCAGCGGATTGGAGCGACATATCTGGCACATCGGCCAGTGTTTACTGTGCATGCTGGTCCAACGGGCAACATCGTTAGCGAGGGCCATGCTACCGAAGGCCACATGGCCCGCGCCATCGCTGCCAGCTTCGTGTATACGCATTTGCCGATGCCAGCACCCTGACGGGCAGGTGTAAGCACACGCTGATGGTGGTAACTAGTAGCAAAGCAGAGAAGGTCACATATTGAGATGAGTACTACCATTAGTATGGGTGAATATGCACTTGTATTTCCATGTGCGCTTTTTTACCACAATATACACCTAATATTACTTCCAACTGTGCTTCATCCCCAATGTCTGTAATCCAGCCTTGCTCTCATCCAATGGAAAGGAACTTAATAAATGTGTATGTTTTTCATGTGAATGATTTTGTAGGCAGTATAGGTAATCTTTATTACTAAGTGGGGTCATTTTTACAGACCTAATATCAGATAACATGGGGGTCAAACCTTTTGTCTATTGTACAGTGTATCACAGTGCAATGAGAGTGCAGTACAGTGTATCACAGTGCAATGAGAGTGCAGTACAGTGTATCACAGTGCAATGAGAGTGCAGTACAGTGTATCACAGTGCAATGAGAGTGCAGTACAGTGTATCACAGTGCAATGAGAGTGCAGTACAGTGTATCACAGTGCAATGAGAGTGCAGTACAGTGTATCACAGTGCAATGAGAGTGCAGTACAGTGTATCACAGTGCAATGAGAGTGCAGTACAGTGTATCACAGTGCAATGAGAGTGCAGTACAGTGTATCACAGTGCAATGAGAGTGCAGTACAGTGTATCACAGTGCAATGAGAGTGCAGTACAGTGTATCACAGTGCAATGAGAGTGCAGTACAGTGTATCACAGTGCAATGAGAGTGCACAAATGATCTGAATGATCAGGACTAGAGTCAATGTGGATAACACGTCCAAAGCCGTTTCTAAAATTAGTGTATTATTTTAGTTACCGTAGTTATTTTTTCCATCTGTAAATATAAACCAACAATAAAAGCTGCATTATTCCTGCTGCCTTTGTAAAAGCCTAATTGCAATGTTCTGTCATTAGCGCACACATACTTGAGAACAATCAGCTATGAAACTGTGACCCTTCCTCTCTCATAAATGCTGTAGGCATTATTTAAATCAGTTGGTGTGTGCAGAAGTTTCTGTGAAATTAATCTCATGACCAATTGGTGGGGGCCATTTATACACCAGAAAGAAAATGATTCCCTTGGAGCCCTTGTAGTTGTGTAAACGCTCCGATTTGTCTATTTGGACAAACAGTGTGTGGATATGCTCTGTGGCAAATAGGAAGCCATTTGGTTTGGTCTTGTAGGCTTTCATACTTATTAAAAGTAGCCTGATATGCTTTATTATCATCCCCTTAGTCAAAGCACTGTCTAGTTATTTGTTATGACTTGGGGTAATTAGCTCGGTAGATGGCTATCAGTGGTGCAGTGATTAGGTGCAGAATTAGAGTCCACACATGGCATTCCAGTAAATAATAAATTAAAATGGTGCTTTACTTCCAGCATGGAAATCAGGAAACAAAATGAACAGAAAATAATAAATAAACCTTGTCCTCACTCATGGCACTAGCTCACTTCTTGAGCCCACTCTATAAAAGCAGCTAATTTACATGAAAGTCTCTTGGAGGTTGGTGGTCCTTCCTGCCACATGCAGGACTGGACCCTGGCCTGGTATAGCTTTCTCAGCTTCTTGGCTGCCAGAGTTTCCCAAGGACAGTGTCAGAGGAATAGGGATCTTCCTGCCTCCTTGCAGGTATGAATTCTGACCACCTGGCCTGCTTCACTCTGACTGCAGCCCCACTGGGACTGTCTGACTGACTGTGTCCACCAGCAGCCTCACCTGGGCTCTGATCATATGGCAGCCATTATTCTTGAACACACACCCTTTTTGTTCTGTGTGTTGGCGGATCCCTCCAGCCCCACACTGACTCAGCTGCTCACCAGCGCCATCTCTGGTGATACTGCCACAGTTTATAAGGCATGGGCAGAATTTTTTCAGACTCGTCAAACTACATCCATCATTAGACACAGGGAAAAGTACTCATCATTTAAAAGGTTTATAAGTGGGCGTGATTATGCAAAATAGTAGTTGTGACTTTATAAGGGTGTTTTTAATTTTTTGAAATTTATTTTATTTTAATATCATTTCAAATTACACATTCAGGTGCAGGACAGCACACAGTACAATTACATTGTTCTCCACACTGGCGTGCAGGTCATAGGAAATCGCCATCATTCCCTTATCTAGCAAGTGGGCCACCATCCTCATAGCCTGCATTGGCTCACCATTATCACGTCTATCAAGTCTTAACATTTGCATATATACTATTATTTTATTACCAGATATTTATATAGCGCGCACATATTCCGCAGCGGATGTTCCCTACCACATGTATGCGCACATACCCACTAGGGTTATTTTTTTTTGCTAGGCGCCAGTTAACCTACCAGTATATTTTTGGAGTGTGAGAGGAAACCCACGCAAGCACAGAGAGAATATACAAGCTCCTCAAAGTTAGGGCAGTGGTGGGAATCGAACACAAGACCTCAGTGCTATGAGGCAATAATGCTAACCATTAGAAGATGATTATACTTCTAGACTAGAGATATGGGCTTTACCTAATTAATGTGTGCTGAGGACCTTACCTTACACTGACAGACATATTGGGCTTGGTAATAAAATCGCACGTAATGCAGTTACATTTCTGGGCACTTCCAGCGATCGTAAGTCCTCTGCGAACATCTGCCTGTATTCTGAGTCTGAGGCAACTATGCAACAACAGCCGTCATCACTAGTATCGGCACCTACCCCATGCAAGGTGCAGAAGATACCAAATGAAAATGCCACGAACTCTGCATATGCTCAACAATAGGTCAAAACAAGGCTCATGCTTCTCCTACGGGCCAATGCCCCATTGACTTCCATTCAGCCTTCGCTGAGAAGTGACTAAGATGAGTATGACTCAGAATCGCTCATAGACGCTTTAAGTTGCGTATATAGGCCGCAACACATGTGCAGCTTGTGAAAAATCATGGACCCATATGGAATTGCGTGCAGCGCAGAAATAAGCACTTATTGCACAGATAAACATTTACACACAATACAAAAATCTCCCATTGCCACATTGTCAGTCATATATTGCACTACACAACAATGCGTCTATTGGCAGCCATATATTGGAGTGATAAGCCCACAGTTTCCAGTATTGCAGAGAAATAAAGTAACACATTGATAGACATATAGTTCCTGGTTCAGAGTTGGGAGTAAAGCAAAAGGAAGCCAGTAACTTTGTACCTTGGCAAAATCATGCTGCAACGAAATAGCAAAGTAAAAGTAAAGCAGCCGGTATTTATGCAAAAAAAGTAAATCTATTTTTACCCTTTGTAGTGTAACATGATTTGTTCCAGGTTCCATGTCACTTGCTTCTTTTTTTACTTTGCTCCCATCTCGGAATCAGACCCATATTGCACACACATTACCTATTGCTAATCATATTGTGCTGAGCTAACCAACCATTTACCAGCAAAATATTGTTGAGAAGTACCCACACATTGCCTACCACTTAATGCAAGCCACATATTACAAAGATGTACCCCCAGATGGCAGACCCCAATTGCCTACCATCTACCACCCCCCATTGCTAGCCATGAGCTGCACAGATCCGACCCCACACTAATTGACAGCCGTGTTCTGCTCTGACACCTGAAATATGATTAATATTAACCCCTTCTTAGGGTGTGAATAAATTTTCATGAGCAAATAGCATTTTGTTTGTAATTTCTTTATGTTATTACTGTTTTTGTTTGGTTTACTTTCTACTTTATAGTGTTGATTATATAATTGTAAAGTCTTAATCTAAACCTTGACCTTGTTTATTATGTCATTGGGTCTGATTCACCAAAGATCGCAACTGCGAATAGGCACGCAATCGGCCGAATGTTACATTCTGCACATGCCTATGCATCGCAGTGCGTGTGCGCGAACCAGCCACTGAGATCGGGACTGGGATCGCAGTGACTACTCAGACCCATCGCAGAGTTTGGGGTGGAGTGATTGGCGAAACACAGGCGTGTCAGGGCATTTGAATGACGTTGCATGGGCGTGCATAAATTATCCACTGCGATGCCAATACGCAGCCTGAGCTCTCACTGTGTACCAGAAGGTTAGCAATGTCTGAGTAAGGTCAGAGCTTGTGCAAGTGTGCGTGAGGCTGTGATGGTGCTCGATGTTATAGATGGTGTTGCGAAGTATTACAGATGTGTGTAAGGTAAAATGGGCGTCCTTATGTTGTGCTGCGACGACATAGCGATTGCAGTGGATTAGCATATGATCGCAGTGAGACTGCGTGCGTAATCGCTATTGCAATCGCATCTGCGATCCTTGCTGAATCAGGCCCATTGTCTTTCAGTTGACTTATATGTTAACCATACTGCTCTTTTTAGTTCTAATGGCAAAAGATAGTTCCTGAATGTCAGCATATATGCCACTTCCAACAGTTGTAAGTGGTCATTGTATATTCTGCTGTTATGGCAATTTGTACTATGTTTATTTACTGTAAAAGTTAATAAAAATAATAATAATGATGATAATAAAATATTATACCCATCACTAGACATGCACTTAGCACCTTTGGTCCTTATCATTGTCCAGCAAGTGAATAAAAGGGTGTGTGACTGAAATGGATTTTCCTTACTGAAAACCAAACATGTCTTATAGACTTTATAGAAGCAACAGACTCAATGGTTAATACACTATGTTGACAAAAGTGATTGGACACCCCAGCACAAGCTGGTTTGGCATGTGTCCACTAGTTGTAATGCATGGTCACATAAAGTCTGAGAAGTATAGAGATGTTCTTGATAACTCTGTGCTCCCTACATTATGGCAGTTCTAAGGAAACAACACATGTTTTTATCAGAATGACAATACCACCTGTCATGTTTCCAGGGCGACACTGGACTGGTATACAGAAAATTTGGTAACCTTGATGAACTGGCCAGCTCAGAATCCAGATCTTAACCCCATTGAATACTTCTAGGACAAATTGGAGTGATTGATGTGTTCTAGGCCGATTCGACCTTCTTCAGTGTCACAGTTGGTCACTGTACTTAAGGCGGAATGGCAAAACATACCGCCTGCTGTTGTCCAGGAACTTGTGGACAGTTTTCCAAGAAGGGTGTCTGCAGTCACCGCACGTGGTGAACCTACAAAGTACTGACGTCAATAAAATCTCGTTCATCTATTAGCTATCATTGTCCAATCACTTTTGTCTACATAATGTATTATGAATAGGTTAGATAAAGGATCAAAGTTGACTCCTAAATCTTGGACATGGGCAGTAATGATGTCTTAGAAGCATGTGCATTACCAACTGTCTTGAGAATTTAAATGATTATTATTTTTTAAGCAAATTAGCTGTTAGTATTATTTTGCTGTCTCTATTCTACTTTTTCTATATATATCCCCCACAACTCTTTGGGGTCAATCCAATTAGGTGCGAATTGCAAGGTGCGAGTCTCTATTTCCTCTTTGAATTTGAATAGCAAATTCATTTTGCAATCCAATTGGCAACTCGCACTGAACCAGTCTGACTGAATTCACATTTTTCCATTCGCACCTCCCTGAGGGTGAAAGATGGAAAGGAAAATCTTTATTTTAACGTTAAAATATCGGGACACAATGCTGAGCCCCTTGGACACCCCCCCCCCCCCACCCCATATGACTAAGTAGTCATTTGAAAGTTTCCAATTAGCTTAATTAGTACAATCATTATTTGCCTTTTTTTTTGGGGGGGGGGGGGGGAACAATGTCCTCAAATTACCCCAAAATAAAAATCAAGGCAACACAAATTTAATTATAAATATTTTTCAATTTAAAAAAAATGTCTTTTTTTTTTTTTGACAATTTTCCTAAGTGCCCTTAAAGTACCCCAAATTCACCTTTTTTCCCTCTTTTTTTTTTTTTTTATTTGTTTAATTTGTTTGAGATTAAACGGAAAGAGTTTGCTTTTTATTATTTTGGCAGTCAATTCGCAAAAATCCTCTGCGAATAGGCATTTTTAATTGGGTTGGAGAATTCTTTGGTGCGCTCATTCGTGCAAAGTCTGCGAGTTTCATGAAGCAAACTCGCTACTTGCAATTCACACCTAATTGGATTGACCCCTATGTATGTTTTATTATTATTATTTTTATTATTATGAATAATATACTTTATACAGCTCTCATTTATAGTAGCAAAATTATTTGAATCTCTAAAATCATGCTGATTTTACAATAATTTTTCAGGTGCTGTTATCCTTCTGGGAAGGACCAACATGTTTCGCTTTAATCATCCAAAAGAAGCTGCTAAATTAAGAGAAAAAAGGAAGGTAATGAAAATATAATTTTTATTTAACAATTGCTGTTTCTGTATGTTAAATTGACTGATTTAAATAATGTTTATTTTGTTTTTGCTGATGGTGTTTTATTTATTATTTTGGTTCAGCCTTTAACTGAAGCAAGGTACACACTAGACGACTTGTAAACAATGTGATGTCGTCAACGATTTTCCTTGAACTCCTGGGAAAACGATCTAGTGCAGGGATGGGGAACCTCAGGCCCGGGGGCCGTATAAGGCCTGCGGAATAATTTGGTTTGGCCCTCTGAGCTTTTTTCTGCTAGCCTCATCTGGCTAGCAGGGTGGCAAGACTGGCACCCTGCAGTCTATGCAGCAGTGCCGTTTGGAGCGTCCTTAGGACACTTCAGACGGTCAAACCGCTGCCTTTACCGCACCCCAGAGCATCCTCAGGATTCTTCGGGCATTTCTGTAATCACTGGTGCTTGTAACCCCGCAGGATGTGATGTCACATGGATGGGGCGTGGTCTGCACCAGGCCCACGAATAATGTTATATATATCAAAATGGCCCTCGGCAGAGAAAAGGTTCCCCACTCCTGATCTAGTGCATACAAACGGTACAATCTAACAAACGACCAAACGATATATCTTGCATCGTTTGGTGGTTAGAGCGTTAACTATATAATGTAACCATATCGCCTGGTCATTCGGTAGAGCCTACACACTGCACGATATGCAGGTAATCGTTAACAAGATTGATAGATCTTCCTACATGTACAAAAGATCTGAAGATGAGTCAAACAATGCTGCGGGAGCGCGCATAGTGCGTACACACTTGACTATTTGAAATATTTGTTGTTCCGATGCGTCGGAATCGGCCAAATAGTTCAAAATATCGTCTAGTGTTTACAAGCCTTTAGTTCTAATACTCAGTACAAAAATTAGCTTGGGTCCGGAGAGCAAGGTTTACATTCTGTGATGTGCTCCCAATCACTTCCAGTAACATGACCACTAATGCTGCTATTATTTAGCTATATCCGTGCTCCTTTAGATGCATGTATGTTTTGTTGGCATTTAGGGGGTCATTCAGACCCGCTCGCGAGCAAATGACGCTCGCAAACGGGTCGATGTTTGCCGAATGCGCATGCGCACGACGGAGGGAGCTCCGTCGTGCGCCTGCGCGAGACCCGGCCTCACACCAAAGGGGGCGTGCTGTCGATGGTGAGTGACAGCACGCCCCCTTTGGTGGGCGTGCCGGCCAGACGGAGACGTTCCCATGGGAACGCCTACCGTCTGAGTCCGGCCCCACTGACATCAGTAATGATGTCAGTGGGAGTGACTTTAACTCTCATAGAGCCAAAATCACTCCTGGGCTTGCGGCAGCGAGACCCTACCGCAGGGTCTCGTCGCAAGCCCGATGGTCGTGATGGTCAAAGACCATCGCGACCATCTCTTTGGCCGCTCGCATATGCTGTGGGTGGCCACCCACAGCTATGCGAGCGGCCGGGAGACCGCTCCATTTTCATGGAGGAGGGCCCTGATTCAGAGCGAGCGCTCTGGTCAGAGCGTCCGGCTCTGAATCAGGCCCTTAGTTTGTTTATGAACAGGGAATGTGGTTGCTCTTTCCTGCTCATATCATTCCTTAGCTTTGTGGTGGCTTATCAGTGGGAGTGTGGTTATTACTCATGTGAGGTTTTAGGTGTGAGTTCTGTATGCATGATTTCTATGTCTATATGTATAGTTTGTGTGTGTGTGTGTGTGTGTGTATATATATATATATATATATATATATACAGGGAAAAACAGCGGCACTCTCAGGACTTGAAAAATAAATGAGACTCACGACTCCAAGAGATCAGCGTCCAACGTTTCAGTCGGTGTGACTTTTATCAAGAACGGCCGTTCTTGATAAAAGTCACACCGACTGAAACGTTGGACGCTGATCTCTTGGAGTCGTGAGTCTCATTTATTTTTCAAGTCCTGAGAGTGCCGCTGTTTTTCCCTATATACTTGGTTCATACACCATTAGAGGGCACCCAGGCAGGTACTGACTATATTGTGGAGTGCCGGCGTTATTTCTATATATATATATATGTGTATGAAATGCTGCAAAGTAAGAATATTGAAAAAAAAAAAACCTGTTTATTTTTATTAATTAACAAAATGCAAAGTGAATGAATAGAAGAGAAATCTAAATCAAATCAATATTTGGTGTGATCACCCTTTGCCTTCAAAAAAGCATCAGTTCTTCTACTCTTGCATAAAGTCAGGGATTTTGTTATAGTCAGGTGTATGATTAACCAATCGTACCAAACAGGAGGTGATTATCATCATTTTCATATGTACAGATGAGTCCACATACATCTATCCTCTGTGTGCTACAAGTTGCGTTACACACATAACACGTGATTGTCTTTTCACGCTACTTTTTACCTTCAAATGCGTCTTATTCTCACAACAGTGACACTGTAACGTAGCATTTTGCATGCAGATACACCGGCAGTTGCCAACAAAACATAGACATGCTGCATATGTTTTTAATTAGCAGAAGCTGCTTGTGCGTTCCATTTGCACCGTTGTGCAAATGACACGCATTTGAGGGTAAAAAGTTGCACGAAAAGATGCTCAGCGCTACTAAGTCATGCCACAGCATGGCGCGACTAGAAGGGCTGTTTAGCACACAAGGAGGCTAGATGTATATGGACACATCTATAGGTTGAAACACTGGGCCTGATTCAGAGGCGCTCACAAAAAGCGAGCGCTTGCTCTGAATCAGGGCGGCCGTTTTTTTTTTTGTTTTTTTTTACCAGGCCTCCTGGCCGCTTGCTAAACTGTGGGTGACCACCCACAGCTTTTGCGAGCGGCCAGGTGATAGTCGCGATTATCGCGACCATTGGGCTTGTGACGAGACCCTTGTGGTAGGGTCTTGTCTGCCGCTAGCCCCAGTGAGTTTTCTGTTCAAATAGAGCAGGAAGCTCACTACTGACATCACGAGTGATGGCAGTAGGGCCACCCACAAACGGCAGGCGTTCCTTCAGGAACGCCTCTGTTTGACCAGCCACCCCCCCCCCTCCCAGCCTACAAAATGGGGCGAGCTGTCGATCGACAGCCGCCCCGTTTGTAGCGGACCCCGGAGCAAGTGAATTTCTCATTCGCTCCGGGGTTCACACACGCGCATTGTGCACGCCGCGAGTGCGCAATGCCCCACCATCGACCCGCTTGCGAGCGGCTCTGAATGAGGCCCACAGTCATTAACAGAAACAGCTGTAGAAGGCTTGAAACTGGGTGAGGAACAGCCAAATTCTGCTGCAAAGGTGAGGTTGTGGAAGACCGTTTCATGTCACAAGTCATACACCATGGCAAGAGTGAGCACAGCAACAAGATACAAAGTAGTTATACTGCATCAGCAAGGTCTCTCCCAGGCAAAGATTTCAAGGCAGACTGGGCTTTTCAAGATGTGCTGTTCAAGCTCTTTTAAAGAAGCACAAAGAAACGGGCAACGTTGAGGACCTTAGACGCAGTGGTCGGCGAAGGAAACTTAGTGCATCAGATGAAAGACACATCATGCTTACTTCCCTTCAAAATCGGAAGATGTCCAGCAGTGCCATCAGCTCAGGAGTGACATAAACCAGTGGGACCCAGGTAAACCTATCTACTGTTCGGAGAAGTCTGTCCAGAAGTGGTCTTCATGGGAGAATTGTGGCCAAAAAGAGACAACATAGACGTGGAAACAAGGCCAAGCAACTCACCTATGCACGGAAACATAGGAACTGGCAGCAGGTGCTCTGGACTGATGAGTCTACATTTGAAATATTTGGCTGTAACAGAAGGCAGTTTGTTCGTCAAAGCGCTGGGGAGTGGTACAATAATGAGTGTCTGCAGGCAACAGTGAAGCATGGTGGAGGTTCCTTGCAAGTTTGGGGCTGCATTACGGCAAATGGATTTGGGGATTTGGTCAGGATTAATGGTGTCCTCAATGCTGAGAAATACAGGCAGGTACTTATCCATCATGGAATACCATCAGGGAGACGTCTGATTGGCTCCAAATATATTGTGCAGCAGGACAACGACCCCAAACATACAGCCAATGTCATTAAGAACTATTTTCAGCATAAAGAAGAACAGAAATGTCCTAGAAGTGATGATATGGCCCCCACAGAGCCCTGATCTCAACATCATAGAGTCTGTCTGGGATTACAGGAAGAGACAAAAGGATTTGAGCAAGCCTACATCCACAGAAGAGCTGTGGTTAGTTCTCCAAGATGTTTAGAACAGCCTCCCTGCCGAGTGCCGATTTCAAGTGTACCTAGAAGAATTGATGCTGTTTTGATATTGATTTGATTTAGATTTCTCTTCTGTTAATTCACTTTGCATTTTGTGAATTGATAAAAAATAAAACAAAAATTTGTCTTCGATTTTGCAATAGGAATATCTTGTTTTTCACTTAACTGTTGGTTACTGTATGAGAACTCCTTTTATTGTTTCACATCATCCATTATCAAGATGGTTGTTTCTTTTTCATTGCACCATATTTTGTGAAAATCAATAAACTTTATTTAAAAAAAAATAAACCATTAACACTTCTATTTTTTCAAGCATTCTTACTTTGCAGCATTTATTCCACACCTGCCTAAAACTTTTGCGCAGTACTGTGTATATGTAAAATATATATATATATATATATTAGGAATGTGCAGGCTCGGATAGGTTCGAGTTTGCACGTTGAGTTCGGACTTTTGTCCAGGAATGATGATGTTCATCCATGCAAGATGACGTTTTGCCTCTTTCTGAGTTCCGTTTTTTTGGAGGGAAAATTCCGAACTCAACGTGCAAACTCGAACCTATCCGAGCCTGCACATTCCTAATATATATAGTGCCGGTCACATATGTTATATATATATATATATATCCTCATAGTAGTAAGCCCGCACACTCTGCAGCTGGGGTGCTCCTCAGTTAAGCAATGGAATCTTCATTGCTTGCTTAATTATTGCTTCTATATAGGGGGCACTCACCACTTTACATCAGATACTAAGACGCGTTTTACTTATATACCACCAGTGTCAGTGCAATGCTGGCGTTTTGGTTCCATTCCAGACCTTTGTCATGGTACAACAGCACCAAATGTCTCACATCAGTGGAATAAATTGGTTGTTCCACTGATGTGACACAATGGGTTACGTACATCTCCGATGGTGTGAGATGGCGCACTGCGCATGTGCAGATATTGTTCTGCGAGATTGTTCGCAGTGCCTTGATTACTGTTTGGGGGTGGCGACAGGCAGCATTGCAGAATAGGGACTGTATCGCCCCCACACTTTCTGGGCATGCAGGAGCCAGTGGCAGCGTCCTGGATGCAGTTTTGCTGGCTTCAGCTGTGGGAATTCCCTGGTCATTTTAAGTAACCTCAGGGTTTCTCAGATGACCGATGTTGACACAGATGATTCAATGCTTCGTCTTCGGACACAGCAGCGATTTAAAGAAGTTGCCAGGAGGCGACTATTTACACAAGTCGCCTCCTGCAGCATTAGCATGTTATCACACAGCCGCTGCATCCAGCACAGAGGCGCAGTGGCTGTGTGATCTGCGTACATCTCTGAAGCAGACTCTGAGGGGTAAATTTACTAAGATGGGAGTTCTATTTAAGAAGTGATGTTGCCCGTAGCAACAAATCAGATTTTACTACTCATTTATCATTTACCTTCTAGAAGAAAATACCTGGAATCTGATTGGTTGCTATGGGCAACATCACTTCTTAAATAGAACTCTCATCTTAGTAAATTGTTTATATGATAAAGAAAATTTTATGCGCCTTTTTTATTTTTAATATTTGTTGTTTTTTTTTGTTCCACAGAGTGGTCTGCTTTCTTCTTTCAGTTTATCAATGACTGATCTATCAAAATCGTGTGAAAATCTTTCAGCTGTAATGCTTTACAATCCTGGGTAAGGAAAATAACTGTTGCCATTTTAAGTGCTGTTATGTTTTATATTAAGTCAGTGGTCTCCAACTTTAATTGAAGTGTGAGCTACTTTAGAAAAATGAAATCTCCTGCAGAGCTATTAAAATTGTAGAAAAAAAAAATCTGGCTAGTGACCGAACAATTGAAGGTAATTTAATAAAATTGAAAAATGCATTTAATTATTACAGTAGTATTGTTGTAGTTTATAAATAAAATTTAAGCACAGGCACATTTCACTGTTAATTACCGGCTCAAGGAGGTATGTGCAGTAGACGAGCAAAAGATATTGGTAGGGCTGCTGTGTGATTTTCCAGCAGGGCTGGGTGGGAGTCACTCGCTCCGCCGTACTAAAGACATCTTGGGTGGAACCACGGGGAAGCACGTCGGGTGATTGCTGTAAATGCTGCGGCAATCACCTGATGTGCTTCCCTGTGGCTCCACCCATGATGTCGCAGGGGAGCACACGTCAGAGGTCACTTCCTCCTAGTTGACTCGGCAGTACTGCAGCTAGGTGAGCTACCAAAATTAAGACCGCGAGCTACTGGTAGCTCGCGAACTACAGGTTGGAGACCACTGTATTAAGTAGCCAACTAAATTACTATAAGGTCTTAAATACAATTCTACAGGAATAGAACGTTATGGTGGTAACAGGTATACAAGAGTGGTTCACAAGCGTTGTTAGGATCAGCTAATAGTTGAGGATCTTGAATTCCACCGGTACGTGTTTCCTATGTTCTTCAACAAATTAGAAACATAACTGGAAAAATTGGTCATTCATCAGTAGATTATATTTATCATGGTTTGTCAGAACCACCGGACTCACACCGATTCCAAAAAATGCGTTCATCAAAAGGTATATTTGATCTTCCCTGTAACACATCCTTATTCATAGGACATCATATAACACACCCAGGAGCAGATGTTTGAAGCTCTGGAAAGTGATAAAGTGGAGAGTAATAAACGACCAACCACTCAGCTCCCAACTGTCATGTTGCAGGTTGTGTTTGAAAAGTGACAGTTGGGAGCTGATTGGTTGGTCATTTATCACTCTACACTCTATCACTTCCCAGAGCTTCATACATCTACCCCCCAATGGTATAACACTCACCCGATAGGTATCTTGAAATGAAAACACCAACCAGGCTTTAGACTTGAGGCATACTTTCCATAAAGAGGTCCAATTCCAGTAGAAATTTTTTATTTTGTTATATCCCCATATATTCACAATTCGCAATCAAAGCCAAAAGTGGATAAGAAAAATCATTTTAAAAGTCAAACATAAAAACATGCCCCACCTATACCTTGAGAAAGGAAACATATTCCGATATGCGTTGCTGATGTGGTGATGAATAAGAACCCCCAGATTTGTTTCTACTGATACCTACCATTGGCATTGCAACTACTGGAAGCCTGGGATATGAGTGGTGAGAGGAATATGTTCATTGTTTCTTTCGAGTAGAGGAGAGCAAATCATAACCTACAGTTTTTTGGGGGCATGTTTTTGTGTCTATGTATTTTTTATGTTTGACTTTTTAAAATTATTATTTTCTTATCCACTTTTGGCTTCGATAGTGAGTTGTGAATATATACCTATTTGGATATAAAAAAAAATCTTTTTTTCTACTGGAATTGGACCTTTTTATGAAAAGCACGTCTCAAGTCTATAACCTGGTTGGTGTTTCCATTTTAAGATACCTTTTGATGAACTTAGCTGCTTACTTATTGGGTGAGTGTTACACCATTGTGTGTGCTATATGATGTCCTATGAATAAGGATGAGTTATAGGGAAGATCAAAGATACCTTTTGATGAACGCATCTTTTTGATTCGGGGTGAGTTCAGTGGTTCTGACAAACCCTGATAAAAAATAAATAAATAATCTACTGATGCATGACCTGGTATCGTTCTAATTTGTTGAAGAACATAGGAAACACGCTCCGGAGGAATTCAAGAACCTCAACTATTAGCTGATCCTAACAGCACTTGTGAACCACTCTTGTATATCTGTCTTTTATGTTAATGAGGTTTGGTGCACTTGTGCGTTGGTACTGAGTTGCCGTTAGGGGACGCAAGTTACCCCATTCTATAATATCTGTATTATGTTGCTTTATAAACTGCACTGTAAAATTTTGATGGTGTGTTAATTCTGCTAAAATATTTTACTGTTTAATGAAGGACATATTTACTAATTCTATTGCTGTTTTTTTTATTTTACATTTTTTTAAAATATTGTACGTCATTTAATTTTGGTCCTCTATGATACCATATTTTGACTATGATATTGTATTAACATACATCCAACATGAAAATAGTTCTGACATTTCATACCATATCTGATTCCATCCTTCATTGGGACTTCTGCAGGGTTATGGTTTGTTAAATATAAAGTAAAGTTGTGATTTTTAACATACCACTTATTTTGTTATGCTAAAATCAGTCTGAAGATAGAAAAAAGCTGGTGCGCTTATAGATAGAGGCTGAACTTTGTCAATACTCGCAGCTGACAAGGTATTCGGTCCAGTCCCTCCAAAAGATAAAGAAAGGGGGATTTGTATACAGTGCATCCGGAAAGTATTCACAACGCTTCACTTTTTCCACATTTTGTTATGTTACAGCCTTATTCCAAAATGGAATAAATTCTACACACAATACCGATAATGACGACATGTAAAGTTTTTTTGAGATTCTTGGAAATTTAATTATAAAAAAACACTAAAGGTACATATCAATCCGATGTTGTGTGGTGCCGGTATGAAAATCCCCAGCTGTAAGGTACTGCGTACGCTGTCAGTGTCCTATTTATGACCACCCGGTGACTAACGATCTCCTGAGTATGGCGCTGATGTAAATCTTGTAGCACCCCATTCATGGCCATATTCTGTGTGCGGGTGTATCTGCATGCAAAATGGTACGTTACAGTTTCAGCGGCTGTAACGTAGCATTTCACATGCAGGTACACCCGCAGTTGGACACAGAATATAGACATGTTGCATATCATTCTAATCAGCAGAAACTGTGGTTGCGTCCTATTTGCATCGATTTGCGAATAGCACGCATTTGAAGGTAAAAAAGTTGCACAAAAAGACTCTTGTGATACCGAGTCACGCCAGGGCATGGCGGCGACCAGAATGTCTGTTTAATGCGCAAAGAAGTAAGATCAGGCTTGCCCACCCTCCCGATTTTGCCGGGAGCCTCCCGAAAATCAGGTGCAGCTCCTGGCACCCCGGAAAGGCAGGCAAGCCTACCGGCAGCTGCCGATTCCCCTGCTCCGCCCCCCCACTGCGATTAATAGCTAAACCCCGCAGCGGAAGGGGGCGGTGACGCGATTCACACTGAATCGCATCATGTTCGCCCCGCCCCCTGCTCCACAATGCCTGTATTATTGGCATTGTGAAGTGGGGGCGGAGCCAAAATTACGCAATCGTGTAGCCCCGCCCAGCCCATAAATGCTCATCACTCGCCTGGCCACTTACCCTTGTCCCGGTCACGCCCCCTTGGCTTGAATAGAAGTCCTCAGAGGCTTATAAAGCCTACAGTATATGTCTAAAACCGCATTAACTAAGTGATATCATTTGAGACTTACAGAAGTCTCCTCTTCTCGTGTGTTCCCATCTACCCGGTCCTTATTTACCCTCTCTTCTTCTGTTTCTCTGTTCTTACTGTTTCTCTCCTCATTGTTAAACTACAATTTGAGTGGTTCTAATATTCTGTTTCAATAATTGATATATCACCCTTCTTATTAAGGATTGTTTATATTCAGATTTGCTATGTTTATTTAGGTGTACTGTTTAATTCAACTGTTTGTGAAACTGTTATATTCTGCTTTTTCCTTAACATAAAAAAGAAATGTGGGTGTGAATGTGCACTAGCTGGAATGTTAAATGATCTTTGACGGAGATTTGTCAAAGCTTGGCGAGAGATAAAGTGTCGAGAAATAAAGTACCAACCAATCAGCTCCTGTCATTTTTCAAATACAGCCCTTAACATGCCAGTTAGGGACTGATTGGTTGGTGCTTTATCTCTCTTCAAGCATTGATAAATGTCCCCCTTTTTTGTCTTTTATGGAATCATTTCTTAACTGGTTAATTTCTCCAAAGATGTAGTGAAAATTAGAAAGAAAAATACATGATGTGTACTGAATGGAATTGTTTGGGTGGAAATAGATGTTTCCTTTAGTTAAACTGACCTACAGTATACTAAGTAGTTTCCATGCCTGGGACAATCTTACACTGCTGTCCACGAGTGATTGCAGCGGCAATAGAGAGATGTTCTTTGGGGTCTGCTTTTAAGGTGGGACATCAGATTCCCAGGTACAAGGGCAAAATAAAGCACAGTGATAGTGTACACAGATTCCTGTATGCAAGTTCCCCAGATATACAGTAGGACTGACCATCAGATCATGCAGTGTATTATTGAGATCCTATATGTAGATCATTGATCTGAAAAGATAGGTTCAAAGCTCCGCGATCGGTATGAAATACCACCGGATGCACGGTTCAAATCCCAACGCCGGAAGACCGGCTACAGAAGATCCCGACAGGTAAGTATTTTTACTATTACTAACCCTACCCCCCTAACCCTAACGCTCCCTTAGGGGTGCCTAACCCTAACCTCCCCCCAAGTGCCTAACCCCCCCCTGTAAGTGCCTAAACCTAACCCCCCCTTCTCCGCAGCCTAAACCTAAGTCTCCCGGGGGAATGGCTAACCCCGACCTCCTCTCAGGGGTGTCTAAACCTAACCCCCCCTTACCCTAGCCTAAACCCCCCCCCGGGGCTGTCCAGGCACGCTGCCCGGCTTACCTTTGTTCGGGATGCCAGGCGTCAGGTTCCCGGCGTAGGGATAAAGATAGGCGACGGGATTTTGACGCCTATCATTAAGACCCCTAGCAGGATTAGACACTCGGGGAAGCCTGCAGTCGGCATTTCGACCGTCAGCTTTGTGACTGCATCCCCAAAGCTCCTCCTATTAGTGGCTGCAAATGTTATGATTGCATCCCTTTTGGATTCACCCAGATTATCATGATAAGTGGGACTAACAGAGGAAATATATCAAACCCTGTAAAAAAGTAAAGTGGACAACTGGAGAAATTAACCATAGCAACTAATCAGCTTCCTGCTATCATTTTATAGAATGTAAATGATATATTCTACCTCAAAGCTGAATAGCTGCTATGGGCAACTTCTCCACTCCTTAGTAGGTTTGATATATTTCCCCCCTATGTATATATTTCATGATCCTCCATTAGGTCACATAGGTGTGTTCCAATTTTTCATTTAAAATTTCTGAAAACTTATCCATAAAAAATTCTATTTGTCAAAGCTAAAATGGGGTCAATAATCCCCACTGTATCGATTATTCATAATTTATTATTAACATTTATTTATTACTGGTTATTTATATAGCGCACACATATTCAGCAGCACTTTACAGAGAATATTTAGCCATTCACATCAGTCCCTGTCCTAGTGGAGCTTACAATCTATTTTCCCTACCACATGTACACAAATACTTAATTTTTTTGTAGGGAGCCAATTAACCTACCATAAATTTTTTGGAGTTTGGGAGGAAACCAGAAAACCAACAGGAAACCTACACAAGCACAGGGAGAATATACAAACTCCACACAGTTGGGGATGATATTAATGAACAAGCAGCAGTTACAGATATAGGAAGCTCTCCTAATACATAAACAGTCACAAAGTATTTGTAAGGTCATACTCATCCTTAAGAAATACTTTTCTATCCAACCCTAACTAAAAGAAGAAATTAAGTTGCTTTTATCAGGCTTTATTTTGGCAGTAGATAAATCTCTACAAGATCTATAGCAAAATAGAAAGGATAGAAAAAACTCATCTGATGAAAAGCCAAGAGCATCTTAAAAGCATATGAATAAATATTTTCAAGTGAGAGTTACAGGCAGTGTGTAATATGTCACGACAGCTACAGGGAACAAACAGATCAATCTCAGACTGACAGTGGCAAAGCTAATGCAATAGAGCTGAAGAATCTCAAGTTACTTGTATTTGAGAAAGGCAAGCGTCCCACAGTGCTGCTGCTCTGCTGGAGACCAGGAATACTTCTTGTAGTAATATATTTACCAAAAAAAACCTAACTAACAGTCCCTTCACTGTTTACCCGCGATTCTCAGGAGTATCGTCCCCATAGTGCCCACTTCACTAGGAAGTGGGCAAGATGCGGGAGGACTGACTACTCTTCCGGGGGTGCAGAGGAATGCATGCAAATTTGGGTTACTCCCGAAAACTTCCAGGAAAGTTTGTAGGTATGGTAGAATGTTGTAATCGTTTTCATGAAAATGCTAATACTGGTTGCTGATTTACAAGCATTTTTAAGAAGAGGCAGAAATGGAGGATCGTGAGTATCGTTGATTGTAGCCGACCGACAAAGGTGTATCCACTGTGGTAGGGATGACCATCGACCATTGATAGTTTGACAACCAGCAATGGTCTGTACTGTAGCACATGACAAGGGTTTTTGCTATTGATGGCGCAGCACCGATGCCACATAATCGATGGCAGTGGTATCCAGATGACTGATCAACAGTGAATAGGTTGACAATGGAAAGGTCGGCAACCAGAAGGTTGACAGGGACATATGGTCGACAACACCAAGATCGACTTGGACACATGATCGAACAAACAAAGACTGACTAGGTCGATTCATCAACATGACATAGACCTGAAACTACAAAGATTGACAAACAAAGTGCAGACATAGAAAAAAGGTCGACAAAGCTAACTCAGACATAAATGAGGTTGACAGCATGAAGACCAACAGACAGATGGTTGACAGTAAAATCATAGACAGCCACAAAACCGACAGTGAAAAAGGTCAACAGTCAAAAGCCCAACAATTATAGAGCAACAGTACGAAGGTCGACAGGTATGAGGACGACAGTGTGAAGACCAACAATGAGAAGGTTTACAGTTATAAGACACAGTGTGAAGACCGAAATGAGAAAGTCGACAGCTATGCAAAACCAATCAATAATACTGTGTAATGTCAAATAATGTACACCTGTGCTGCAAGCATAGTGTGACAACTAGACAAAAGTTTGGTATTCCTGCGCACTGGAGTTTAGTGGCCGGGGTATGCAGCACTTAGATAAGAGGGTGCCAGCCCTCTTGTGGGATAATAGTAATAGTGTAGTATCTATTGTGCTTCCCCTTGTGGTGTAGTAATGGTGTCTAGTGGTTAATGGATATTCAACCCCTGGTGGTGTATGGATATATTCTTACCATAAGTTGAATGAGGTACTATATAAATTGAGCTCCACTGAGCGATATGACAAATGTTTAATAGGGTATAAACATATACATAAATGTAAATCAGCTTCACAATACACACAATGGAAAAAAAAATGGCAGCTGCTCAATCAATCTGATAGTACTTTTCAGGTGCATGAAAGGGAGGGGTCATACCAAGTAGAAAAGAGAGGGGGTTTTAACCCCCTATTGTTCCTCAGCACACTGAATTGTACTAGCAACAACATATCAACACTATATGGTAATAGAAATCAGAGATATTGGTTGCATGCATTTGCAAATACATGGGAAGCTGCTAGGCCTCTTCACGGCTTCTCTGTCACTAGCAGTCCCTAACACTAAGAGGTTCACGTCCGGGGTGCAGTGCACCCCAAAAAACATCCAGCCCAGGACCCCCCCAAGGCATCACACGAAAATGGAAAAAGAGTGATAGTGCAGTGTAAAGTATAGATGTGTGCGAGTAATCAATAAGTGTGGAATGAGAGGTTAAAATATATGTGAAAAAATGCATGAATAATAAACAAACATAAAAAGGTGATGTGAAAAGTAACTATGTGTATTAAGTGGTGATGCCCTGAGGAGGCCCATCCAGAGTGGCCTCGGGGGGCCCTACGCCCAAACGCTCACCCCAAATGTAATATATACCAATTAATGCCTCATAATAAAGGCACATATATTTTGGCAAATGTAAGGCCTCATGATAAAGGCACACACCTAAATGCGTCCAAATTGAGAGCCAGCTTACCTGGGAGTCACTCCTTGGAACTCCAACTAGCACTACTAGAACCAGCATGCCCTGCTAATGCTGGCTCATTCATGCATCTCATAACCAAAAACAAAAAAAATATCAGCTGCTCAATCAATCTGATCGTACTTTTCAGGTGCATGAAAGGGAGGGGTCATACCAAGTAGAAAAGAGAGGGGGGTTTTAACCTCCTATTGTTCCTCAGCACACTGAATTGTACTAGCAACAACATATCAACACTATATGGTAATATAAATCAGAGATATTGGTTGCATGCATTTGCAAATACATGGGAAGCTGCTAGGCCTCTTCACGGCTTCTCTGTCACTAGCAGTCCCTAACACTAAGAGGTTCACGTCCGGGGCGCAGTGCACCCCAAAAAACATCCAGCCTAGGACCCCCCCAAGGCATCACATGAAAATGGCTCTGTCGCACAGTTTTTGTGCTTACATTATGTCAGTCGAAGTTTCAACTCTTCAGCTATGGAATCAGCTTCCACTTTCTAATAATATCACTTACAGTTGACTGTAGAATATCCAGCAGGAATGAAATTTCACGAACCGTCTAATTGCAAAGGTGGCATCCTATTACAGTCCACCGCATAAAGTCCCCGAGCTGTTTTTTATCACACATGTTTGCAAATGACTAGGTGCTTGATTTTATACACCTGTGGCAACGGGCCTGATTGAAACACTTCACTTTAATAATCAACAGGAGTGGCCAAATACTTTCATCCATATAGTGTGTGTATGTATGTATGTATGTATATATATGTGTGTGTGTATATGTATGTATATATAATATGTGTGTATATATATATATATATATATATATATATATAAGTCTAGACTGACTGACTCATCAATGCCCAGCCTGGTCCTAGAAACATGGAAATCGGTGAGTATATGCCTTCAATGACGTAGGTACCCACAAAGAGGGGATTTTACTAAATTTGACTCCTAAATGGGTGAAAAGGGCTAAAATGTTTCCTCCACCCGTGCAATGTCCTGACAGACTCATCAATGCTCATCGCAAACCCAAGGACCTAAAAACATGAATCAGTCCTTTAATAGTATCCTAACCCTCCCCATCTCCTAACCATAACCCTCCCAAAGTGCCTGAACCTAATCTGCTACCATGCAGGAGCAGATGTGCTCGATTTTTGTTCAACTCCCCAATTTTCAAATTTTGTTTTATTGGGTACAATGAGAACTCATTTAAAAACTTAATTTGGGATACTTTTTTTATACAAATTAATCTTTTTAAGGATTCAGTCCAAGGTGACCTTCACATGCTGTAGGTATTGCAACTCTCCCAATGGATGGCAGATTGTCAGGTTTTCCTGTATTGTGATACATTCAAAAATACTCTCCTGCATCCATTGAAATGGTTGTCCTCTCTGTCACAAACCCTTCAGCCACTGCAAGTTTCATGTTAGGTGACGGCATAGTTTCACAAAAGAGCTATTGCTATTGGGCAAGTCTGTGCAACAGTTTTTTGTTCTTTTTCAAAACATTCATCACATTAGTGTATTATTTTTGCTCACTATCTGTATTTATTTCATTATCTGTAAATTAATAGCCTGATTCTGAGTCTCATGAGGGTCCGAATGCAGCCGCATACTCAAAGCGTATGGATTGCAAACAGAATTCTAAAGTGACTATACACATATCCTAATGCGTACAGTACATATCACACCACACCACTTTTCCCAGACGCGAGAGCAGCCATCGTCATTATCATCAGTACTTACACCTATCTCACACTAGGTGCAAGAGAGTAGTCTGAAATAGGTGCCCTCTTGGCAATATGATGCCTGTATGGTTTATCTCTTGCTACACACCCATGAGATGGTTCTCTTCTGTACATAGGCCCAATTGACAACCAAAAACGCCCGCATCGCGGATAGAGAGAAAAATCTAAGATGTACCCATCTCCTGGTGATCGCAAAGATGCATATTTCATTACTCTAACTTGCTATGGTGGTGATTCAAGGTCCCACGCAATTGCTATCGCAGCTGCTACCATGGTTGCAGCTGCGATCGCACTATTGTAATGTAGCAGGAGGCATCACGCCTCCTGCATGCATTACTGTTCCGAGCTGCATCCATGGATGCAGCATCGGAACATCTGCGTGATCCACTGCCGGCTTGAGTGACAATGTATGCCCAGCATTAGAAGCAAGGCTTCCGCTTTCACTTTATTTCCGGATAGTGATCCGGCATGCCCGATGTTTGCAGTGTTTAGAGTAAATATGAGATATTGTAGAACACGAGAAAGAGAGGAATAGTATTATTAACTTTTATTTGTAAAGGCGCCACAAAGTTCGCTCAACTCTGTACATGGAAAACAGATGTGAGAGATGGCATCGGTATGATTCACCGCTGGATCTAAGTCTGACGGATGAAATACCGACGATGGAGGGCCGGCAGCTGAAGATTCCGTCTAAGGTAAGTAACACCCCTAACCCGCCTCCCCCCCCAATGCTCCGTTAGGGGTGCCTAACCCTAACACCCCCTAGTACCTAACCTCCCCCCAGGGGTGCCTAAACCTAACCTCCCCTCCCCGCACCCTAAACATAACCCTCCCAGGTAAACCTTACCTCCCCCAGGGGGTGCCTGACCCTAACTCCCACTTCCCTTAACCTATCCCTCCCAGGGGGGGTGCCTAACCTAAGTTCCCCCGGTAGTCCACAATCCTAACCCTCCCCCCCTCAGCTAAGCGCTCCCGATGCCCGGCTTACTTACGTTCGGAATGCCAGGCGTCGGGAATTTGTCGTGGGGCTGATGATAGACGTCGGTATTTAGACACCTATCATTATTCCCATGCCCGGGATTTCACAATCGGGAAGCTGGCGGTCGGCATTTCGACCGCCGGCTTCCTAACTACACCCTGGAAGGAAGGAAAACAATACGTTTGGTCTTTGTCATGTTGAGCTTTAGATCGCACTGACACATCCTGGAAGAGATGACATAAGGGACTGATGTGTAACAGCATCCTCACATGGTCACCGTTTCAACACAGAATAAGTTCCCAGTGAAGAAAAAATACACATTTTCTTTGAAGTTTGTCAACTCAGATTCACTCTGGGTAGTCCCACCTAACATTAATGTCATTCTAGGCTTCTGCGAGATATGCTTATTGAGAATTTACAGAGTGCAATGATTTGAATGTATCATCATGAAGTATTATAGTAAATGTAATGGTCCCATTGGTGGTAGTTTCTGTTAGACTCGCCATATTGCTTGAGTCTCGTGTAAATGAGTGTTCACAATGGTTTTTTCCATGCACTGTCCCTGACACATTATTGCAAACTCTTCTGTTGAACATAGCGTGCAGACATCTTAATGCTTCAGTTCAAAGTGCAAGGGACTAGCTCGAGGGTCTGTCATGAACTACCCATTTGTTTGATTTCATTCAGTGTCAAGCTGCATTACCGTAACTATAGTAGTTGGTGCCTATGGCTTCAAGCTTTTAACTCTTCCATCTTGGTTAAAGCAAAGTGACTTGGAGTGGATAGATAGGTTAGATGCAGCAGAAGAGACACATCCTATCTCCGATCTCGAGAATCTGCCTATGTATTGTTTTAATTATTTTAAATACTAAAACTCTGTTTAGCATGTTTCATTATATACACGATATAAAAGTATAAGTGTGTGTATGTATATATGTGTGTGTATATATATATATATATATATATATATATATATATATATATACTGTATATATTTATTTTTCACAATAACATGAGCACTCTCTTTTGAATGTGACCACAATATCCTTAGTTTTTTGTTTCCAAAAAAGACACATGGCCAGTATTACTAGTTACGATATAAAATCATATTTCCTTTTTGCTTCATTTTGCCAGCATGGCTAAGACGCTCCACGACGAGTAGCAATTGGATGGATCCCAAATTTTTTTTCCTGCAAAAGTATTCATGTAGCAAATTTTAAGAAAAATCACAAGGTGTGGCTAATTCACAGATTCTAAGGCATGGCACATTTGGCCGTATGGCTAGAGATAAGGAAAGGTGTATGTGAACACATCTGTACAAAGCCACATCTGCTTCACTCATCTCTCTGACCATTTTTAAGACCAGCAACATATACAGCTCCTGCCACTCCCAACAAAACATGTACATGCACCAGAAAGACCAGCAGGCCAATTTGCAAAAGTGGAAAAAAAAACTATAGAAAATATTAGCCAGCCACTATTTTGAGTTTGTGTGCATTACTTGATCACTGATCTCTCTCTGTCTAATATATATATATATATATAAAAATATATATAAATATATATATATATATCTGTGTGCAACGAAGACTGTAAACTGAACTTGGCGTGGAAAAAAGTTGCGGCCGCTGCATTGTAGCACTTTGCATGTTGATTCCTGGTGTGTCCTAGTCACATTGTGACTTAGACTCGTTTTCTGCAAAAAAGATGCCCACCATCTCAAGGGACCAGGCACGCGGAGAGGGGCTTTTTGTCGCGATTGCAACAAAGACGAGTGAGGACATATCTGTACATCTTAGAAACAGTATATGCATGTAACTTACCAAGATAGGGAAATAACTTCATTTCATACACCCAATATATCCCGCATTGACTATTATTTTCCACTCCTCACTGGTCTTTCTCTAACCAGTTTTTATTCCAACAGTCTATATTGAATGCAGTGGCTAGACTGATTTTTCCCGCAAAACAATCTGTTGCAGCCCTGATCTCTCTACATCGGTTTCTGTATTTAATCAATCTAATATAAAATACTGCAAACATACATCCCTTCATTTGTCTCATAATTTCTCCCAACTCGACCTCTCCGCTCTGCACAAGATCTGTATCTTTCATCTCATCCATACACATTAACCTGCACCCATTCATGGTTACAGGTCTTTTATGTTATGCCTTCTCTTTTTATATTTTAAAAATACATTTTCCATCTTGAATTAAGTTGTTTGCTGCAAATTTTTATTTTCATTTTTGAGTGGATAAAAAAAAAAGTACACATTTGTGGTAAATAATTTTTGCACTCAAAATAGAATAAGTAAAATCACTAAATATGGTGTTAGAGTGAAATATTTATTTTTTATATGCTTATAGGGATCAGTATTTTAAGCACTTTATTGATGGTTATTTTTGACAATAGTTCTGAACACATTTTGTTCTTTATATTTTTTTTTCTTCTTTTTCTTTTAACCTTTTCACAATTGATCACTTTGCTTTCTCTCTACCTCCGGTGGCAGCTTTTTCCCTGTAAAAGGACCAATCTGTCTAAGGTAGAGAAACTCAATTTCTATGTATTGATTGCCATGTCTGAATGTAGTGAACTTGCAAAGACTGTGCTAATCATTTATCTGTCTTATTTAACATTACCACTTAAATAGTTTCTTCTAAAGAAATTCATTTACATTTAAACTTTCAAATAGATGTGCCCAGCAGCTGGAAACCTAATTAGTAGCTTTGGTCAAAACCATTTTTCATTTCCCGTGAAAACTGAAAAAAAAAAATCCTCGTCTTGTTTAAAGCTTCCTTTTAAATACATTTTCCATGGTCATCATTCATTGCCAGATATTCTTTAATACAAAGTTCCTTATATAACTAAATGTATTCTCCTTTCTTACCAGACTGGAATTTGAAAGACAACAAAGAGAAGAACTTGAGAAACTTGAAAATAAAAGGTATTAAATCAATAAAGAAAGAAATGTGGTAATTGTGATTTTTTTTAATGTGTTTTCTTTTTTAAGATTATTTAGGAAAATATAATGAAGCGGCATAGGCACGGTAGAGGAAGAAACATTCAGAAATTGGGGGGGGGCTTAAATAAAGTATTAAAGGCAATAAATGTGTGGGTACGGAAATACATTTGGAAACAAACGCTCTACAAGTTAAATCGATCATCTTAAGGTCAATAGAGCTCATAAGCATAATCCATTCATACCACGTAGAAGTGAGAAAGGAAATGGAGCCATTGATTGAAGCTATCAACACCCTTGTGCTCCTAGGGGTGCAGCGTTCTCAGATCCATTAATTCCTAGATCGATGATCTATGTACTGTATGTTCCGTGTCTAGGTGTAGCTCTAGTGGTCACAAGAATACGTCAGAGAAGATGAGAAGGTTTGTTGGACATCATGAGGAACAGAATAGAATGTTCGTTAAGGATTTTAAGTATTACGATTTCCAAATTTATTTTTTTTTAAAGTTTTCCAGAAAGGTGATATTCTTGGACAGGACCGCAGTGTATGTGTGTGTCATATTTTTGTATCATCGGCATGCTGCTAAAAAAAAAAAGTTTCTAACTAACTATAAAAGATTAGCAACGAGCAATGGACGTGTTCTGAGCATATGTAGTCTGATGCTAAAACAGACATGGCTCCCGAAAAGTCTCGAAAGCAGCCTACTGAAGGGGCGTGACTTGCGTAATCTCTGACCCTGGTGTAAGTGTAAAGTTGATAGTGATTAACTGCAAAGCTGCCAATGGTGACTGCGTCTGATTGGTCGCAATTTGCGAGAAATGTGTGAAACACACCCATTTATTAAAATACATGAAAACAGCAGACGCAGTAATTAAAAAGATACGTACACAGCAAGGAATCCTCGTTTTGCAGAAATAAAGAATGATATATGTACAATGGGGGATGGCTGAACATATGATAAGTGTTGAAATGAAAATGTCAAAAAATATATATTTGCTTTGCAGAGCAATCAGATACTCTAAGCCACTTATTAGCTGCACAACCCAGCAATCAAGTTCAATATTTTTACATTGTGTGCTGCGATTTATAGCATCTTCTGTAGTCTCCGTGAAGCGCTGCCTCCAGCCGCAATCCAGTCTTCTCTCAAACCAGTATGATAAGGAGGGGGGGGGGGGGGAGTCGCAGCTCGACACTAGTGGATACGACTGACTCAGGATAGGTCGTAAAAGTGCTATTTGATGTTTTTTTTCTTTAAATTGCACATTTCTATTGCGCTTGCATCTGACTCTGAATATGGCTCATTATCCTGGATTATAGGCATTCCTAAAAAGCAGATTACCCACTGACTTTGCCCCCTTTTTTCCCCAAAGAGAACATTTTTGCTCACTTTTCCCAAATAATAGACGCCTAGAGACAAGTATGTAAAATTAACCACTAGGCCTCAGTCTGTGAAATACTCCTCCGCACCTTCACATTACCTTGTAGTTTCCTTTTTTTTTTTCATTGATTTTTATTTTTGCAATCTCTTTTTTAGGCACGGGTACATTTACAAGAGTTAGCACGATACTAGAGTAGTTGCAACACGATACAGTAATATGCTTCACAATGACTATAAGCCACAAATATAGATCGTATACTCCCGATTAATATATGGAACCACAAAGATGAGGAAGGTAAACATACAAGAGAGCGGAGAGGCGAGGGTCAACAATGGAATGTGGAGAGGTTTTCCTCCTGCATCACAGGCACGTACCTCTTATGGCGCGTAGAACCCAAAATATCAAGGTGAGAAAGCATAAAGACGGCCACAACACCTTCATTTGGAGGGGATTATACACTGAGCACAGTTGGGTACAGGATGCCGGCGGTCAGAATCTTAATGCCGGCATCCCGACAGGGTTAGGATACCGACAACAGCAGGCAAGTATACTAACACTACCCCTAAACCTAACCCTCCCCCCTCCCCGCAGCCTAACCCCACCCCTCCCCCACAGACTAACCCTCCCCGACCCCCCGCAGACTAAACCTAGCCCTCCCGTAGTGCCTATCCCCAATACTTACCGTCAGGATGCCGGTGGTCATAATCCTCATGTCGGCATCCCAACAGGGTTAGGTTACCTACTCCTGCAGGCAAGTTTCCTAACCCTAAACCTAACTCTCCCTCCCCACAGCTTAAACCGAACCCTCCCCCCTCACGGAGCCCGAACCTAACCTCCCCCCTCCCCAGCAGTCTAACACGACCCTCCCCTAGTGCCTAAACCAAACCCTCCCCCTAACCCCAAAACTTACCGTCGGGATGCTGGTGGTCGTGATTCTGGCGCCAGTATTCTGACTGGCGTCGGGATTTCGGCATCGGCATCCCGACAGCCGGTATATGAACTACATCCCCTGAGCACACAGAGCAATAAATAGTCCTTGAAGTCGAGCCACTGGAACCATATTACACTATTTTCCTGGTATTTTAGAAATTTTCTGCCAAACGTTTTCTTTTATTTCACTACGAGGACAAACTTTCATGTTAAGCAAACTACCGCATTCTTTTGATTCGTGATCTGCAAGCAAAAAAAAAAAAAAAAAATTGTACACTTCACATTCATATTTGTCAATGTTATTCATGAAATTTACCTCACGCTCTTCTGTGACGTGTGACCCTGGAAACCAAAGCAATTTAATAGAAAGACATGAAGAAATTGGTGCTGTTTATCAGCTTCCAAGATTAGGCCCTTAATCTGACTGTAGTTTCCAAGGTAAGACATTATATCGCAAATCAAAAGATGGCTGTCTCCTTATTTTAATAGAAAACATAAAGATAAGTCAGTCAGTATTCACTTGCAAATCTCTGAATTTGTGCAAGTACCTATACATCCATTACTGTAAAACTTCGCCAGCAGAGAAAATAGTTTAAAAGCATATCTCAGGAAGCATTTGAATAATTCAAAGAGTATAGCACATTTTGGGTTGAAAAATGTTCCTGCTTTGACTATAAAAGTTTTTGTCCTCAAACCATCTTAGTTCTGCACGAAAAGATAGAAATACCCACAAATACTGCATTTTTCACCTGATGCCTTAAAAGCAACGGTAATGTTCATATACCGACTTGCTAAGCGCATACAAAATGTAAAATTGTTTGATTTTGTTTTGCCAATTTTATTCCTGTCCTTTAAAGTACAGTGCCTTGCAAAAGTATTCACACCCCTTGGCTTTTTACTTTTTTTGTTACATTACAACCTGTCATTTATTTTATTTTTTTTAATCTGAATTTTATGTGATGGATCTGCACAAAATAGTCTAATTCGGTGAAGTGAAATTAGAAAAAAAAATATAAAAAATAATCTTTATAAATAAAATTCTGAAAATTGGCATGTGCATATGTAATCACCCCCTTTGCTATGAAGAGCCTCAAAAGTTCGGATGCAACCAATTACCTTCAGAAGTCACATAATTAGTGAAATGAAGTCCACCTGTGTCAAATCTAAGTGTCACATGATCAGTCAGTATAAACACACCTTTTCAGAAAGGCCCCAGAGGCTGCAACACCACTAAGCAAGAGGCATCACACCATGAAGACCAAGGAGCTCTTCAAACAAGTCAGGGAGAAAGTTGTTGAGAAGTACAATTCTGGGTTGGATTATAAAAAAAATATTGAAATCTTTGATGATACCCAGAGCACCATCAAATCCATCATCATCATCAAATGTAAAGAACATGGTACCACAACAAACCTGCCAAGAGAGGGCCGCCCTCCAAAACTCACAGACCGGGCAAGGAGAGCATTAATCAGAGAGGCAGCACAGAGACCAGAGGTAAACCTGAAGGAGCTGCAGAGTTCCACAGCAGAGACTGGTGTATCTGTGCATGTGACCACAATAAGCCGTACACTCCATAGAGCTGGGCCTTATGGAAGAGTGGCCAGAAAAATGCCATTACTTAGTGATAAAAATAAGAAGACACGATTTGAGTTTGCCAACAGGCATGTGGGCGACTCCCCAAATGTATGGAGGAAGGTGCTCTGGTCAGATGAGACTAAAATTGAACTTTTCGGCCACCAAGGAAAACGCTATGTCTGGCGCAAACCAACACGTCCCATCACCCCAAGAACACCATCCCCACAGTGAAACATGGTGGTGGCAGCATCATGCTGTGGGGGTGTTTTTCAGCAGCAGGGACTGGGAAACTGATTTGAGCCGAGGGAATGATGGATGGTGCTAAATACAGGGATATTCTTGAGCAAAACCTGTTTCAGTCTGACTGTGATTTGAGACTGGGACAGAGGTTCACCTTCCAGCAGTGCAATGACCCGAAGCATACTGCTAAAGCAACACTCGAGTGGTTTAAGGGGAAACCTTTAAATGTGTTGGATGGCCTAGTCAAAGCCCAGATCTCAATCCAATTGAGAATCTGTGGTCAGACTTGAAGATTGCTCAAAACTTGAAAACCATCCAACATGAAGGAGCTGGAGCAGTTTTGCCTTGAGGAATGGGCAAAAATTCCAGGGCAAGATGTGGCAAGCTCATAGAGACTTATCCAAAGCGACTTGCAGCAGTAATTGCCGCAAAAGGTGGCTCGACAAAGTTCTGACTTTAAATGTTGTTTGATTCACAATATAAAAATAAAAACACAACTTCACAGTTGTAGGCATATTCTGTGAATGAAATGATGCACACCTTCAAACAATCCATTTTAATTCCAGGTTGTGAGGCAACAAAACATGAAAAATGCAAAGGGGGTGAATACTTTTGCAAGGCACTGTAGGTGGTTAGTCATCATGTGGGTTTTAGAGTACAGTGCACAATGCAGGAGATTTCACAGAATTCTTAGGCAATGTGCTAATTAGCACTGCAGATCGCTGTCCTCATTATTATCAATGGGGAATCCGATCTGACCCCTATATACCAGATTCCAAAAACTAAGCTTTTCGGAGTTTGGCCCCGGTACTTTACACTTCTTCAGATGTTGTAAACTGCTTTCAGCCTATAGGGACTCCAGGAGCAGGAGAGAGATCTTTTGATCTCTCTCTCGCAGCCTATGTAATATAATTTAATCCCTTGAGACTGAGGGTCTGATTCAGACCCGGTTGCAAGGCTGCATTCGCACGTAGCTGTCCGCATCCAAAGTATGCAACTCCCGTGATCACTAGCAAGACATCAGCACGCCCACTATGTTTTGCCGTGCGATCGCGGTATGAAATTAGACGCCCACCAGCCTGACACAAGCGCCCACTTTCCTTTAGTAACATACATCATCTCCAGGAAGTGTATTAAACAATCGGTAACATCAGCTGACATCGGACCCATACGCACCATTTGTGGCTGACCGTACCCTACCGCAAGCACTGCGAGTGCTGCTGGGTTTAATTTAGCCATGTGACGTGTATGCTGACGATGCGTCTTAATTATGCACGCCTCTGATATGGCGTTCCAACACACAGACACGCCTGCGTTCGCACCACCACACCCCTCGTTACCATCGACCACCCACAAATGGCACGTCCTATCACTCATGCTTGCGGGGGCGTCTGTGTACTGGGTGCGAACACTTCCCGATCGCAGTAACTGGTTTGCGCACGGGCACTGCGTCTTGTACGCATGCGCACATTGCAAACATCGCCAGACTGCTTGCGAACGAAGCCTTCCGATCGGGTCTGAATCAGACCCTGAGAGTGATGATGATTGTGTAGCCAATATTATCGTAGTATTATTCATTTGAAAAAAACTGCAGAGACTTTTTTTGGCAGCAGCAATCCATCATTAGGCTGCATTGTGAGCGCCACTGTTAACAGCTCTTCCAATCAGTATACTAGGGCTGTGACTTTAATTGCATAGAAATGGGTATAACGCCAGTACAAAGACATCAATGAAGCACAGCGGAACTTGACTTGATAAAAGCCACAGATGCTCGTATCAGAGTCCTTTTTATACAGATTCAGACTGTCACACAGTCGCACACAGATGTACAAATGCCGCAAGCCCCAGTGGTCACTGTACACTAGCAACGCAATTCAGATTTTTCTACTTGTTATAATAATGCAAATAATGTGCTCATTGTCAGCAAAAAAAGACAAATGGCGCAGCCCAGTCGCTCGAGACCTGTCGCCCCGGGAGGGGCTATCACAGTGTATAAGGACACATCTGTAATTAAAATTAGGTAGAATTTTACTCCTTTATAAGTGGTAAATTGTACAGTGTTTGTTATGACTGAGTCATAAGCTGGGCACACACTTTGAGACTTTGCGACCCAGCGATGCAGTAAACGATGTAACAATACATTGAGTGCTCCATATGGCGGCGCAGTGTATTGTTATATGCTGTATGTAACTACACCGCGTTGTTCATTGAATTGTCCCATCTGATGTTCAGCACAACAAATGAGACAATTCAATGAACGACATCCGCGAACAATGGATCGGGCGTACATACTATACGTTGTGTAGGAAATATATCGTTCCGATCCAAGTCGGGCCAATATATACCGGACGATATATCGTATGGTGTGTACCCAACTACAGACTATTGTGTGGAAAGATTGAATGCAATTTGCAGAATTTTTTCACAATAAAGCCAAGACATTAATTTTATTATGATTATACTTTGTAGTATTATATTGCACTGTACAAAATCATGCTTTCGTTCAAGTACAATAACTATATCATCATACTCGAAAGTTAAGTGAGTTTAGCTGATGATTACTTCTCAGATAAGAGGGAGAAAAGCTATTCATTTTGTTTTATTAAAAATAAAAATGCAGTAAGCCATGTCCCCATGTTGTACTGTATAATGTTAGAACGTAAAGATTTTCCATGTTGATATTATTCCTCTGATTAAACCTATATATATTTCTTTTCACAAAAACCCAAAGCAGTTGCCATGCAACCAGCTCAACTCCGATGCAGTGTCCCTTTTAGGATATTACTGTGTGTCCGGAGTTGGGCAAATGTATTCATCAGTCATAGTCAGTGTCACATGAATTTATGAGCGAGATCTGAGAACTGGCAATGAGAAATGAGAAGTGATACCTGTCTATTGCTAACTGACAATGAGATTTCAGAAGTGTTTAAATGGTTGAAGCTTGCAGCTTGTATTTCTTCTGATGCATTAAACCCTCAAACCCAAGAAATGCAACTAGAAATAGCCCCAAAAATTTATTTTATTTGAGCCTTTTACTATTCAGAGTAGTTTCCGTTTATAAGGAAAGTTACTAAATATTTGTATGTAGTATAGTTAAATTAAAACTCATTGCTCAGGTGTATGAGAGTGCTGGTAAGTAGAGATTTTTTTTTTAATTACTAGGGGACCTTAAAATTTGCCCCACCTATAGGTATTACTAGGATTTTCCTGGGAGGTCTCCTTCAATCACACACTAAATGAGAACATACAGCAGGGGTATTCAAATGCGGCCCCCCCCAGATGCTGTAGAACTACATATACCAGCATGCCCTGCCTCAGTTTTGCTATTAAGGCATGCTAAAACTGTGACAGGGCATGCTGGGATGTGTAGTTCCACGGCATCTGGAGGGACACATTTTGAATACTCCTGAGAAACAGTATTGTCTCTGAGACGAGCCATCCTTTGTTTCATACAGGCAATTAGAAGCCTGTATGAAAGAGAGACAGATATGAGAGACAGATAAAAAGCAAGCTCCGTTTGTTACTGGCATACTAAGCTGAGATTTCTTACAGATCCACCACCCATCATCACTTCTTACTGGTGTAGAGCGTTGACATGGAGTAGGAGGAAAGGCAATTAATTTTTTTAGCATGTAATTCTGGCCATGCTATTCCCTGTAGCCAAAGAGAACATGGGTTGTGAGAAGATTGTACAAGTCCTCATAAAGACAGAGCCAATTTTAAGCCATATGGGGCACGGAAGGAAATAAAAAATGGGATACGACCAAAAGCCATAGTCATGTAGCAACATATGTCACTTTTTGCCACTTACATTGTGTGCAAATGCACAATTTACTATGGTAACTTGTAGTTCCAAAACAGCCACAGAGCCTTAAATTTTCCAAGTCTTGTTCTAGTAATTTTAAAAAGTGATGGCCCCTGCCACTGTGAGGGTTGGAAATAGAATCCAAAACATTCCATTCATTTTAACACACCATTAACTGGATGTTGATCTTTTGAGAATTGGCCTGTCCGCCTTCATGTTTTGTACTTAATCTCTACTGTATATACTGTTTTTATTTCAGGATAATGATAAAAAAGATGGAAGAAAAACAGAGATCTGATAAAGCTGAACTGGAAAAAATGCAGCAAGAAGTTGAGTATCAGCGTAAAGAGACAGAAATTGTCCAGCTTCAAATTCGCAAGCAAGAAGAGAGCCTGAAGAGGCGAAGCATGGACATTGAAACCCGGCTGAAAGATTTGCTGGCCGAAAAGGAAAAATTTGAAGAAGAAAGAACGAGAGAACATCATGAAATAGAACTCCAGAAAAAGCGACAGGAAGAAGAGTGTTTTGTAAGAGTCCAGCAAGAACTTCAAAGGCTTCAAGAACTTCACAGTACAGAAAAGGCAGAGAAAATGGAAATCTTTAAAGAACTGGAAAAACTTAAAAAGGAGAAGGACGAGCAATATATGAAACTAGAGCTGGAAAAGAGACGGCTAGAAGAGCAAGAGAAAGAACAGTTGAAGCTTGTTCTTCGTCTCGAAGAACAATTTAGAGAAAAGCAGGAGATGATCCAACTTCTCAAAAGAGATGATTTTTTGAGACTAGAAGAAGAAATCCAGGTTCTTGAAGATGTCAGAGAAGATCTTCTACGAGCTAAGGAAGCTAGGTCTGAAGGAGAAGAAGACCCCGACGAGGTGGAAAAAGCAACGAATAAGTACACCACTTTTAAGAGACTGCAGTTAGAGCAATTGTCAAGCTTGGTTGGTGATTTCAACCTGCAAAAAGATTGCTTAGAGAAGGAAATAATTGCTGATCATGACATTCTCTGTAGATTAAATCTCTCAAATATGGAACACAAGAAAGACGATGACTATTCTTTGTCCATAACTCCTATGATTGAGGAAGGGGACATAAGGCAAACAGAACACAGATTACACTGTAAGGAGAGGCAACTGCAGTACATAAAGCAGAATCATTTGCCTGCCTTGTTGGATGAAAAGCAAAGAGCATCTGAGGTTCTGGATAGTGGTTTGCTTGGGTTAGACAAAACTTTATATCAGATTGAAAAGGAAATTGAAGAAAAGGCTGATCAGCTTGCACAGTTCAGAGCCAGCAGTGACCAACTGCAACAGCTGCAAGAAACCTTTGAGTTTACAGCTAACATTGCCCGCCAGGAAGAGAAAGTTAGAAAAAAGGAGAAGGAGATCCTCGAATCAAGGGAAAAACAGCACAGGGAGGCCTTGGAGCAAGCAGTTGCTAAATTGGAACGTAGACATTCAACACTCCAGAAACAGTCTACAATAGATGTGGAAATAGAAGAGCAGAAACGGAAGCTGGCCGCTATGGACAGTAGCCAGGAACAGGCCGGGCTCCAGGCAAGCTTAGAAGCTGAGCAGAAAGCTTTGGAGCAAGACAGGGAGCGGTAAGCTGCGTTATGTCTTCCATTTCTTAAACCTCATTCTCAGTATTTTAAAGATGGGAAATAACTTATTAAATAATAATAAGAATTAATTTGGTTACAAATTTTTTTTTATTTAATCTCAAGCATCATTTTAACATATACTTAAATTATTATTTATTAAATTCTGTGAATATTACTGATTCTGGATATGCTTCTAGAATTGCTCTTGCGTATTGTCCTAAGGCTCTTTACCCATTCATTTAATTTTCAAAAAGAACACACTTCTAACAAGGATTTTAGTTTTGCCCTCAAAACACATTTCTGAAGGTTGCAGACTACAGTTCCTGTTGTTTTAAGACCATTATTATGGTCATGTTAAGGTTTGCTTGTGGGAGTTCGAAAGTGGGGGCTGGTTGATATTGGAAAACCAAAGTCCCTGCACGAGTCTAAATATAAAATAATAAATTGACCTGTTAAAATCAAGAAAATAATCCAACTTCAGCAGAAATGGCTTGTGTAGATGTATGACCAACTGTATCCAATGAGATCATTAGAATGTTATCCGCATAAAATATTTCAATATAGTCAACTTCGGCATGTACTTGTCTAGGCAAGTGGATGTAGTTAGTATGCCGGCAGAAGCCCGGCGCGGGACTAAAGATAGGTGTAGAAATTCTGACGCCGGAATCTTGACAGCCGCCATCCCCATCGAAGGTACACCGGGGCGTCTTAGCTGTTAGCCGCTGGGGGTGGGATGGTTAGGTTTAGGCACCACGGGGGTTTAGGGTTAGGCTTTGGGGGGAGTTAGGGTTAGGCACCACTGGGGGGGGGGTAGGCACTAAGGGGCGACGGTTAGGTTTAGGCACCAAAGCACGAGGGTTAGGATTAGGCACTAGCGGGGAGGGTTAGGGGGTGGGGAGGGTTTGGGTGCAAGAAGGGAGGGTTAGGGGGAGAAGGGGGAAGGGTTAGTATACTTACCCGACCCCTGTCGGGATACTGAGCATCGGGATGCTGCTGTCGGCAGTTTGACAGCAGGCATCCCGACTGCCGGTATATTAAATACTCAACCCCTAGGCAAGTTTAAAGTCTAATAGCCTAAGTCAACTTTTAGCCAATAGGGGCATTTAGACATTAATATCCACACAAAGTAATTACTGGTTGATCAAGTCCTGCCAGTTGCTGGCTTTACATGGACTTCTATAAAAAAAAAAAAAATATATATATATATATATATATATATCACACCATATAAAGTTTTAAATGGCCTTTACTGTAAACCCATGCAAGCTCAGGGAGAATATGCAAACTCCACACAGTTAGGACCATAATGAACCCACAACCTCAGTGCTGTGAGGCAGTAATGCTAACCATTACACCGTCTGTGCTGCTGTAGTAGATAACTTCATATAAGTACAGGCGGATGCTTCAGATAGCTCTCAAATAAAAATGCAGTGCAGTAGCCCATAGGCTAATGCCTGCCGGGACCAAGATTCTAAAAGCTTTCACATGTTTGCAGCCCCCATAGAAGTCTATGGGGGCCGCTTTAGTAGTAAAAAACGGTGGATCTCCGATATCTGCTGCTGTACCCTTAGGTACATTTTGGGGATACTTAATATTTGTGTATTCGGGGATTCCCTGTAAAATTATTTTGAGGACTATCCCTCTCTGTATTAAACATCTTGATTCATCTGTCTATTTTCATATTGAATTAGAAAAATGTGGGTCTATGCACTTGTTGCTTAATTTGTTTTACTCTGTTTGGTTTTTATTATACTGTCTGTGTGGATTTCGTTGTTACTTTTGCGTTAAACATACACAGGTTATCTCATGAAATCCAGCAACTGAAACAGAAGATACATGTGACTGATCCGCTATCGAAGAACCTGTCAGGAGCTCTGGAGGAAAAGCCATCCCTAGCTAACTCTCCGGCAACCCCAGTGAAATCTCAGTCACATTTGTTTCAATTAACTGATGACAGGTATATACTGTAATAATATTTAAATTGTCTTCAAAAGATAACATGGTAAAACCTGGGCACAGCTTATAATAAGCGCATTTTGTGTCTGAGTGCTTTTATCATTATGATAAAGACTATTGTTGTTCCAGGTTGCATGCTAAAAGAAAATATTATTGTAGTTAAAAAATAAATAAATAATGTAATTTCCATAGATTTGAAAGTATTGTGCAATTATGTCTAAATTGCATGGTGCACAGTGCGGTAAGTGGATACTGCTGACAAACGTCACTTTTTGATTACATTTGCTGCTTTTTAAACGTTATATAAGAGTGTAAATTGCTAGTCTTAAGTATGTGAGAAATCTTGTTTGGCCCTTGTAGCGACAGAAGTGCAATTTGCTTTCGAAACAGTTTGATTAACATATTTATGATGTTCCAGTATTCATGCTTATATTGAAGAAGAAGTGCAGAGACGGCTTCAAAATGTTAATGTGCCCTGTGAGGACCTCAGCAGCCTCAGTATGTCCTACTCATATGAAACGGAAAAGGTATGTTATGGCTTAATCGGTGGATGTTTGGTACCGCATGTAAAGTGCAATATGATAGTGGTAGCCAGCAGGCCAGGGCTAAAGAGCTAATTAGAACAAAACATTTTCTAAAATATGACATATGCCACCAATTTAGAAAAGAGGAAAACATGATATAGTTTTTGTCGCTAAAATAAAGTGAATTAATTTGATAAGTGATGGATAATTACTGTGTCATGACCTGGACCTGTCCGGTACCTAACCCCTAGATTCTTTGTTCCCTGTCTGTTGATTTGCTTGTCTGTCATTGAGAGAATTCTTCAAAGTGCAATACCAGAAATTTTATTCTGAAGCTGGGCATACACGTCCAGATAAAATGCCTGCCAGCCCGCAGATGTCCGCAGCATACACTGTGAGATAGCTCACAGTGCAGGGGCGTTTCTAGAGAGGAGGGGGCCCGTGTGCACTCTCCGACACGGGCCCCTCCTCTCCGCCCGGCGTCGGCAGCGCACTGAGTGGTGCACGGCCAGCGCCGGAGTTCTAGACTCTGGGCACTAGAGTGTGCCTAGAGTCTATAGTGTATGCACAGGTCACCGGGAAAATGGCGTCGGCGGCCAATTTCCTTGTACTGCGCATGCGCAAACAATGGGAAAATGGCCGCCACGGCCATTTTCCAGTCGTTTTACAGCGCCGGACCCCCGCGCCGACGTGGGACTCCGGAGAGGAAAGTAATATTATGGGTGCAGGGTGTGCGGTGCAGGGCCCCCCTGGACCCAGGGGCCCATGTTCCCCGCACACCCTGCACCCATTATAGATACGCCCCCGTCACAGTGTATTAGCCCAGACATCTGCGCTCCGCCCGTGCGGGAGGATACGTTTCCCTGTTCCTTCCATGGCAAGGAACACAGGAGATGTCTTGTCTGTCGGCCACGGCTGGGCCTACACTGCCCGATACGGCCGACAGTTTAACACAAAAATATTGCATCAGACGGGCATACTGGACAATACGGCATGCCCGACCAAGCAATATTTAACCCTCGGTCGCCCTGATAAATGTAGCATGTATGGCCAGCATAAGGGATTTGAATTACGAGTCACCTGTTCCTAATCAGTGGCCGATCAGAGGAAGCACTGGGCTCTTTATACTGAGTAGCTTCTTATAACCGATATATAAGCATACTTTTTTTTACATACTTTTTTACATAATTTTTTTTTATACATACACACAGTCTTCTAACTACTATCACCTCTTTTCTACCTTTAACTTGCATTTCTGCCTACCTGCACTTCATCCACCTTTCACAGCACATTTACTCCCTACCACAGTGATCATATTAACACTCATCTCACCAATTATAAAGAGACCATCTCTCTCCAGCTACCTCCCTACAGTATTTCTCTTCTCTCCTTTGCCTGTTTCACATTCTCCTCACTCTTTACTTGACTCTCAGAAGTAGGGCTTCCGCCCCAATGTTCTGCTGAGTGCACTCATAAAAGTGGTCACTGATCCACTTATAGCAATGTCTAAGTGTCCCCTCTCTATAATAGTCCTCACATCCAGTCTCTCTCTGTCCTGTCATCTCCATCTTATGCCGGGCATACATTATGCAATTATTCGTCCTACCTGCAGATTATCTGTGGATTGAGGCGATAATCGCATATTGTATGTCTATGAACGAAAAGCCACGATCAGATGGTCGGGCACGAGCAATCTTCCAATATGCCCGTCTAATCCGATCATTGGTTGGCCGCAGTTGGCAATGTATGTGCTGCTGCGGCCGGCTGCCCGACATTTCCCCTGTTCCTTCACAGGAGAGGAACAGAGAAATGTCTCCTCATAGATATTGTGTGACCATACACTGTAATTTATCTCAAAGTGTATATGGCCACTATATCTGCTGTAATTCAGGCATGTTAGATAAAATGTCTGTCATTCTGACAAACTTTTTATCTGGCAATGTATGCCCAGCATTAGAAATATTGTCAGAATTGCCCTTATTCTTACCCAAGATGCTTTCAAAACTCTTATCCACTCTCATTATATCCCACCTAGACTACTGCAGCCTCCTATCTGGCAGTCCTCTCACCCATCTCGTCTCAATTAAGTCCATCTTAAATGCTGTAGAAAAAATTCTTATGTAACTTCTCTGTATCTGCCACGCTCGTTACACCGGTTCACCGATTCCTCCAGAGTCCATTTAAATGACTCACTCTTACCTACACAGCCCTCAACAACCACACGCTCACATACATCTCAAATCTCATTTCAAAATACTCTCCCTCTTAGATCTACCTCTGAAATGTGTCTCACCTCGCCTCTGGGAACATCTCTTGTTTTCGTCTTTAAGACTTCTCCTGTGCGGCCAACCACGTGTGGAATTTCCCGATTAGACTCTCGCGAAGCCTTGAAAAATGCTCTGTAGAACCTGTTTCTTTATTAGAACTTACCCTACTCCTACCTATACCGCCCACACTTAAGCCGCCTCACAAGGGTCGTAATCTCCACTCTGAGCTACACCATGCAGCACGACTTGCCTAGTGCGAGTGAGCCGCCAGATCCTGTGTAACAAAGCAATGCGACTAGGAAGCACCAGCAGACTGAGCACCTGAGTCTTCTCTTTATGAAGCACATCGGAACTGGGAATGAAAAATGCTGCAGCCGCTACATTGTAGCACTTCGTACACAGATTCACAGACTCAGGTGCACACAGATATCCAGGTGTCTGCTACTGCATCCTAGTTGCATCGCGACTTAGATGCATTTTTGGCAAAAATGATGCCCAATGCTAGCAGAGTCTCACGGGACCATGCGCGCCGAGAGGTGTTTTTGGGCAGCACATATGTGTAAGGACACCTCTGTACACTCCTCTTCTTTTTGCTTTGCCCTCTTTCAATTAGAACGTTAGCTCTCTAGTGACGAGAGCTCTCCCTGCACTATATTTTCATGTCTGCATTTATTTAGTCTTCTGTGTGTCACCCTGTTTTATGTTTTGTCTGTTCTCCCCGCTTTCCTTCCCTGTTGAGCCCTGTTAGAACCTTACACTATGAGATGATGATAATTTCCCCTACCTGATTTGTGGTTTGTACCAGTGACCCCGTGTTTGCTTTTTCTTCCATTCTTATGTACTAAAGCATCTTGTCCATATTCTGGAATTAACTGAATTAATTCCTAACTGTGTCCACTTCTATCTACTCTGATCTTGGCTTGTTCCAGATTCCTTCTACTACGGCAACAGATCTCCTCCTCTGGGATTACAGATCTTTTATTGATTTTAATGAAAAATGTAAATTGACACATTTTAAAATTCCTTTTGATTTTAAATACATTTGTGTTTTTTGTTTTTTTTTTACTATTAAATTGATTTAGTTATTGTGTTTTTAATTTGAAATATTAGATAAGAATTCATATGGTTACTGGTACTGTTGAGGATAGCAGTAGTCATGGGCGTAACTACCATAGGTGCAAGGGGTGCAGCTGCTATGGGGCCCATCTTCCTTGCCAAAATTACATTTGTTATATACATTTTCCACCGTTGGGTGGTAGACAGGGGCCCTTACAAACTTTTGCTATGGGGCCTTCAAATGCCTAGTTACACCCCTGGCAGCAGTCCACTAGTTTTCTGTTCTTACATTATCTAGGGCCAGCAGTAACACAGCTAAATCCTGAATGTGCTGCATAGAATTTTATATCTTATGCACCTGTCACACAAGTGATTTAACATCTGCTTGAAAAGTATGTAGAGTTTTTGAAGCAGTATTTTTGCTGCCAGCATGAAAAATGCTCTGAAATATTCAGTAGCTGGTTTTTCTATTGTGTTATTAGTTATACACCACATTTTGACAGATTTTCTGCCACAAACTGTTACCCTGTCCATTCCTCTTTTGACTAGGTGCACCAGCTTTTAGCAACATATGGGCAATGTCAGATTGATGTTGCTTAGAACTACGTTCGTCCGTGGTGATGCACCTATAGTGTTTGGCATATACATATTAGCGACAAGCAGTTTGGGTTTGGCGAAAATACGGACACACCCAAATTTTGGGGTTCCGAGTCCAGGGCCAGCTCCAGGTATGTTCGGGGATATGTGGTCGCACAGGGGCGCTGGTTTCCAGAAGTAGGATAGCCCCACCCTCCTCCCTGATATTAGTAGTGCAAAATGTAAGCACGGGGAGGGCGCAATGTGGAAAGGGGTGGGGGGAACACGGGACAGCGCAGGGTGCCGAGACACCTAGCGCCGGACCTGTCCGAGTTGAACGGAGTCCTGACTCGGGTTATCCCGCTAAGTTCGGAACTTGGATAACGTTCAATCGTTCAAAAAATCGTTCAGTTTCTGAGTTATAATGATGAACGATAATCGTTCAAGCGCGCTCCCGTTTGTAGTTCATCGTCCATTTCAGACTGACCAACATAACGATTTTCATTAAAGGAAGGAACATTTTTCATTGATCATTGTAAAAATCGTTCATTACACTTAAAAACATTCACTTTTTCAAGGTAAAATTTGACAGACAATCGTTGGTTACAAAATCATGTGTATACATCTTTACTTTCGTGGAATGCTGATCGTATCATCACAATAGAATACTGTGGCTTCCTGTATTTAGTTTGTAACAGGAACAGGTATATTATTAGAAACCATACTTACCTACCTTTGTTGTCTCTTCCCCGGGAGATGTCCGGGGAGGAGAAGCAGGTGGGCGGCAACAAGGGTGGGCCTGACGGGTTGCATCATTAAGCCCGCCCCTTCGCGGTAAATTGCAGCTAATTTTAATAGGGGCGTGGCTAAACGACGCGATTCATGAAGAATTGTCTTTAAGCCCCGCCCCCTACATGGGGACCCGCGATCGCTGCGGAAATTCTCCCCATTCTGTCCACTTCACTAGGAAGTGGGCAGAATGCGGTGAAGTGCCTACCCTTCCGTGGATGCAGGGGGGTACCCAAAAATCAGAAGCCTCCCGCGAAAACCGGGAGGGTAGGTATGTATGTTATACACATGACTGTTCAGTATATGTAGTGGTGTAGAGGCTCCAGGGGAAGCGAACCAAAGAGCTTTAAGTGAAGGATGGGACTAGATAAAGAGACCGAGGTGTTAGACCTTATAAAGAGGACAAGTAGCAGTAGTTATTCTTAGCATCCAATCTTCTAGCTATAAATCTAGTACATCATATAAAAAGATAGCTAGAATCTGGTTTGTTGCAACTTAGAAGGTCTGATACATTGGCCCCAAAGTCATGTTTGTCCAAAGGAGTACCACCCCTTTCAATAATATTTCCAAATATTTATGTAAAAAGGAAGATTACTTGAAGTGGGCAGTATGGTGGCACAGTGGCTAGCAGTACTGCCTTACAGCACTAAGGCCACGAGTTCAATTCCCAACCAGTGCCCTATCTGTGTGGAGATTGTATGTTTTCCTTGTGTTTGCATGGTTTTCCTCTAGATACTCCAGTTTCCTCCCTCACAATCTTAATGCACTGGTAGGTTAATTGACTTGTGACAAAAATTAACCACGGGGTGCATGTATGTGCATATGGTAGGGGATATCGATTGTAAGCTCCACTGGGGCAGGGACTGATGTGAATGACTAAATATTCTCTGTAAAGCTGTGTAATCTGTGTGCGCTATCAAAAAATTTAACACTGTCTGTTTTTAGTAGCACGTTTACTTCTTATGTATAATATCAGAGTTGGCAACCTGTTGCACCCTGGCTGCACCTCCCAGAATGCCCTGCCACAGTTTTACTGTTAGGGAATGCTAAAACTGTGACCAGGCATGCTGGGATGTGTAGTTCCATAGCAGCTGGAGTGCCACAGGTTGCCTACCCGGCTATCCCTATATTATATATTTTAAATGTTGCTGCACTGAGCCTTTTTAGGCCTGAAATAGCAGATAACGGAGACTTGCATTTAGACACACAGCAACAGTATATTTAATGCCAAATGCATCAGTTTATGCCATGGTATGGGAATTTGTTACACGACGTCTGTGTGTGCATGCCAAGGCTCTCTAAACGGTGTATTTACTAAAGTGCAGGTTTTAGAAATTGAGATGTTGCCCATAGCAACCAATTAGATTTAAGGTATTATCTTCTAGAAGGTACCAGATAAATGTTAAGTAGATCTGATTGGTTGCTATGGGCCACAACTCCACTTCTAAAAACCTGCACTTTAGTAAATATATCCCTAATTATATATAGTGAGACCAAGGATAAAATTAATGGTAATAGAAATACTCTAGCCCTCTTAACGTGATGAGCTATACATGTGATTACTGATAATATTAAAGTCTATAATGATTAATGTAAATATGTTGAAGCATAAATTATAGAGAACTCTCCCCATATTAATAGTACAGACCCTCGTTCCAAAGGCATGGTATTCTCTCAGGTGGTCCAAAAGAGGCCCACATCCTATTTAAAATATTACGGGCCTCATTTATTAACGAGTTTTATCATTCATAACGAGTATGGTAAATGGTGCTCCAGCCAATCAGCTCCCAACTGTCATTTTTCAAACATATGACAGTTAGGAGCTGATTGGCTGGAGCACCATTATCATATGCAGCAAGTTTTATAACTCGTTGTGAATGTAATAACTCGTTGATAATTGAGGCACCATGTCTTCTAAGGGATAACTACATGTGCACATGTGTTCATTACATGTTATTCTTGTATCTGTGACTGTATTCTTAACCATGTTGTTTCTCACTATTAGGGGTCTGACAATTTTCTAAATGGTATCACTAAAAGAAAAATGAAGTATGAGGTATGTACCCACCTGCTGCTTGTTCTAGTCTTTCATTAATTTGCATCACTAATTGATTTGGTGTTCTGTAGATTGAAGGTGGTGGGGCCGTATTTTGCCATCCTTTATTTGTAACAGGACTTGTTTTCAAACTAGCCATAGAAAGATAGTTCAGTGCACACTTCACGCACTCATTACCGATACACTTTTCTTAATATTAGTGGGGGCTGCCATGTTGCTCAAAGCGTCAGCTTCTGAAGCAAGTGTGACAACTACATGATCAGAATCAGTTACACATAACCAGCATCACTGTCTCTTTCTACAGAGAAAAGTTTTGAGTTGCAGCAATTTTAATCACCAGTAAAGTTCTGAAATTTATGTTTGCTTACAAGTGTGTGTGTGTGTGTGTGTGTGTGTGTGTGTGTGTGTGTGTGTGTGTGTGTGTGTGTGTGTGTGTGTGTGTGTGATGGGTATTCATGTACATGCATAAGAAAATATTTACTGGCTCTATGTTGTCTATTATTTAGTGGAATAAGGCACCATGTGTCACTGCATCGCGGTACAAATTACCAAAAGCAGCCCAGCGTAAAAGAGAAACATCTTGGGTTTAACCAATGGCACCTGTGATCGTTAGTAACATTACTGGCGCTGCCACTATTCCGATGCGATGACTGTGTCAGTGAGTGAGTCACTCTCTCAGTGACTCACAAGATGTAGCAGTGCACTTGCGCTCTCCCCTAATTATATCCATACCTGGAGGAGCTGAAGTTGGGGCAGTGCAGTATGTTACTATATGAAATACACTGTCCACTTCTATTTGGCAGAGTATGAATTGGGGGCACTTTTGGGTGTGTCCTTTCTCCTCTAGCCTCAATACGCCATGCAGCGCGATATGCCTGGCATGAGTGAGCTATCAGGTCTCGTGCAACTCTGCTAGCGTCAGGCATTTTTTTTTTTTGTTGAAAAGGTGTCTAAGTCACAATGCGATGCGACTAGGATGCGCTAGGAGACTGTGCTGATTAATTCCATATGCGACACTTGTGTACATGTGCTACTGAGTTTGTAAATGGAACTTGGTGTAGAAAAACGGTGCGGCTGCTGCATTGTAGCCCTTCATATACTGATTGAGAGACTCAGTAACACACAGATAAACAAGTGTTACATATCAAATTAATCAGCACAGTCTCCTGGTGCTTCCTAGTCACATCGCACTGAGGGCCTGATTCAGAGCCGGACGCTCTGAACGAGCGCCCGCTCTGAATTAGGGTTTTTTTTTTTTTTTTTTGGTGCGTCCTGGACGCTCGCATAGCTGTGGGTTACCACCCACAGCTTATGCGAGCGTCCATGATGATGGACGCGATGGTCAAGACCATCGCGACCATCGGGCTTGCGACGAGACCCTGCGGTAGGGTCTCGCTGCCGCAAGCCCTGGAGTGATTTTGGCTCTATCAGAGCCGGACCCAGACGGTAGGCGTTCCCATGGGAACGCCTCCGTCTGGGCAGCCACGCCCCGGCACGCCCACCAAAGGGGGCGTGCTGTCACTCACCATCGACAGCACGCCCCCTTTGGTGCGAGACCCTGAGCGACGGCTTCCCCATCGCTCGCCAGGTCTCGCGCATGCGCACAACGGAGCAGCCTCCGTCATGCGCATTTGGGTACCATCGACCCGCTTGCGAGCGTCCTGCGCTCGCGAGCGGGTCTGAATGAGACCCTGAGTCTCACGGGACCAGGGGCGCAAAGAGGGGCAGTTTGGCACGACTGCACCACAGACGAGTGAGGACACATCTGTATGTAAGATGACAGATATTGGGAGGTATTGGTGGGGGATATGGGGATGAGTGGGTGGTCTGTGATATAAGTGGAGTAGAGAAGTTTGGGGGAATATGATGGTGAGAGGGGAGATCGATGACATGAATAAATTGCTAGACATGCCCCTGAGTGATACTAGAGAGGCAGCATAGTGCAAAGTAACCCCCTCTAGTTTTCCCTAGGTGCACACCCTAATGAAATGTACTGCACATGTCAGTGAAAGGAAATTAAGCCCTCTCTTCAACCAAATGCCTATCTCACTTGAGAAGCGCCTCGCTCGGTATATCCGGTGTACATGTTCAACCACCATTCTCTCTAATCACTATCACTTTTTTTTATAGTGAAAATGGAACGGGAAGCCTGGTGTTACAGTTCTTTTAGAATATTATCCCTATCCCCACAATAAGCTGCAATAGAAAATTTCTTATCTTTTTATAATAATTAAACCTACAGATGGGCCCAGCTAGTTTGTTACTCCATATACCATGTAGCGCACCATGCATCTCGCACCACACAGAACGCCTTGAGTCGCGCCACACAGAATGTTTCGTAACGGAACATAACGTAGCATTGGAAAAACGCGTTATACAACTTTTTGTCCACCAGGTGTCGCTTTTCCTAAACTACTGTACACAGCACATGCGTCAGATTTCCAATGCATATTCTGTATCACCGCCAAATGATTGACTGACTGAATGATTTGGTACACAGCATTTTCGTCATGGAATCAGGGCTGTAGAAGAATGTGTAATAAAGTATTAAATCATTACAGTATGTGTGTGAGTCCTGTACTTTTTTAAAAAATATATTTTTTTACAATTTTTGTCTCGGGCTCAGACATAGGTCACAGGCACGCACAGCTTTCACTGACACGTGATGAATGTGTTTACATGTACTGTACTAGTATAGTATGTAGAAAGGAAGACAGTGGGTGGGTGCACAAGGATTCAGTAAATGGATGTGAAAGCCTTCTTGGCCAAGTGGTAGAGTGGTGGTTTTGCATGGCCCAAGGTTCAAATCCCACCACAGCCTAATATTATGTTGTAATCACCGATTACTTTAGATTCATTCCAGTGGCGGATTGAGGCCATGATCACCAATCGCGTTTAAGACGCACCGACTGGTGATGGGGGTTCAGGGACTCAAACGCAACCTCAGTTTTAAGTAAGACCAAATGATTTCTTGTTCCATAATGTTGTACTGGTGTATTGAAAGCACTGCATTGCTCCACAACTCCCCCACACCCAGCAATGGCACTCCTATACAGTTATGGGGTGCAGGGGCTCCATTGTCGCACAGCACATGGACCAGAAGACGCACACCAAGCATTACATAAAGACCGAGGCTCAATTGTCGCACAGCACATTGACCATTAGAGACACACCAAGCATTACATAAAGACCGAGCAACTGAAGTTCAGTTATTTTAAGTAACTTTACTGAACTCAATGTGTACAATACAATGTCTACTGTATGCCGGAAATGCCAAGTTGTGGGAAGTTGAGAAATGTAGAGTAGAGTTTCTTAAAATAACTAAACCTCAGTTGTTTGGTCTTTATGTAAAGCTTGGTGTGCGTCTTCTGCTCAGTGTAAGCTACGGCTGCTTTATTGGGACTCTGGGCCTGATTCAGAGCCGGATGCTCTGACAGAGCGCTCGCTCTAAATCAGGGCCGGCCTTCTGTTTTTTTAGAGCGGCCTCCAGACCGCTCGCATAGCTGTGGATGACCACCCACACCTATAGCGAGCAGCAAGGAAGATGGTCGCGATGGTCAAGACCATCGGGCTTGCGACGAGACCCTTGTGGTAGGGTCTCGTTGCCGCAAGCCCTAGAGTGCTTTCAGCTCTACCAGAGCGCCTCAGTCTGGCCAGCCACGCCCCCGGCCCGCCCACCAAAGGGGGCGTGCTGTCACTCAACATCGACAGCACGCCCCCTTTTTAGCGAGACCCTGAGCGACGGCTTGCCCATCGTTGTCCGGGTCATGCGCATGCGCACTGGGCCACCATTGAACCGCTTGCGAGCGCTCAGTGCTCACGAGCGGGTCTGAATCAGGCCCTCTGTACAGTAATATGCTTCTAGGGTCATGCTTAGGGTCAGGGACCTTGCAGCACAGTAATAGAGATGAGTCCACATACATCTATCCTCCGTGCTCTACAAGTGCTGTGTGACTCGGTAGCACCGAGCGTCTTTTTGTGCATCTTTTTTACCATCAAATGTGTCTTATTGGCACAAGCAGCTTCTGCTGATTAAAATTATATGCAGCATGCCTATGTTCTGTGAGTGAGTGCGAGTGTATCTCCATGCGAATCACTACGTTAGTGTTACAGTCGCTGATACTGTAACGTAATGATTCGCGTGCACATACACCCGCACTTGCTCACATAACATAGGCATGCTGCATATCATTTTAATCAGCAGAAGCTGCTTGTGCTATCAATACACATCGCTGTGTGATGCAGACATAAAAAGTTGCATAAAAGATGTTTGCGCTAACTAGAAGGACTGTTTAGCGTGCAAGGAGGCTAGATGTATGAGGACCCATCTGTATATGTATTGGTATAGATGACAGAATTCCCACACCACCAAGTGATTTATTTTTATTCTTGTAGTGAAGATTTAAAAAACTAAAAAAAAAAAAATTCTCCCCTTTCATGTCTCAAACCCGGGACACCCGGGTCATAAAGGCGCTCCCCAAAAATCTAGCCCACACACACCAACCATGTTGAGAGCTGCACCTGTCGTGTATGAGATTTGACATGTGTGAATTACAACAGGCACTGTGTACAATGTCAATAGCATCCATGTGCACTCCACCCACCCGCTGCTGTTTTTAATAATAAAAAAAAGTCTTCCTTTCAAAATATTATACTAGTACATGTAAACACAGTACCCCACCATTCGAGAATAATTCATCCCGTCTCATTGAAAGCTGTGCGTGCAACTTAGTATTAGTTATACCGTCATAAGAACACAGCAATTACACTACTGTACAGTTATGTATGTGTACTGATTTGCGTCCCGTTTTTATGTGATATTATTAAAAAGATTGCTTGTGCAAATATGCAATATGCAAATACGCTTCCTGAATGTGATTGGCCCGCTCGTCAGTGATATCCATCCACTTTAACAGTATGGTATTCAGTAGTACAAATTTCATCAGTGGAGCACACCACCCAGAGGTTAAGCGGTGTATTACATGCCGTGGCTTTTCTTTCGTTGCAGACACAGAGGCTTGAATGGCGTGCTATGAGGCAAATGCAGGTTAGAAAATGAAAAAACATAGGGACTACACTGACCCAAACATATCATTTCCATAGATACCAACTGACCATTACCTTTTACCAATATAATAGCTATTATACATAACATTCACACAACTATAAAACTAGAGATGCGCGGGTTCGGTTTTATTCGGTTCTTATGGCCAAATTATCGCAAGTTCGAATTTCTTTTATTGGCTATCCCAAACACGTGACAGCCGGATAACCAATATGATGCCGTTTTTGAGATCCGAACATATCCGAGTGAATCCGAATAAAACAGAACCGAACATCTCTATATAAAACTATATTTTGGGGGAATGTCTGCTTGGGACGCCAATTATGCCCTATTTTTGTAAACCCAGGATTTGGGATTAAAACAAATCTCAACCCTGGGCTTCCCAGGAACTCCTTACCCCTTTACTTTCCTTCTCCCTCTCCCCCCTCCCCTGGCATCCCTCTCGCTCCTCCCCTCTTCTTTTTCACTTACCTTAGTCACACAGCGGTGGTCCGAAGCGGCTGTCACTCAGGCTCAGCTGCAGTAGAAGAGCTGAAATCTTGTGATGCGGCTGCTCTCAGTCACTGATTGGCTGGGATCGTGCTGCACAGAGATGATGTTAATGCGCAGTGCACTCCAAGCCTTTCAGTAACTGAGTGCAGCTACATCATGGGACTCCATCTATTCTACAGGCAACTGGGACAGTCTGAGAGGATGAGATAATGAGACCGGATCCAAGAAGACCATGTATTATCTCTCTGCCCCTGGCCCACACCACAGTGTGTTATGAATTCTGTAATACCCGGGATTTAATTATTATAATCCTGGGTATTTTTGGGACTCAAAAAGTCCAGGATCCAGGGATTGCCTTCCCCTAGTGTCAGCATTGAAACATGAGTGCCAAAGTGGTTGTAAATGGTGACAGAGGAACAAAACAAGATGTGCTGGAACCCTAAAGCACATATAAAGCACACGTATATTTACTAAAGTGCGGGTTTATAGAAGTGAAGGTGTTGCCCATAGAGGCCAATCATATTCTACTAATCATTTATCTAGCATCTTCTAGCAGATACTAGCTAGAATCAGATTGGTTACTATGGGCAACACCTCCACATCTATAAACCCGCACTTTAGTAAATATACTCCTGAGTATCTATTTAATAAATATTAGTCCTATCAATCACATTACTGTTTACTTTAGTCTTTTTTTTTTTTTAATTATATGGAATTATTATTATTATGACTACATTTTATTTTATAACGCCCCCAAGTGGTCCGCAGCCCCGTACATAAGTCAACAGTAGGACAGTACAGGGTACACAGAACATTACATTACAATACAATAACCAAAACATAAATAGAGCACAAGTAACAATTAGCACCACAATTCTCAGTACACAATACAGCTGGGAAGGTGAAGGCTGTCATAGAAGTGCTAGAGAAGACGGCTGTGAGAACAGTAGGGAGGAGGGCCCTGCTCCTAGGAGCTTACAATCTAGGAGAGACAGACAGATAACATGAGGTATGAGCATGTGGACAGGGGACCTAAGGGCATGAAGTAGGCGAGATGACTGAGACAGGAGGGTGTGGGGTGAGTGACCTGGTGACAGGGTTATGTGGTATCTGGAATCTGAAGATGCATTGAGTACAGTGCAACATTTTACAATCCTAGCTACAGTACATTCTTATTTATGTGGAGCTCTCCTGGGAAGTATTTTTAAGTAAATGAAAGAAATGAAGATCTTGAGTCTCGATCATGTCATCATTATTATAAAAACAATACGGTTTATAAATAAAGTGATGGAAAGATGGTAATTTGTCAATCAGCGCAAATCACAGAATTGTCTCTTCTTGTGAATCAATCATACTGTATATCTATCAAGGAAAAGATTTCCTGTCTTTAACATTTTTTTTAAACAGAAAATACAACATCCTCCAGCAAACTGTGGAAAGTTATCTATTCCCAAGATGGGAGCCGTATCCTCACCACCTACAAGACGAGACGGAATGGCATTTATTGAAAGTCAGAATCTAAATCCTGTGACTGCTAATTTGTATTCTGGCTTCACAAGGAAATGTTCTGGCTCTCAAGAGAAACATTTGAAGGAAGAGCATGAAAAAGGGAAGAATAGATCATCCATTAGCGAATATTTTGACTTTCTGTCTGACACAGAACGTGAACCAAGTCACCTTCTCAGTAGAAATCTCTCTAATAGCAAATGCGCTCGTCAGAATATCTCATCTACTTCTCTGCAAATTCCTGCCAAGACCAAAGGGAAGCATTTAGAAAGTGTATCTGGTGACCGCGATTTCTTTCAAATGGAATCTGACCGGACTTTCTTCCAGCAGATGTCCTCCTCCAAGATGAAGACAACTGATAATGAGCATCCTGAGCACAATGATAGATTTCATTGCAATCTCTCTGAGGCCAGCATGCTTCCTTCGGATTTAAAGGCAAACAAATGTTACTGCCCAACTCACCCGGGTATCCTCCTAAAGCCTCATGCATATCAGCATGAGTCTGATTCTTGCAGAGATGGCTCCTTCTGCCAAGATGCAAAACCACCTAAATACAGCCTGCAAAACCTTTTTAGCAATTTTTCTTATCTTTACAAAGAGCGACAGCTGTCGTCAGTACAGAATATTATAAAGCGCACTAAGGAGTTGTGTAGTGTGCAAGCAGATAGCATACAGCACTTTCCAGGTTTTTCACAAATTAAAAACTTGCCGTTTGGGAAGTATTTCCAGTTCACAGAGTCAAACAAGAGTCAAACGGAGTTAGCAGTTATGCATCCACATGAGAGCAAGGTGAAACTGTACAGCATCGTCCAATCAGACATAGAGTATACGGAACTTGAACAGCCAATGCTGTGCCAGCTTTCTCTAAAGAACGACACAGACAACGCCGGGGGCCAGCAAGTTTGTAAACCGGCGGATGATGGGCTTAAAAATGGCGATTTGTTCCCGCTCAGTTTTTTGAAGTTCGCAGATGAGCTTTTGAGGCTTAGGAACTACCATGCGGAAGACTTCCTGGATTACTTTTTCTGCAGCCTGCCAGACTTACACGTTGACCAGAATGATTTTACAAATGTATTTTGGCTTTTTATTGCCAGTAAAGGCCACCTAGAGCCCCAGCCTGCATGCTTACTTGTGTTCACATCAAATCTGTACTTTATGTCATTTTCTGACACTGCATCTGTGCATCTTTTTACTGTTCCACTCATGTCTTTGCAAGAACTTCACATCGGTTTTGGAGGACAAAGTGTAGATCTTATTGGGTCCTTTGAGGACTCTCCTCTGACTATATTGACATTTGATAGTCCTTACACTCATCAGCTATGTCGAGTTTTGGCAAAAATGCTAATGACTGAATCAGACTACGCCAAGTGTATCAGTCACCCACTCCTCAGTAGAGATCTGATGGAGCTGTCAACCAACTGGAACGCAGAACTGTCTGACATTGTCTGCTCTAATGGATTTAAAGTGACTTCTAACTTCAGGAGTGCATTAGCTGACATAGTGTATCTCCTGCATGAAAATACCAATGACGTAAAACCACCATTAGGAGATTTGCACTTGTTGCTATACACAGCAGTGATGGTAGAACCTAAACCTGGGCAATTTGCATATAGATCAATTGCTCTCACTAACTCATCCATAGCTCTTGTGCACGATGGAGTTTTTCATCCAAACTTGTGGGTCACTGGCGCTTCCTGTAGCCAAATAGAGATGCACAGTTTGAGAGATGTAAAAGTCATTATATTAACAGACAGAGATGATTTAACAAAGATGACTATTGTTTTTTCGAGGAAGGGCAAGGAATTAAACCCACACGTAGGCAAAAATGAATTGCTTACCCTTGATTCTCGGTCAGACCTGGACAAGTTGTCCACAGCTACCGATGTATGGAAGGTTACTCTCAGTTCATATAAACAGGCCCTTTTTCTTATCAAATATTTAATACACTAGGTTATACATTTAAAAAACAAAAACAATTGTAGCTCTGACATTGAAAAAAAGTGTTTCCAAACTGGATCTAAATGTGTGTAGTTTGTCGTTTTGAAGTTCCAACATTGCAGAATTCTGTTGACTCAAGGGAAATGCGCTTTCACAGTCCAAGCCGAACGGTAGTGAAGAATGATTTAAAAAAAAAAATTTTAATCAACAAAATTAGGTAATTGAAGAAATTAAGCTTTGTTCGGTCAGTTTAAATTGTTTTAGATGTAAATTTTTCTCTATAATGTAAATGTTTAGTGATTTCACTGATCTTTGTTATGTGTATTGTCAGTAATGATATTGTAATAATAGAAAGAGATCGGAAACTAGTGATAGGGTTTATTGCATTTAAATATTTAAATGAGAGGTTACCGGGTCAGATGTTGCCCTACAGCAAGTCATGGGAGAGCTATGTATCTGTGAAGTAGTAAAGCTACAGGATAATGTTTAGTGCAGAGTTTCCCAAACTTTGCCATTACCGTCCAGACTTTAAGGAGCATGCTTGAGCACAGGTGACTTAATTAGTACCTCAGTGATTTTGATTTGACCAATTGGAACTCAAGCATGGATATCGTTAAAATCTGGACTGTATTGGCAGAGTTTTGGAAACTGGTTTAGTGGAAGTGCTGGTTGTAAATCATTATAGGTATAGTTAGCAATTTGGGAATGCATAGATGAAATACATTTCTTGGAGGGTCTCAAGTCTATTATTATTATTTTTGAGGCCAGCATTGTTTTATTTGGTGAATTTAGCCCTTTGGTACTAAGGGCCATATTCAATTAGATGCGAAAAGCCGTTTTCCGCGAAAAAGTATAGTCTATCACGGCTTTTCGCGTGGACGGAACTTATCTCCAAATTCGATTCCATCCGCTTTTCGCGTACGCGGAAAGTCAATGCAATGTAATAGGCGAAAAAAATTCACCTCTGAATAGCAGGAGAAAAGAAGTGCAAAATTTTTATTTTGGGGTGAAAAGGTGGGGAAACCACTCAGAACCCTTGGGCCAGCCCCCCAAAGGACAACTGTGTAAAAAAATCCTGGGAAAAAATTTGACAACAACAGTTTTGGGGTCGAAAAAGCAGAAAGTGTGGGGGACAAGTATAAAAACTAGCGAAATAGACTTCTTGGGTGTCTGCAAGGATGGGTCAGGTGTGTTTATGATTGCAGGTGTTTGCAACAGGTGCGTTTTTCACATTTTTTTAAAACTTCACTTTAGAGACTTTAGAATATGCTAGCACCCATTTTCAAGTACCCCAAATTTGACAGGTCTACTTATTTGCACCAAAAAATACTGCTTAATGCCATTCTTCACCACTTGTGCAAAGACGCTAATAAGAAGCTATTGAAGCAACTTAAGTACCCCAAACAGTTTTATTAGGGCTATTCGGACACATCTACATTGATCCCCAATGTTAGTGCATCTTTTTGGGGGGTTCAGGCTGATTTCCCCACTTCTGACAGTACTTTCCGCTTGTAATGAATTCACCGCTTCCCATTTACTCGCGGTTTGTAATTGAATACGGCGAATAGCGGGGACGCGCACGATAAGTTTCTGCGTCCTAAACACGCGATGTCTGTTAAAAGTCAAGTAGGTGAAACTTTTCCGCGGATGCGAAGCTAATTGAATATGGCCCTAAGTGTTACTAGGTTAGTTGATATTTGGGAGTAGAGGAAAAAGAGTCATCAAACCTAAGTAAGGTGAATTAACTCCAAGCGGAGTAAGTTCACTGAGAGATCATGGAGAGTGGTTGGCAGGAGATGAGCTGGAAATTGTAGGAACCACACAGGTGAGTATTGTAGATCTCAGTTGACCTTCAGGAGATTTTTATAGGGGGAACTCCGTGTTAATGCCATTCTGTGTCCGTTTAGAGTGTGTCTATCAGCCGGTCAAGACAGGTTGCCTGAAAACTTCCAGTTGTCAAGCAATTAAAGACCTTGTTCAGTGGAGAGAATTGCATGCATTTGTTACTGATTTGGACTATAACTTGGTGGAGAAGCCCATGTGGTACTTCAGATTGCAGAGGGTTCTTATTACTAAATTCCCTACAGTGAGCACTCATGGGTATAGAAAGGTCTATATACAGTTGTACTTATTGCAGAAGGTCCTCCTCTGAAGATCAATTCCTGGTGGCTTTCAGGATTTTTTTAGTTAGAAGAGTGCACCTGAGGGGTTCCCTTAGGCAGTGAAACTCTTCAGTCCCGTTGAATAAACTAAAGTCTGTTCCTAAGGAGAAAAGTTTTCATTAGAGTAGATACTGGTAGACCCTTAGCTCTTAATATTATTATGCTTTAAATGATCCTGAGTGATCCTTTAAAATCGGCCAGGTACTGTATCTACAAGAATCTAGTCATGGACCTTTGTGAGGGATGAGAGCGGATAGCAATGCTTGTTGGTGAAGTGGAGTGCCATGCTGGAGGCTAACAGGGTTGCATACTTCGTCAAGAATATAGAATGGCTTTCGCTGTTGAGGATATTTCTAAAACTGATTCCCATTGTCTGTAAACTTCACTTTGGTAATGCATTGATCTACCAGAGGTATGGTCTCTTATGTATGTACATAGAAAAATATGCAGTTTTTTTGTCATTCAGTATACTGTTGTAGTTTGACCGAATAATATAATTATTGAAATTGCATATTGTCTTCTGAAAGATGTGTTTGTGCTATTTATGAAAACACAGCTGTGCTCAATTTAGAAATAATGCCACTGTGGTATTCTTGTGTTTAATTTCCCATGTATGTCTTACAATATAATGTCTTTGTGATTTTAGATTTGACATAGCAATTCATTAAATGATTGTATTTAATGTTCTCTGTTCATTTGCTGCCATCTCCAAAATTACCAGCTTATTATTGGGACTCATTCAGACAATTGACGTGTAATAAGTCTACTGCACAGGATTATCAAATTAAGTTCAGTTCCTGGAAATTGCATTACGTGACATGTTTTCCCTGTTTTCACAAAGAGAAACATTTTATCAAAAATAAATATGTACATACAAAGTATAATTTCATTTATTATAGCACAGTGATGTCAGATTTGTGACAGTCCATCTAGATTGGAAATGTTATTATGTTCTTGTCAGCCAAATAAAAAACAAAACAACAACATTGCATCAGATCAATTGCAGAAAGAGCTCATCAGACCTCAGTCGTGTAACACAGCCCCTGTTTTTAGCTGGTGACAAACCATGGAGTCCTGTGTAAAACCAACCGTGGAGCTGATGCCGGCTCTGGGGAAAGAAACAGATTAGTAACAGTTAACAATAGATGATAATGCATACTTACCTACTGTTTTATGTTCTTCTCCAGGAGCAGCACGGAGAGGAGGTGCAGGTGGGCGGTGATAGGGGTGGGGCCAGACTATATGCATCATTAAGCCTCGCTCCCAAAATGTAGCGAATCCCAAATATAGGGGCGTGGCCAAATGGAGCGATTCTTATAGAACTCCGCCATTAAGCTCTGCCCCATACTTACGGACCCGCCGATCCCTGTGAAATTTCTCCCCATTTTGCCCGCTTCACTAGGAAGTGGGGGGGATGTGGGACGGTGCCTACTCTCCCAGGGGGTGCGGGGGTTTGCCCGAAAATCGTGAGCCTCCCTCAGGTACTGGGAGAGTAAGCAATGCATTTTAAAAAACAAAAAACAAAACTGAGATTTGTGACTGTATAAAGTGACCTCAAGAATTATGTGGGAATGGATATGCAATATCTAATTAATTTACATAATCTTTCAACAGTAGTATAGTACTATACAGGGGGTGGTCCTAGCCTTGGTAAAGGGTATCAACGTAATCAAGCTATTGGCAAAACGGCCATCCAGCGTTCTGGGAGCTCCCTCTGTGCTCTAGTCCTAGTATGCCTCCCCCTGCAAAAGAAATAATGATAAGACACACGTAGGTTGTTTTATTTTAATACACATACACACACTCACTCACACTCACCTGGACTCACACTACATACTAACCTACTAACATACTAAATCTCCGGTCCATGAAGGCCTCTCAGGGTCTTTGTAAAATAAAATAATGAATACGCAGATCCCACAGATACAGTACTGTCATCTAAGTACAGTACTTACCAAATAATGGGTCAGCCATGATATTTCCCATAGAAATGTATGGGCTCTCTCAGCCAATAAACCCTTCCCCCATAGACTTCAATTGTGGGAACAAACTTGAATAACCCGCGGTTCCCACCATTGAAGTCTGTAGGGGTAACGCTTATGCTGACTCGATTTTGTTCTTAAAGTCAGACTATGTAATAGCTTGCGATATGTAGTGTGTAAGAAATGCGAGTCCATGCAAGTTTTTCTGTGTTCAAACTCGCAACTTGTAATCCAAGTTTCATTACAAGGTGTAAGTTTATCAGAAGCCTGTGTGATAAAAGGGAATGAAAGTGTTAAAAAATAAAAAATGGCATGGGGTCCCCACTCAAAAGCACAACCAGCACCGGGCTTTGTGATCTGATCCTGGTTGTGAAAATACGGGGGGTAAAAGATGTAGCTGTCCCCTGTGTTTTCATCAACCAGCACCAGGCTCTGTGAGCCAGTCCTAGTTGTGGAAATACGAGAGACAAAATGAGTAGGGGTTCCCAGTATTATGCATAACCAGCATCGGGCATCATACTCATTGTAAATCGATGCGAGTCCATAGTCACACTGAAACTCGGACTCTATTACATTTCCTTCTAGGACTTTGTCCTTTTTTCTGTTATAAGTGTAAAGTAGGTCAAAACAATTACTTAAAAAAGTGTCATGTTATAGACTTTCTAATATTCCGTGATGTCATGTGTGCCCCACTTTAGAAGTACTTGTCACACCTATGTGTGTTTCTGCAACAGTAATATAGTAAATTTGTTTACATGTTTGGGCAAACTCCACAAAATAGGTTTCCGTACAGTATATGAAGAATTAAAATGACACGGTCTATCTTTACATTTTATTGGTACTTTTACTACAGTAAAATCTTGGTAGTTTGCCTTGGTTGTTTAAACTGCTTTTATTTAAACTGAAGAGAACAAAACATTACGGTTCACTAATCATGAATATTTTTTAAAGTACTTAAGGTGGATGTATGACAGACACATCTGGGGCATCCAGATTTTGATCTGAATTGATGTTCTGTGCTTTATCCCTTGTAACCTCGCCCGTTCCAGCCTGATATAAAATATATCTGATTAGCTGTTGCCAGCGATGCCTGGGCTTTTTTTGGTCTCTTTTCTCTTTCAACTCCTCTTTCTTCAGCACCACCTCTCCCTTTCTCTTTCTCCTCCTCTTTCTCCCTCTCTCTACCCCCATCGTACTCTCTTCTCAATCTCTCACTCCTATCTCCTCTCTTTCTCCCTCTGACACTCTTCCTCGCTCTTTCTATCTCGGTTCCCCTCTCTCGCCTCCTCTGCATCATTCCTCGATCTTGCTCTTTTTCTCACTATCCTGTCCTTCTGTGTCTAAAGCTGGCCACACATATAAAGATTACCTGTCCAACCAGTCAACTAGTTGATTGGTTGGAATGAAAATCTAGTAAGGTATGAAAAAGCAAATTACAATTTGCTATTTGCTTCCAAACGCTGGAAAATGGACAAAAACAGTTGTTTGAACAAATTGTTTACATCAAACATTTAGCAAACTTGTCCGACAACCAATTTCATCTGTTGTCTGGCATTTAGGAGCAAATTACTGATCATCAGTTACTCCCATACATTACCAGATCTTCATTCCAAGCAATCAACTAGTTGGCTGGTTAGATGTAAGTTGGTCTAGTGTGTGGCCAGCTTGTCTCTGTCTCTCTCATACGCAGGCCATTCTTCAGTTCTTCCAGCTGTTGTGTTTGGAAACTGTAGATGTGTGCTGTGCCGGAGCTCTCTGGAAGTTACATCACTCACACTGGTGGGAGGAGTCAGAGTTCATGCCATCTGTTATTGAATGCCAGCATGATTACATCATTTGTATCAGCAGTCCATTTTATTATATAGCTAAGACTTTAGCTCAGGCATGGGATACCATACATTAGGTTAAGCAAAGTTAAGTGTAAACACTTAAATAGCTTGGGGTAAATTAATTAGCTACAGTAAGTTGCACATGATTTTTTTGTGTATATCCGTTCATTGTTGTGGAGTGTTGGGCTGGCTCCTGGGGTTTTGGATGTCCACAGTAACTCAAGCAGCACTGAGAATTGTCTCCAGCAACAAACAAATCAGAATAACTTCTACTGTGGTATTTTTCACACCAGCAAAGCACATGGGTGAACTGTATTCTGGATGGTTTACTTGCTCTTTAAAACAGTTTGTGTGTGGATTTATGACTTGCTGAGTCCAATTTTACAGTTTTTATTCTGTAAAGAAAGTTTGGAATGTTCTGGTTCCCTGGAGCTGATGCTGGTGAGGTTTCTGAGATATCTAGCTTTTATGTGAGCGAATAGAAAATGGGAAAATGAAATGATGACCTTGGGTCAATGCTGTGCTGAGCTAACTTATTGCATTCTAGTCAGTGGGTGAGATTGCCATGGCTTCTTCCTAATTGGAGAAATCAACATCTTAGACTTTACTTTCTGGCACTCAGTGTCCCCTTTAATTAATAACATAAAATCCATTTAATTCCCAAACAACACATTGTTCTAACGGGCTGATGCAAAGTGAGACATACGTCATTTTGCATAATGTAAAGTAAGTTATCACTGCACATGCCCAGACAGCCAGCATGTTTGTGCTATTGCGAGCAGGGGCAGACTGGCACACAGACACACACATGCCTGTAACAGCCTAAGCATTTGCAGGTCCCTGGGGGCTGTTACAATAAACAACGGTCACGTCAACAGGCATTAGCAAACCGCTAAATATATTCGTACATAGCAGGTTTTTGCATCATATGCATTATTTGGCCTGTGCATTATTTTTAGATGCACATACCTAATAACTGCAGTCCTTCGTTGAATCAGGGGTGTTTGTGTGCAAGTGCCGTACAATAAGAGAGGAACGAGACAAATTAACCACACACCCACCTGAGCTGCACACGTATATATTGGTTTAAACTAAAATGTTTGTTTTGTTGGCAGATTGTTGGTGGCAGGAGGTATAATTGCACACTTGCCATGCAGGTGCTTACATCCATATTTACAGTTGAGATGTGCTTAAGCCTATTCACTTATTTAACTTGCATCTGTTTGCGCAGGGACAAGTCTGCATTCTGACGTGCAGCGCCCAATCACCCCCATAGTGTACTCTCATACATGCTGTGCCCGGCAGTACCCACACAGGCACTGTGATCAAGGTGGGGTCAGACCATCCTGGTGTGGTTTGTCCAATGTGTATTTTTTTTTTTTTCCACACAGACAATAAGATATATGATATGATTTATGAAGCTTTGCTTTTTAAAGAGGTGTAATCAAATCCTATACTATACAGTATATTCAGTCAGGTGCATAAATATTGGGACATTGACTGAATTTTCATATTTTGGCCTCTATTCACCACCACAATGGCTTTGAAATGAAACAAACAAGATGTGCTTTAACTGCAAACTTTCAGATTTAATTTGAGGGTAATTACATCCAAATCAGGTGAACGGTGTAGGAATTACAACGGTTTCTATATGTGCCTCCCACTTTTTAAGGGGCCAAAAGTAATGGGACAAACTAAACAATCCTAAATCTAACTTTCACTTTTTAATACTTTGTTGCAAATCCTTTGCAGGCAATTACAGCCTGAAGTCTGGAATGCATAGACATCACCAGACGCTGGGTTTCAAATCTGGTGATGCTCTGCCAGGCCTCTACTGCAAATGTCCTCAGTTCCTGCTTGTTCTTGAGGCATTTTCCCTTCAATTTTGTCTCCATCAAGTGAAATGCATGCTCAATCAGATTCAGGTCAGGGGATTTACTTGGCCAATGCATAAAATTCCACTTTTTAGCCTTAAAAAACTCTTTGGTTGCTTTTGCAGTATGCTTTGGGTCATTGCCCATCTGTACTGTGAAGTGCCGTCCAATGAGTTCTGAAGCATTTGACTGAATATGAGCATATAATATTGCCCGAAACACTTCAGAATTCATTCTGCTGCTTTTGTCAGCAGTCACATCATCAATAAATACAAGGGAACCAGTTCCATTGGCAGCCATACATGCCCACACCATGACACTACCACCACCATGCTTCACTGATGAGGTGGTATGTTTTGGATCATGAACAGTTCCTTTCTTTCTCCATATTCTTCTCTTCCCATCACTCTGGTACAAGTTGATCTTTGTCTCATCTGTCCATAGGATGTTGTTCCAGAACTGTAATGGCTTTTTTAGATGTTGTTTGGCAAACTCTAATCTGGTCTTCCTGTTTTTGTGGCTCACCAATGGTTTACATCTTGTGGTGAACCCTCTATATTCACTCTTGTGAAGTCTTCTCTTGATTGTTGACTTTGACACATATACACCTACCTCCTGGAGAGTGTTCTTGATTTGGCCAACTGTTGTGAAGGGGTTTTTCTTCACCAGGGAAATAATTCTTCTGTCATCCACCACAGTTGTTTTCCGTGGTCTTCCGGGTCTTTTGGTGTTGCTGAGCTCTCCTGTGCGTTCTTTCTTTTTAAGAATGTTCCAAACAGTTGATTTGGCCACACTTAATGTTTTTGCCATCTCTCTGATGGGTTTGTTTTGATTTTTCAGCCTAATGATGGCTTGCTTCACTGATAGTGACAACTCTTTGGATCTCATATTGAGAGTCGACAGCAACTGATTCCAATTGCAAATGTCACACCCAGAATCAACACCAGACCTTTTACCTGCTTAATTGATAGGAGGGAATAGCCCACACCTGTCCATGAAATAGCTTTTGAGTTGATAGTCCCATTACTTTTGGCCCCTTAAAAAGTGGGAGGCACATATAGAAACCGTTGTAATTCCTATTTGGATGTAATTACCCAGGTGTATTCCTATTCACCTGATTTGGATGTAATTACCCTCAAATTAAATCTGAAAGTCTGCAGTTAAAGCACATATTGTTTGTTTCATTTCATAGCCATTGTGGTGGTGAATATAGGCCAAAATATGAAAATTCAGTCAATGTCCCAATATTTATGCCCCTGACAGTTCATGTTATTCAGATTCAATAGCACGGGGACAAACGCAGGATCTTTACGGAGGAGATTCTAATATATATATATATATATATATATTACATATATATAATACATATACAAATACAATGTTGGTCGATCCTAGGACAGACTGAGGCGACACTCTGGGACTTAAATACAGATTTACTTGAGTTTCACCATTACTTATATACACACACATACATTACGCACACTTACCTGGCAGCAGCTGCGGGTTGTAGATGGGGACGGGACCTGGCACCAGTAGGCCCATCCCCCTAGCGGAAAAATTTGCGGGTCAATCGGGAGGGGATGGGACCAAATTACTTGATTCTAATGGAATTGCGGCATATTGGCTCAGCCTCTTTCTGTTTGACCCGCAAATCGCAGCATTTTGCAGTGAGGGGCCGAGGTTTAATAATATGGTGCTCACTCTCTCATCTTTACGTCTCGCGGGTACTCAGAAACCCCCCTGCATGCGCTACTGTAGCACATTGCAAAAAAGGCCCCAAGCCGTGATGAAGTTGCTTTCTGAATACAAGTTTTTCCTAGAGATGAGAGATGCGGATCTCAAAAATGGCATCATATTGGCTATCAGATAAATGCAAACTAATCCTATTTGCCGAAAAGAACCAAGTCGAAAGTACTCATCTCTAGTTTTTACAGCAACTTGGCAAATTTTCTCATAGTTTTAGGATCAGCATGGCCTGCTTACTATGGCAATGGACTCTCTATCCTGCAGAGCTGACACTTATCGTTTACCAAAAAAGAAACACTACTCTATTTTAAGTTGCTTCTATATACTAATATAGAGCTGCCTACAGGTGCTGTCTTCTGCAAATTGTGATACAGTACATAGAATAACTAAAATCCGTAAACCTTTCATTGTAAATAACTGAAAGTACATGATCAATTTTCCTATTAAATCGCCTAGAATTAAATAAAGAGTAGCAAAGTATTTTGCCGCAGTCAATGCATAAACATGCTTACAGTATATGTTATATGCATGCCATTAATTCCCCTATTTCAGCTATAGCTCGATACTATCTACATTAAGGCCTACAGCCGATAATTGAGAGGTAATCTGAGCATCTCTCGGAGTAATGCTAATGTGCAGCCTAGTTAAGGAGAAAATAGGAGGAAAAATGTTAGTAAAAATAATATAGTCATTTCTCAGAGGCTAATGCATTCTACCTATCTGCAGGCCGCAGAAGTGCAATATCATCCCTCATAATTATTCATCACTGAAACACAGCATAGATAGATATGTCAGCATGTCGGTTTGATAGCAAGATCCATTGCTGCTTAAATTATTCTCCATATCTCTTACTGCGCACCTGGGCTCCAGACACCAAGCGTCCACTGCAATTGGAGCTTTGCGATATCCACACTGATCCTGTGTGTAATTTTGCCTCAGAATATCTGTGCTCTAGAGGCCAGTCCTCCTTTATAACAACCTTCCCAGCCGACACTTGGACCCCTAACAAGACTCCAAGCAACATGACATGACTTTATGCCCGGAGGAGCTGTCACGCCAAGATTGATGCTACCTTACCTGAGTTGCCGTGTAATGGGAAATGTGACCAAAACACATTCATATGTAACACTGTAAAATGTTACACACATAAATCTATCCAGATATTAGTCATTTTTAGAACCGAGCTGTGCTTATTTTAGATTAATATGAAACAACTGGTACATCTTGTGGAAGTATTTTTCTACCTTAATATATAAAATTGTCAGTGAGTGAGGAATAATCCTTGTCATCCTGTTTCTAAATTATATTATGGGTATGGTATCGGAAGTGGAGGAATGATTTATTCTTGTTTTATAGCATCTATTAACAACACATTTAACATGAACTGTAGTAGGGTTGTATAATTGACAGCTTCCAGTGATGACGCTGTCGGCAACTCACATGGGAATCTTAAATTCTTTATAAATGATATAATTGTTAACATGATTCACATGTAAAAGTAACAGATAAAATGACAGACCCCTATGTAGTAAGCCATAGAGAGAGATAAAGTACCAACTAATCAGCTCCTGACTGTCACTTTACAGGCTGTGTGGAAAATGACAGGAGCTGATTGGTTGGTACTTTATCTCCGTGCACTTTCTCTCTCCAAGGCTTAGTACATAGACCCGACAGTTCTTTACATTTTACTCCGATCCCTGCAGTTGTCTGACTCCCATTGTGAACATCACAACACGCATGCTTTATTTGATTACATATTCATATTTATTACTAGCTGGAATGATCAACCATGCCTGGAATTTATTCATTTATTTTATTATTTTCTCCACCACCGTCACCTCTCTTTTTGCCTCCTCACACAATCTTTCTCTTCCTCTACACCTTCCCCCCACCGTTCCTTCTCCCTCCCCCACTGTCTCTCTATCACTTCCCCCTCACTCCTGTGCATGTCTGACATTGGGGGGAGGGCTCAGAGTTCAGACCAACTGTCATTACATTCAAACGTGATGACATAATTTCTATCAACAGTCGATTTTATTATATAGATTTTAAAATTAGAAAATGTACCACTTCTTTATAAATATATATATATATATATATATATATATATATAAATAATATATTTTTTTTAATATTTGTTAAGTTTCATGTATTTCAGTGTGAGACCAGTAGTGTTCTTAAAGCTGCACTTTATAGATTTTCCAGATTCTGCCCTTCTACCTCATGTGTGATGTGTTAAGCTGGGTACACGCTATACGATGTGTGTACCCAGCGGTGGTGCGTTGCGATGTAACGATACATCGCGAGTGCGGTACACACTGCACGTTACGGTGTATGATGGCACAGTTTATTGTTCCATGCTGCAATAAACGACCCCCGAAAACGCGTAATCGGGCACACACACTATACGATCCGTATGATATATTATTCCCTTCCACGTCAGAACGATATATTGTACCATATACTGTATCTTATACAAGCTTGCCTACCCCCCCTGATTTGGCCGGGAGCCTCCCAATTTTCGGGTGCCACTCCCGGCCCCCCTGGAAAGGCAGGCAAGCCTCCCTGAAGCCGGCATCCCTCCCTATCCCCCGCAGAGTTAATATCAAAACCCCCGCAGCAGGGGGGACCGGTGACGCGATTCGCACTGAATCGCGTCATCGTGGCCCCGCCCCCTGCTTCACAATGCCGAAAATAACGGCATTGTGAAGAGGGGGCGGGGCCACAATGATGTGTTCATGCGACTCCGCCACAAAATGTGATGTCATGGCCGGGCACGCCCCCCGCTGTTAGCCGACAATCAGCTCCCTCCCGGAAGGAGGGAACTGATTTTCGGCAAGTATGATCTTATAGTGTCTACCCTGCTTAACCACTTCCTGCCAGGTTAGGTTCCTACATCCTCCAACTGACTAAAAATACTTTTAAGTAACTAATTATCTGCAAGCTCGTTTGTATCTGACATCATTCCGACTGGAAATTGAAACAAATTGACTGACTAGGCCATGTCCCCAATCTACCCTAATACTATTTTTCATCCGTATGCTTTGACTTCTAAAAAATGGGACTGTTGGCATGTAGTACACTGCCAGCCAAGAAAATAGATTCCTATGACCCAGAGCACTAGTTTATAAAGTAATTATTTCTGGTTCTATGATACATCAAATAAATCTTGATAACCACCTTTAAATGGCGCCAGAGGATGGAAAGCCTCTTATACACACCCCCACCAATCAAAAGCTGCGGTTTCATTTATCGTGGTTTTTGATTGGTCCTCCCTCTCACATCCTACCTGTGTTTCTATCTGGGACTGCGAGAGAAATGGATGAGCCCCGAGAAAAACAGCTGCAAAGAACAGACAGTGCATCTCTATCCAAGCGGATAGCGGAACTTTAGGGAAAATGTTCCATGGTAGTAAAGCAGTTTTAAGGAGAAAAGCTTATTGTTCTATGATTGTAACTGGACAAGGACTTGATAAACTCAGCATATCCCTAAGAAAAAGTATCTGAGAGACAATGAGGTTCATTAGATGGAGACTGATACTTGCTTTCAGTTTCAACCCTCTGGATATCTTTTAAGCTATTGTTGATGGTCTGCTGACAAGAAAGCAATACATTTATGATGTATTGTTGGGTGAAGCTATAGGCCATAGTAAAAATCAATCCGTTTGATTTAATGGCAAAGTAAAGGATGTCAAAATACATAAAATAGAGTAATGTAGAAATGCTGACATACTTCCTTTAAACACTGACAAATGTGTAACCACTTCTTTAGAAGGGTAAGAGACAATTCCATGACATGCAACTGGGGGAAATTGAAGTAATTCTTTATAGAAAAAAAAACTTCTAATTTTTACATGTAAAATCGAGAGCATTTGTATATTAAAACCTCTCCTCAAAGCGCCTATAGAGAACCTATATTTATTGTTGAACTGTATACTGTGTGAATGTACACTGAAGTTACAAAAGTCATGGGATAGCGGTATGTAAAGGGTATGGTAGGATGGCTTTGCCATACTGTGACGTCTTGGAAATGCCCAGACCTGCATCAGTTGTAATCTGACATCTCGTGAGTCAGTTTGAACACCGGTTAGGCTGATCATGGTAAGTTCATATGGAGACCGTGGTCCAGGTCCGTTAAAGTCAGTATAGTGCAGACCACAGTGAGATCAGTCTGCACTACACAGTAAAACAAACACACCGCCGCTGGCGCTGTGTAGTACACTGGTACTACATGGCGGCGGTGTGTTTGTTTTAACAGCCAATGAGAGTCAGACAGACTCTCATTAGCTGCTGCACCCACGGCCGGAACCGGGCTGTTGCTCACTCATGAGCTACGCCTTCCGGCTCCCACAGTGGGTGATGGGAGAGACGTAATGACGTCTCTCCCATAGTACTGAGTGGAAGGACGGAGGTGTGGACACTGGCAGGAGCAGGGATTCAGGTAAGTGTTTTGTGTGTGCATGTCCGTGTGTTATATATGTAAGGAGCACTGCATAGAGGGGGCCACTACTGGGGTCACTGTATAAGGAAAACTGCATAGAGCGGACCATTACCGGAGGCACTGTATATGGAGCACTACTGGAGACCTGCATAAGAGGGACCACTACTGGGGGTACTGTATAAGGGGGACCACTACTGGAGGCAATGTATAGGGGGCACTACTGGGGGCCTGCATAAGAGGGACCTCTACTGGGGGTACTACATAGGGGTGACCACTACTGGGGGTACTGTATAAGGGGGACCACTACTGGGGGCACAGCGTAAGGGGGACCACTACTGGGGGCATTGTATAAGTGGCACTGAATTGGGTGGAACACCACTGGGGGCACTGTATAAGAGGCACTACTGGGGGCCTGCTTAAGAGGGATCACTACTGGGGGCACTATCAGGAGCACTACTGGGGGGCATTGCATAAGGGGGACCACTACTGGGGGCACTATATAATGGGGACTGTATAAGGGACACTGCATAAAAGGGACCACCACTGGAGGCACTGTATAAAGGACACTACTGGGAGCTCCGTATAAGGGGGCACTTCTACTGGGGGCACTGTATAAGGGGGCACTTCTACTGGGGACATTGCATAAGGGACACTACTACAGTGGCCATTGCAAGAGGGGCACTACTACTGGGTGCATATGGAATGGAAAGCAATGTCCCCAGAGTGATGAGAAACCGTGTTGACACGCCCCCATTTTATTAGTGGCCACTCCCACTTTTCGGGGGCTCCATTTTTCATCTTGCCCTGGGCTCCAAATACCCTAGGTGCGCCACTGCTCACTACAGCCCTGAATGGGATGCTTTGGAAATATTTCAGGCTTGTAATCTGGCATCCAATAGGAAACATTTCCTACCCCTGTTTTAGCTGAAGATAGATAGTGATACAGATTAATAAAACTACTGCTAGTAACTTCAACTTCCATACATTCACAATAAGGACATTATGGGCGGTATTCAGTTGTTTCCAGCCCCCTTCGCACCCGACGGAGCTATTCAAGTGCTCCTTTCGGGAAGTATCAGCTTCCATCCCTCCATTTCAGCTCGCACCCCAGGGGGTTGTGAGCTGAAATGAGCGAAAAGTGACCTGTTTAGGCGTCCAAACGGCACTTTTCGTGATTGCGCCCAGCACTTTGGTCAGGGGTAGCCGATCCACTTTGGGCGCGATCAGCAGGAACAATTGAATAGCGGCCCGCGATCTCCCGTCACTTTAGACGGGAGATCCATACCGCGAAAACAATTAAATACCGCCCTATGTACACACATAGAAAGTAAGCACCATTGTTACCAAAACAAATCTCACATACTGTACGACAAGGCACATATTACTCTGAGAGGCCATAAAAGTACCCTATAATAATGACTGATCTGCCTTATTGAAGGATACTATGGAAGAAACGCCAGCTCTTGTAAAACTCCACCTGTTTATGGAATGCCAAAGACTACCTGAAAAACCAATGACACAATGCTAATTTTTGCCGTGAAGGAAATTATATTTGGCAAAAATTAAACACTGCTCTGCACCAGAAGAACCTGGGGGAAGTATGCTTTCTGGTTTGTAACAACGGACAATCACCACAAGCAGGGCTGTAACTAGAAGTGTTCAAACAAGGCCGTCACAACGAGTGCTTAGCTCTGTTGGCGGCACTGTCGCCGCTCCACGACCCTTGCTTCTGTCTAGCAGGGTGCTTGGAATGGCAGCATGGAGCCAGGATCACTACTGCAGTGCCACCAGAGTGTATTTAAGACGCTCTACACTGGCACCCTGCAGTCTGTGTAGCTGATCAGAGCATCCTCAGGACTCGCTGTTCAGCTGTGCACTTGCCCAATGCTGCCAGCCCGGCTCCCTCTGTGCGATGTAATGATGCCATGCGTGCAACGTTGTTACGCCGGATGCTCATGGGCCGGGCAGACGCAGGGCAGTATTACGCCACTGGCAACAAGTATAACAGTAGACTATTCATAAATGCTCCAGTTGTCCGGCTCTCTCAACCAGTGGTTACAACTTGCCTGGGTGCCTTCCCACAATTAAAATAAATACAGCATCAATGGCAGGCAGCACTCCAGGATCATTAAATAAATAAACACATACAGCCTGTATGTTCCAATGCATGTATGTATATATGCTTGTGTGTGTGTTGTTGTGTGTGTCTGTATATATATATATATATATATATATATATATATATATATATATATATATATATATATATATATATAGAGAGAGAGAAAAAAAAACAACACCAACAACACACACACACACAACCCTCCCCCTTGTGGATCCTGCATTTGTCTCTGGGCGGCCAGACTGCATAGATGTGCTTAGATGCAAATATCCACATTTTGGGATTTATGTATCAGGCAGTGAAAAGTATGTAGAAGTGGACCAGTAGAGAAGTTGCCCATAGCAACCAATCAGCTCCTACCTATTATTTTATAGACTTTACTTGATAAATGCTACTTCAAAGCTGATTGATTACTAAAGGAAACTTCTCTACTGGTCCACTTCTCCACGCTTTTCATTGCTTGATACATAAACCCCTTAGTTCCATACACATGGTGCAATTGCGGTCGACTTGTGTGTGCTACATATAGGTTATGCAGTCACATTGTTGACATTCAGAATTTCGACACTTATGTTGAATGGTTCAAAATGTTGATATTCGGAATGTCGGTATCTTAGGTCAGAATTTCAACATGTTCATAATTATTATACATGTCTGCATTTTGAACCTATGAGAGTTAGGATTAGGCTGCATTTAGGGTAAAATAGTACTATCGACATTCTCGCTCTCGACGTGCATAATATGTCAACATTAGGCCAGTGTCAACAATTGTGTATGTCGACATTGAGACCCCATCAACATACTGAATGGTGACATTCAGTCTATGTCGGCTTTCTTGTGTGGACATTCTGAACATCAAACTCACCCATATAATGGGTCAGTAGTCCACATTGCCAAATTTCTTCCAAACAGCACTTTTATATTCATGTACAGGAAATGAGCACATTACAGGCAGTTAGTGTAGGGCTGGAGCACTTTGCGGTGCCAAGTGAGGCATTAATGTTACTGTTATGCAAATGTAAAACAATATATCAATGCTGCAGCCAGTCGTCATAAAGCGTAAATATCACGTGAACATTAGTTACATAAAGAAACATGTTAAAAATATATTCAGTATTTCATGTCAATTAAAGGTTTCATTCACTGCCTCACATTTCAAGTTGGTGTTTACTGTGCTCTTTGAATTACAGTGAAAGCTTTGTTGTTGCTCCCAGTAAAAGAAATACATTGATTTCACATAATCAGCCTTTTTTTTCCCCTTCTTCTAACTCCCAAACTTGCACAACTGAGAGCCGTCTAAAGACTAGCCTAGCGAAATGAATAAATGATCTTAATGATGTGTTTCATTATTAGTGGTAATGTTTTATTTCTGTACATTTGCAGCCATACACATGTTTTTTTGTTTTATGTTCCATGTCCACCCTATAAATGTTTTTTTCCTTTTTATTCATGTGTAGCGGTTGGTGTCGCACTCATTAGGAGTGAATCCCGATGATCTGACAGATCCGGTCAGAGTAACGATACCCCGCTATGTCCTGTGCGGACAGGGAAAAGACGAACACTATGAGTTTGAAATGAAGGTAATTTTGTGGTTATTTTAAGGTGTTTTTTATATTTTACATTTTTTTCCCCCATTGTATACAGTAAATTTATAAAACATTGTTTAGCGCATGTGTTACTAAATTAGATTGTATACAGAATGATCCCTAAGCCAATGGCCTTGACAGGAGATAAATAGTGTGAGAGGACAGGGGAGCTCCCTAACACAGTGTTCTGCAAAATCTCTCCCTCTGCTGATTTCTTACCCAGTGTACACATACACCACCACAGTTGCCAACTATCCCTATTTTTCAAGGCTATCCTTAGATGTTAAAGATGTGTGTCCCTGTAAATGTTTGCCACAGTAAATGTCCCTATTTTTAAAAAAATACTGACTGTACAGGAGGGAGAGATGGTAATAGTCAATTTCTGGACAGAGGAATGTTGGGCAACACACCACAAGCACTTTGCCTTGTAAGTTGGTAGTCAGGGGTCCAGTTACTGCAGCATGGCGTCTGCACAATGCATTTCAGGTCACAAGTCCTTCCTCAAGCACAGACCTTACCATCTGTTTGCACACACCACCAGCCGATTATGGGATGATACAGGGAAATCCATCATCTTCATGTTTTGTATACAGTATATGTATCAACACTTCTTGTGTGTTTCTATTGTTTTTATTGCTTGAAATAAAGTGTGATTGTTTAGTCACAAATACAATCAGTCTTTGGGTAATTTACTTATAGTATAATCCCCATTCATGTGGGTTCCTATGTACAACTAACAGTAAATAGCGCTGTTTACCAAGTGAATTCAAACTGCTGCATTTTACTGCTTATTGCGCTGTATAAGGTTTATTTCCATTTTAAACTGTCAGTATACTGAAAAAAACTGAAATTTCCAACTGGCCATGATACAAGTAGGGCCTGTAACATGTGGCAGGTTCTATAAACAATCTACAGTAAATGGTAAATTGGGGGTAGGATGGGAGAGTCCTGGTAGATCAGTACAATTAAGTAGAATGGGAGGGCAGTCTTCTTGATGAGAATCAGGGTAGGTAACGGGAAGATGGAAATGGGTTCACTAGTTATAGTTACGTGTGGAAGGATAATTAAAAAAGAAAAACATTTAAGTTTTGATTATACTGTCTATAGTGAGTGGACCGAATAAGCATGGGAGGGTAAGAGCGTGTGTTATTGTACGAATTGGAACAAGTAATGGGTGAAGATGAGAGGCGCAGATATTGGGTACAGCAGAATAATTGACTGCCGGATTTACAACAGGGCGGCGAGGGCGGTTGCCCAGGAGCCCAAACATATGCTGTGGCTACATTAATAGAGTGTCTGGCACTATAGCATAATGTGAACTGGGGCCACTGAAGTGTGTTTAACACATTTGTGGTGCTGGGAGTATTTACCCATTATACTTTTAATAACATCACCAGCAAATCATATTGACAATTTTATTGGTAGGGACAAGTTAATTGTCCTGGGGCCCCCACAAACCTTAATTTGTCCCTATTGTGAGGTACATTGTGGCAACCTATTAACAAACTGTCTATGACATGTATAGATCTGTACACTTCATCACTTTAAACATATCCTATAAGCTCTATGTTAAAACTCGAGAATTAATAAAGATACGATAAAACGAATAACACCATTGTTTTTCTTATGAAAGTCTTTATCTGTGTGATATGTCACATTACTACCTTCCCAATTAAAAACTTAGAGTTGAACCCAAGATGGCCGCCATACTAGTGACATACCCTAAAAAGTTTTCCCCCATTCCCATATCATATGTGTAGACACTTGATTAATATATATATACACATACAGTACAGGCTTGGTGCTCTACCATAATAGTGCAGGTGCCCTCCGCAGAAGCAATTAAGTAGCAAGCAGATTGGCAGTGTAACTCCAAAATAATAAATGTGTAACTAAGGGTCAGGAGACCTCAGCAATTTCAACATCTAATGTGACCGAAACGTTGAAATTGCTATGAGGACTCCTGACCCTTAGTTACAGTGATTTTGGAGTGCCACTACCATTCTGCTTGCTACCTAATTGTTTCTGCAGAGGGCACACAGACTATTATGGTTGAGTGCCAAGATACATGTGTGTGTGTGTAAATATAATATAATATAATATATATATATATATATCACATTATTATGACCACCTCCTACACTTGCTGTCGGCAGCGTGGTAGACCATGAAGTACGTCACATGCCAGGCGCTGGCTTGGTGGGTATATGAGGTGTGCGATAGGCCGTCTGCACACATATCACTCGTTGTTGTCATGGGTAAAAGGGGCTATTTATCAGAGTTGCAAAAAGGGATGATTATTGGCTTTCGGGCCAAGGGTGGCATTATTTCTGAAACTGCGCAGTTTGTGAGCTGTTCGCGCGCTGCTGTGGAGAAGGTGTATCGTGACTGGACAAATGGCACCATTGCAAATAACCGACGTGGAAACTGCGTAGCACCACGTGCCATTGATGTGAGAGGTGTACGTCGGCTACGAAGGTGCATGAGGACCGACCGACACGCTACAGTGGAGCAGTTCGCCGTCAAAATGAACCTGGGGGCCACCAGACGTGTCAAAAATGACAGATCAGCGAACCCTGCTGCGTATGGGGCTCCAAAACAAATGGAGTATATTCTTACACACACACACACACACACACACACACACACACACACACACACACACACACACACACACACACACACACACACACACACACACACACACACACACACACACACACACACACACACACACACACACTCACACACACACACACGTATATGTGTCAAAGAAGAGCACAAGGTGCGCACCAAAGTGAGTTATAAATCCAAAATTTTATTGTAGCACACATAAAAAATTTTAATTAATCAGCTTAGCCTGCCAAATGGGAAGAAGTCTCCACTTCTAGTGGCATCAACATAGAGCGATCTATCAGCGATACTAAGCGCTGGATCTCTGAAGCGTCCGTCTCCTTGTTCTGGTCCCTGGCGGTTCCCGCAGCTACTCCGCAATGTCACCCATTGAGGAAGTGAGAGGGTAATGTCTAAATCTCCTTCACAGAGAGGACCCTGACGTCATCAGCTAGTGTCCAGCGTCATTCCCAGTGTCCAGTGTCATTCCCTGCCATCCAAGTGGGCACAGAGGGGGAATATAACCATGTGGCGAGCGCAGCGATCCACCGTGCCCGAAGCGTGGCGAGCTCAGCAAGCCCGCGAGGGGACAACAAACATGTTGAAGTGGGGACAAAGTACCTCTTTAGCTGGCTGTCATGGGCAGGAACTGCACTTCCGCCCTCATGTCACTTCCAGGGTCCCTAGCACGAAGGGAAAATACAGCCAACCAAGTGAGAGTGAACTGCCGGGGACCAGAACGAGGAGACGGACGCTTCAGAGATCCAGCGCTTAGTATCGCTGATACATCGCTCTATGTTGATGCCACTAGAAGTGGAGATTTCTTCCCATTTGGCAGGCTAAGCTGATTAATTAAAAAAATGTATGTGCGCTGCAATTAAATTTTGGATTTATAATTCACTTTTGTGCGCACCTTGTGCTCTTCTTTGACAAATATACATATATATGTGTGTGTATATAAAATACATATATGTAGTGTATATATAATATTTATTTATTTTTGCTTCTCCTTGGGATATTCAGGGAGGATTGCCACCTACGCATTTGTATGTTCAAAATTATTTGTTGATTACGTATATTATTTGTTTTTGTTGGCAGTACAATATCCCACTGTCATTCTCTTCTCTACTACATAGATAACAGTCTTAGAAGAAACCTGGACAGTATTCAGACGATACAGCCGCTTCAGAGAAATGCATAAAACGTTCAAGTTAAAGTATCCAGAGGTATGGCATCACTGCTTATTATCTTATGTACACCTCTTTTTCTATTGTTTATGTATGAAGAATGGAATCACCATCTCTAGGGGTAGATGGGGCATTACAAAGCGACACACGGTATAGGAAGTCTTACGTTTATCTAGCTCACAGCTAGTTTTATACATATTTTATGGTAGATTCTCCAATGCAGGGGATAAACTATGCATAAACCTAAATCCTTGCCTCTTGGGATCTTGCTTAACAAACGCTCCTCTAACTGTCTTTGTGCATTGTGCCCAGCTCACACAGCATACACTTTTGTAAAGAAACGCACCTTTTACTCTGGTGTTTTGCAAAAATTACTTTCTTAGATACAGTAAACACAACCTCTGTGCAGTTGGCTGAGAGAAAAGTGTTTGCTGACAGCCTCTTCTTTTTAAGGCCTGAGAGCTGCAGATAAATTATTTTTGCCTAGTCAGCCAAATGCCTACTGATTGGCAGTACCAGTGTATGCATGGACTACTGAGTAGCAGTACCTCTCTATGCATTCGCTACTTATTGGCAATACCACTCTATGCATGGGCTACTGATTGGGAGTACCACTGCATACATGGGCTACTGACTGGCTGTACCACTCTATGTATGGACTATAAATTGGCAGTACCACTCTATGTACGGACTACAAATTGGCAGTACCACTCTATGTATGGACTATAAATTGGCAGTACCACTCTATGCATTCGCTACTTATTGGCAATACCACTCTATGCATGGGCTACTGATTGGGAGTACCACTGCATACATGGGCTACTGACTGACTGTACCACTCTATGTATGGACTATAAATTGGCAGTACCACTCTATGTATGAACTATAAATTGGCAGTACCACTCTATGTATGGACTACAAATTGGCAGTACCACTCTATGTATGGACTACAAATTGGCAGTACCACTCTATGTATGGACTATAAATTGACAGTACCACTCTATGCATGGGCTACAAATTGGCAGTACCACTCTATGTATGGACTATAAATTGGCAGTACCACTCTATGCATGGACTATAAATTGGCAGTACCACTCTGTATATGGACTATACAGTGACCACTCTAAGCATGGGCTACTAATACCCCTTTTACACTGGCCAAATAACCCAGGTTATTGCCATGTCAACTCGGATCGTAGCTCAGTGTAAAAGGGTCCCTGAAATATAACCCAGGTCCAGCGACTTGGCAATACAACCCAGTTAGCGAGTGGGGTTGGACCCCGTGAAGGCCTCAGGTTACGAGGCAGTATAAAAACGGGTCCCATTTGCAGCATAGGAACAGCTAGCTCATCGGTGCTTGGAGATGATGCATGCATCGGCAGAAAACTTAACACCGCACCCATGTGCATGGTAAACGGGCCGACCCTGGAATAACCCGTATCGCAACAGCAATGTGCACGGGGTATGTCCCGGGTTGTAACCGTGTTTCAAATCCCTGGTCAGACTCAGGATTTTGATGTATAGGGGATATTGCTGGCAGTACCACTCTGTACATAGATTACTGATTGGCTGTCCCAACCTACACAAAGCCACGTACTCTATGCTGTTATATTAGACAAAACTAACAAAACATTTAGAGCTGCTACATAAGTAGCAAAAGGATATTACAATATTTTATACAGGCTGAGGAATGCCAAGGTTACGTTTAATATCTGTAATCATTTAGATTAGGAGGTATGTTATTTCTTATTGTTCATAAGTTTTAATAAAAAGATTGGTTCCTTAATACACAGATCCACACTGGCACAGACTAAACTCATTGACTCACAATGACACTGGCAGCCACCTCCTAGCACCATTGTTACCGGTCTTTGTGGAAGTGAATGCAGCTTTACTCTGCTCTTACTGTCACCTGCACTACAGTTTAGTACCACAGCACAAAAATTATGTTTCTGCTGAAATTAATGTATTTTGTACATAGCAACCTTATAAATGTCGACATTCTGACTACATACCCACATCGTGATCAGAGCCGGATTAAGTTGAGTGGGCACGGTTCCCTGGACCCGCTTCTCTCAGGGGGCTCCCCCCAGCTGGAGCACACAGCAGGTGGTTTTGCCATAGGACACGCACAGATGATTCCCTGTGAGCTAACGCACTTGTGGTGCCGCCTGTCAATCAGGATTTTTTTTTTGCATGTGGACCCGCCCCCAGTGAATCTCAATGACTACTGGGTGTTGGGTCAGGACGGAGTCACAGAAACCTGGCACAGGCAGTCACTATATTGTGTGAGACTGCGGGTGACCAGCAGGGAGGCAGAGCTTCTTCTTTCACACTGGGCTGGCAGGACACAGAAGGGGGAGTGCAGTGACACGAGGCCTGCCTGGCGAATAGGCATGGGCAGGTTGGTGGCCCTGGGAAATGCAGAATGGACGGTTGATCAGGCACTATCACTGAGCAGCCCGGGTCATGTCTTGAAGGAAGCTACCAGGGGAAATCTGAACTCGCCCAATGAGGATGGAATGACCCCAACCATATGGATGGCTTATCTTGGATAACACTAGGCGCTGAGAGCTATTGTCAGTTGAGGTTGAGATACATATACTGTACACTCGCTAAGGACAGCTAATACTACTTGTACTGCTTGTAGCCGTGTTTCCTTTTCCATCCTCTGGTGGTCGACAAGTGGGGCCGGTGTTTACAAGAGGGCGAGGGTCGGATGAGTGAGAGTGGACCCCACTGTCTTATGTGCCCCAGGCTCCCCGAAGGCTTCATTTGGCCCTGATCGTGATGTAACCAGACACCTTCTCCGGATCTTTACAGGATCTATAACTTTACTTTAAGATGTCGAGAAACACCGGCTTACGCAAGGCGACGCTTGGTAAATTTTCCCCATAGGGGGGAATTCAATTAGCTGTGATAAAACTATAACTTGTTGCACATTAAGTTTTCACACCTATCGCGCATTAATTTCACTTATTGCGTCTATGCGCACTCCCGTTTTACACTTTTGCCCGAGGTAAGTGTAGGTGAATAATGGGGAAATCTGGCAGTACCCCAGGAAAAGCAAAGCGATATAGGATAACAGTATAGAAGTGTATTATTTTATTTTATTTATTTCCAGTTATTTCTAAAGCGCACACATATTCCGCAGCACTTTACAGAGAATATCTGGCCATTCACATCAGTCTGTGCCCCAGTGGAGCTTACCCTCTATATTCCCTATTACATGCGCACAGACAGACACACTAGGGTTAATTTGTGTTGGGAGACAATTAACCTACGAGTATATTTTTGGAGTGTGGGAGGAAACCGGAGTACCCGGAGGAAACCCACGCAAGCACAGGGAGAATATACAAACTCCGCACAGATAGGGCCGTGGTGGGAATCGAACCAATGACCTCAGTGCTGTGAGGCGTTAATGCTAACCATTACACCGTCTGTGCTGCCCATTATTAGGGTATTAGTGACCCTAATTTAAGTTTTTAGGGTTCTTAAATTGTGTTAAATGTCTGTTATATGCATTTTCCTAAAACAGTCTAATAATTATAGCAATTAAGTTTTTTTTGTCAAAATAAATGTTCTATAAGTTTATATATTTGTGTAATTTAAAGACACTTTTAAAAAACCTTCAAAATACGCCTCTAACACCCACCTGCAATCATAAAACTTCCTGTTCCATTCATATAGCACCCCCATATACCTGTCTCACAGCTATTAACCCATTTTCCTGCACTTGGCCTAAATAAGCTAATTAAAAACTTAGTTTTGCCTAATTAGTCGTTAAGAAGGGTGTCCTAGTGGTTCTGAACTGAGTCTCGCCATTTTTACCTTTAAAATAGGGATTTCCACAACTTTTCACCTGCTCAGGAGGTGGTATAAACGAATTTGTGGTAGATACTATGGAGAATTTGCACCCACAAAAACTGCGACTAATAGGATTGTGCAATAAGTTTTTTTTTATGCACGATAGGCCGTTTTTCGCCAAAAATTGGCTTATTGCAGCTAATTGAATATCCCCTAGCCTTACCCTGTAAACATACTCCCGAAACGTCCGGGAGCCTTCTGAAAATCATCTCCCAACCCCCCCAATCCCCCACCGAACCTCATCGTAACTTCCACGCAAAGGGGGGTGGCGCAGGGATAATGCATTTCACGCTGAATCACGTCATCACGACCTCGCCTCCTGCTTCGCAAGACGGGTAATCTCGGCATTGTGTAGTAGGGCCAAAATGGTGACGCCCCCCCTTCCGCCCCTAATTCCGGGTAACATCCCTGGCTGCGCCCCCCCCCATGCCACACCACCCCCCCTGCTATGCCGACATGGCTGCCCACTCTCGGTGAGGGCAGCCAGAATGTTGGCAGGTATGTCTGTAAATCACCTCTGTATCTTCTGTCGCTCATCAGAGGACTCGAATGCGTCATGCTATCAAATGAGCGCGTAGATAAGGTTAAGATTATTTTGGCTTAATTACAGCTTGCTATTGGAGTACAGCTGATCCGAGGAATTTGAAGTGGTTTAAGCTACTGAAGCTCAGCTTGTGGCTGCCACGACGGAACAAAAAAAATATAAATATGATCTCCCCAGAACTTCTGAGTTCCTCTGGTTTAATTATTTAGTTTTGTTATTTTTATTAATGTAAGCTGCAGAGTTTCTTCCACAAGCTTCTTTACTAATCCATTGTATTTAAGTCAGATGAGTTCAAAAGAAGTCTGTGAGCAGTGAGTGTTTTGAGAGCCACACAGCCTGTCTCGTATTTTCATCCCTTTTAAGTTTCAGTAAAGGTGATACTTCCAAGAATCAAAAATAAAACCTTTTTAAGCAGTGATTTTAGTTTCCTGCAGATCAACGTTCCCAAACTTTGGAAAGTAATACGCCTGCTGTGCCGCAAGCAATATTTAGTTCTGTGCGTGCTGCCATATTTTCTTTATCTAATTACCGTGTTCCTCGGTTAACAGATCCAAGTGTCAAATCACAGTGATGCATCGCACTTCTGAGAAATACTTGTTTCAAGTAAAAGGCTCATTTCTGCTTTTACTTAGTGGAAGTCCAGTTTTGTTACTACTGTAGAGTCTCATTTGTTTTTATTTATTGTTGTTTGGTTTAGCCAGCTAGGCTGTTTGTTTCTAATTTGTCATTTTTGTGTTGTATGCTTTTTTAGACATAATATATACAGTTGGTGCCTGTTTTTAAGAGCTTTGTAACCCCAAACGCTGCTTAAAACTTCTATTTTCACTGGAGATATGGCTTATGCCTATTTCTTTAAGGGTACTGCTGGAGACTGCACTGATTAATTGGTTATGCAAAACTTGTATATCTGTGTGCTATTGAGTCTACATCTGTTTTCGAAGTTCTACGATGCAGCGGCCTCTACTCTTCTCCATGCCAAGGTCCATTGTGCTTCATCTACAGACTCAGTCACACACAGATATACAGGTGTCGCATAGCAAATTAATCAGTGCAGTCTCCTGGTGCATATTAGTCTCATAACATTTTCAGGCAAAAAAGACGCTTGGCGCAAACAGAGTCGCAGGAAACCCGGCGGCTCACTCACGCCAGAGGTCTCGTGCCACATGGCGTGTTGAGGCTCGGTGAATGAGGAAACATACAGTATGTAGCTATCCCCACTGCTGGGGCTCCCAAGTGCTGCTGTTTTTTTTTTTTTTTGTATTACTACCACCGTATCAAGACAGGAAAATATTCTTTATTATTAAAATTGTAAAAAATATTCCTTAGATAAATATAGTCAAATAATTGAATCTGCAACTGAAAGCCCAGGTCTTGGCATCCAGTGTGGGAATCTACAAAGCTGGGTCACACATGACCAGGACCAATAAGAAGCCTTGAAATGTGTATGTTAAATAAAGGATGATGTGACTGAAGGTGCCTGGGGAGGGGGGGGGGTATAGTGAATATCCCGGCTGTCTGGATGCTAGTGCTCAGAATGCAGGCACTGGAATCCTGACAGTAAGTATTGGCGTAAGGGGGAGAGTTAGGGTTAGGCACTAGGGGGAGGGTTAGAATTAGGCACTAGGGGGGGAGGGTTACTTTTAGGCTGTGGGGAGAGAGGTCAGGGTTAGGCACTAGGGGGGGAGGGTTAGGTTTAGGCTGCGGAGGAGAGTTAGGGTTAGGCACTAGGGGGGGAGGGTTAGGTTTAGGCTGCGGGGGAGAGAGGTTAGGGTTAGGCACTAGGGGGGGAGGGGGAGGTTTAGGTTCCGGGGGAGAGAGGTTAGGGCTAGGCACTAGGGGAAGGGGGTTAGGTTTAGGCTGCGGGGGAGAGAGGTTAGGGTTAGGCACTTGGGGGGGGAGGGTTAGGTTTAGGTTCCGGGGGAGAGAGGTCAGGGTTAGGCACTAGGGGGGGAGGGTTAGGTTTAGGCTGCGGGGGAGAGAGGTTAGGATTAGGCACTAGGGGGAGGGTTAGAGTTAGGCACTGGGGGGGAGGGTTAGGTTTAGGCTGCCGGGATGGAGGGTTAGGGGAAGGACAATATACTTAACTCCTTCTATCGGGATTGTGACCCTGTCAGGATGCCGGGGTCGAAATTCTGACCGCCGGGAGCCCAAACACCGGCATCCCATATCCAACACGCTTGAGGAGGTGGCCAGATGGAGGGGGAGTCAGCCAGGGTGGGAAAAGGGGGAGGCCAGGAGATGCCGGGGATAAAAGAAAAGGAAGCTACAAGTGAGAATGATTCTAAAAAAAAATTGACAGGTGTAACCGAACAGCGCTCCCATGCCCTGTTGTGCCCTGTTGCGTGACGCATGTGACACCACCCTAGTCACGGCCCTGATTCGGGCATACTACTTTATATACAGTGTAAATGGAAGTGCAGCATTCTAGCAAACAGAATATTCATCCATTTATAAATACAACCTGCTACATTAAAATGGCATTTTGTAATAACATTTCTGTAGATGCTTTTGCACTTATGTAAAGTTGATTTGCAAGTGTATGACATGCTGTGTTGTTGAGTTAAAGATGGAATATTTAACTTTAACAATTGTTTAGTCCACTGCTGTACAGTTATGTAATGTCAAGTGCGCAAGCATTTATTTTTCAACACCATGTCTAAAAATATGGATTCATGCAAAGCTACAAAATGTTACAGTTTCTTTTATAGTTTACTGCCAAAGCTAACTGGAAAAGTGTACTAAAATGTGACTGTGGGGGGGGGGGGGGGGGGATTAAATAGAATCCATCTCAATTATTGTTCCACACAGCCAGTGTTGGACTGGGGCACAAAGAGCCCACCAATAATATGTCACATGACTGTGATCCTTTATATATATATGTATATATATATGTATATATATATATATATATATATATGTATATATATATGTATATATATATATATATATATATATGTATTCTGTACAGTACTGTGCAAAAGTTTTAGGCAGGTGTGGAAATAATGTGTTAGAATGCTTTCAAAAATAGAAGTGTTAACAGTTTTTTTTATCACTTGGCAAAATGCAAAGCGAAAGAACAGAAGAGAAATCAAAATCAAATCAATATTTTGTGACCACCATTTTCCTTCAAAACAGCATCAATTCTTTTAGGTACACTTGCACACTGTTTTTGAAGGAACTCGGCAGGGAGGTTGTTCCAAACATCTTGGGTTGGGTATATCTCTGAATCAGGCCCAGTATTTCCATGTGGATGACTCAAGTGTTGGTTACTTGATATTATTTTTATAACTTCATTCTTAGTTTGCAATATGCTATATTTTAAATGTTATTTTCAAATTAGATCTGTTAATCTACATGCTAATTTTGATCTGCAAGTGGACGAATATTGTTGTAGTTTTTATAGAAACAAACCAAGCACCCATGCTCATCAATGTTCCTGCTGTACCAGGTAACTGACCCTCTGGAACCTGACATCAGAGATTTTCTTTGTACCGATGTGGAACAGTCTGACCATGCACACAGCCTCTCAATATAGAATCAAGTACAGGTCCTTCAAATAGGAGGAAACTGTAAAATGTCTAGGGCTGTCAACCACAACAAACATAGAACATTTGCTAGGTATGTTGCACACAGTGTACCAGTGGCCTTAGATATCTTAATATACATATTGCATTATTATTATAGAGATGCCGATTGTCTCTGTATATCGTAACATCTGCTGGGAAAGTAGCATTCACAATTGATACAAGTTTTAAATATAATAGAACTCTAACTTAAAAACAGTGACAAAGTCTACATTACTTCTGATGTCTGAATGCCAATTACTCAGTGGCGGTACAATTGCTGGAAATTTAATAATGTTTTTATTCATCTCAAACACATCATTAATCTTTTTTTTTGTGTGTGTCACATCTTGTTTTATGCTGCTTTCTGTTCACAAATTAGCAATTTTACCATTCTTTTTTTCACATGTTGAGTCCTATTCTTCCTATATAACAATATATTACGGCTGTGCTTCCAATTTGTGTTAACAAATAAACAAAGCTAAAGAACAATGCAGATCACAGTAAAGATGGTTGTATTACCACCTTTACAATAACACATCTAAGTGCTTGGACAAAATAAAACCCTTAGATGTATACAGTCCACCATTGTGTTCTTTGGCAGTTAACAATGCTCATAAATCAGGATATCATCAATCTTTTTAGCATTTTACTGCCGTTTAAAAGTTATACGCTACTTAAGTGTCAGTAGCCGCAGCAGTTCTCTATTGGAACGATTGATTGGAGCCCACCATTGTAGTAACAATGAGTGCAGAATTGTTTTCCACTCCCTTATCATCATTAGGGGAAATGATCAAAGCTTCGTTAAGTGCAAAGTGATTATTGTCCCCTCTGTATTGCCAAATTTTAAACAATGATAAATCGTTTTTTCATCTTAAAAATAACAGAAGTCTGAAGTAAGCTTGATGACTATTAAACCCCAAGGCTGCGAGAGGTGCTGTGCTAAATGGCTTTTAGATATCATGGTCCCCAATTTGTGGTTGATGTACAGTGTGATGACTGTTCCGATTGTCCTATAGCTGTTAGAGGTGGAGTTTTAGAGTTTGCCTTTGAGGTTATAGCGGGTGAATGACTTGAGATCAGCCTCTTTAGTTTCCTGAATATTCCGCTGTACGTCCCCTGTTGTTGTTTTGTTGGCAATACACTGGTTGGCATACCTCACCCTACTATTTGGGCGGAAGCTGTCATCAGCCTCTAGGACGTTTATATATCATTGTGTGTAAGACAACAAATACTGTATGGAGGAAAGGAACAATACATTTCCACTCAGTCCTCTCTATTTGCTCTACTTTGTGAGGGCAGGCAGCTGGCATGTACGCGAAGTAATGACATTATTATCCAATGGCATTTTGCACCGGGCGCTCCCCTTCTCACAGCCTAAAGATCCTCTGCCACCTCAGCTCTCATTTTTGAGCAAAATACCGGTTATCCATAATTACTAATACTTCTTTACAGCCCATATGTTGGTAATATAACAGTAAAACCAATTTTACAAATCTGAAATAGTTTAGCAAATGTCAGCAATGTGACATATTCTACCATATGCAAAAATCTAGATGCGGATGAGTTTTGCTGCACATATACAATAGGGAAATGCAGACAAATTTGCTGCATGCCCAGTTCTTATTGGTGTGCGCCCAACTCTATCCCCCCCCCCCCCCAAATATTCTTATCCTGTAGCACCATAATGTCAGATGAGCCCCATGTGCCACTTTATGACCTCACAATGCCATCATGTAGCACCATTATATCTCCATACGTTAGCTCCGTGCTCATACGTTCCCTGAGTCTCCACACTGCTGTTTGTTACCATCATTATCATAAAAAACATGACGTGGCCTCTATCATTCCCTCCTTGTTATTATCTGTACTGTGTATTTTATTTTTTACTATTCAGTTATTTAGAGAAATAATGTTATCATTCAATTAAGTCTCTGAATCATTGGAGCTAACAATCCACCCATCCTCACACATTATCATTATTCATTACCAGTTATATATATAGTGCTCACATATTCTGAATCTCCGCACAGATTGTGCCCTGGCTGTAACTGAACTGTAGGAGCCAGTGCTATAAGGAAGCACACATCACTATGCTGCTACTGTGCTGTCCTTTGCTTCCTTTAGTGTGCACCTTTCACATCGCTAACCTGGGTTGCACCCGGGATTCTGTACATGGGTCCATCCTGAGTGAGACCCCTTTTAGACTGGCGGCAACCATCACGTGCCGAGCCGGTGCTTGGAGATTACATAAGCGCCTGCTCTTTATATGCTCAGGACAGAACTCTGGTCGCATCGACCGCATGCCGGGTTACACACGTGTTCAACCCTGCTCGTCACCCGGGTTGAAATGCCTGTTCGCTCGACTCTGGTCATTCAAACTGGCCCTTTCACACTGATCAATAACCCTGGTCTCTGCGTTCACGTGCAATAACCCAGGTTATTGCTGGCAGTGTGAAAGGGGTATTAGTGTGCCAAATACTGTTAAACAGTAATAGAACAATATTCACACAAATTTTGATTACCTTGGATCACAAGGCAATTAGAATTCACAGTATTACGAGTTACACATTTCCACTGTCAAATCCCTGGATTGTCTTGGGAAAAGTGAGACTCAAGGGAACACTACATTATGTATGTTAGATGAGATTTAATGTTTCATTAGCTTTATGGGAATTGTTTTGCATGCCTGCCGGAAGCTTATGTTATAGATTTAATGATTACATTTTCTTTTGTTTCAGTGTATAAAACACATCAGCAGCTGTTCCTCTCTATTTTTCTATTCTGAGTTACATTGCTCTGCTCTTCCCAAAGGAAAAGTTATGCAATAATTGAGTTTCTCTCTAAACCCTTTATCTTTTTTCTTTTCTTTTCTTTTCTTTTCTTTCTTTCTTTCTTTCTTTCTTTCTTTCTTTTTCTTTTTTTCTTTTTCTTTCTTTGTCTTTCTTTTTCTTTCTTTTTCTTTTTCTTTCTTTTTCTTTCTTTTTCTTTCTTTTTCTTTCTTTTTCTTTCTTTTTCTTTTTCTTTCTTTTTCTTTTTCTTTCTTTTTCTTTCTTTTTCTTTTTCTTTCTTTTTCTTTCTTTTTCTTTTTCTTTCTTTTTCTTTCTCTCTCTCTTTGCTTTTGTTATAGTTGCACAGTTTTTGCTTCACTTGTTAGACCGACAGTAGAATGAAATGGGTGCATTTTTGGGGTTGATTTAAGCGGTCACAAAAACACTGACAGATCAAAAAATGCATCTTTGGCATCTGGCAACAAGATATTAGATTAATCTTATATGTTCTAAAACACGAGATGGCTAGGTATTGAATCTGTACTGAGGAGCTCATTCAGACCCGCTCGCTAAGATGCATACTCTCGCTGCTGCCGAGAGTATGCAGTGTGTATGCATTGTGCGCGCATGCGTATACATCGCAGTGCGCATGCCTTAGCAAAAGTTCACAATGCATTCGCTCGCTACGTATAGACAGCCCAGCAGAGTGAGTGACAGGGGAAGCCGTTTATAGGTGGTAACGGGCTGGCCATTAAAAACGGGGGAGTGGAGGTGCAAACGCAGGCGTGCCTGAAAATCTCAACGGCGTTTTAGAGGTGTGCATAATTAATAGACAGCATCATAGTACACGTCACCTGGCTTGTATTTACACTGAAGTGCTTGCAGCAGGGTATGGTCAACCTCAAGCCTTGCAATAGTGTCCAATGTTACCTGATGTACCGATGGTTGCATACACTTCCTGGACATGACGTGCACAAGCGGGCGTCTTAAAACAGGCTGGTGGGTGCCTGCATACACTATGTGATCACTCTCTAAGACATACTGGGCGTGCTAATGCATTGCAGTGCAATTGCACTGCCTACGCAATTTGCATACACATCGTGCCAGCGATCGCATCTAGCGAGCGGCTCGGAATCAGGCCCTGAGTCTATACTGCATTAGGAGTCGCTTATTTGAATACTGACTCAGGGGGTGTGTCTTTAGATAATCTCTCCGCTTGGTCTGACTGCTTGATGAGGCTGTCTTTGTAGTGTGAACATATTCATCCTGTACTAAGGACTTCCTTAGGTGAGGACTGATTTGTGTCAACACAAACCTGTCTCATGCTTAAAAACCCCATTGGGTAAAGCTTTACTGAAAAGGCTAGCATGCAAATGGTATTTCCAGGTATCTATTATTTGGACATATATAACATCATTCTGACACACTGCAATTGTATCTTTATTAATTTCCCTTTCTACGAGATTACGTGTATGCCAGCCGTTAAAACAATAGGTTTCAATACTTTACTGGTATTTGCGGATGTCTGATGGACTGTTTTTCTGTTTCTGTCCAAGAACACAATGCGGCCGCATCTGTGCATGATTAGTGCACAGCTGAATCAGGGTTATTGAAACATCATACTGTACCAAATTTCTGTTTAAGACCTGTTTTTATTTTCCTTGCAGTATCTTTATTTGTGCTTCCTGTGCATTTGTTATTCACAGACTGACACACTGCATCTTTACCAAAGCTTTATTGTGCATCTTTACCAAAGCTTTATTGTGCATCTTTACCAAAGCTTTATTGTGCATCTTTACCAAAGCTTTATTGTGCATCTTTACCAAAGCTTTATTGTGCATCTTTACTAAAACTTTGATTTCATGAACAGTCCAGATGTCAAGGGAATCCAAATGATGGATATGTGTCAAGGCTCATTCTCATCTTTTTATAGCATGCATCTGGAGATAAACTAGATTGTGATTGTATTTTAATGAATGGTTTTGACATGAGAGGTTTTAGATTTACATTTGGTTGTAAATAAAATATTCCGCACTGACTTTTTCATCGCTTTTCAAAAAAATTCCTGGCAAAAATAAGTTCTGCTGCAAATGTGTATGTGCTGCATTATTGAATAACGAACTAGAAATGTACTACAGTACCTAAAAGGCAGTGGCTTTCCTTTCCAAAGTTGCCAAAGGAAAATAAATATTTCACACCATGTTCCACCGTAGCCTGGCCCATTCATGCTGCAGGTGATGCAGGTTTTATTGCAACATTTAGCTTGCTTGACTCAATAACGCTTTCCTATTGGCATTAATAGCTGTATATGTGTATCATAGGTATATATGATGGGTACTCATTTCTACGCAGACCCAATTTGCCAGCACGTATCTATTAGCATTTATTGTCAGCATGTGCAGTATTATTATTATTATTATTTATATAGCACCAAAATATTCCTTTGCGCTTTACACTTGGGAACAAAACAGTAAGAGGGCCCTGTTCGCAAGCTTACAATCTATAAGGAAATAGGCATTACATACACTACTGCTTACTATTGCAAATTAGTGGGATGTAGTTTGGTAGCCGACGGTCTAAATGCCGACCGCCGACTTCCAGACTTTCTAATCCTGGCATGGTACTAATGACAAGCGTCGAAAACTCGACGCCTGTCATAAACCATAAGCCGGGAGACCGACGCCCGGCATACCGAAGGAACGAAGATAAGCCAGGCGCCGGGCATGGACAGCTGCAGGGGGGGGGAGGGTTAGGTTTAGGGCTCCCCGGGTGGGATTTAGGGTTAGGAATCCCCCCAGGAGGGTTAGGTTTAGGCTAGGGGAAGGGGGGGGTTAGGGTTAGGCATCCTCGGAGGGAGGTTAGGGTTAGGCACCTCACCGGGGGACAGGTTTAGGCTGCGGAGAGGGGGGATGAGGGTTAGGCACTTGAGGGGGGGGGGGTTAGGGTTAGGCACCCCTAAGGGAGGGTTAGGGGGGATTTAGGTTAGCGATACTTACCTTAGGGATGACCTACACCCCAAATTAGTCCACGCAGATTGCAGAAGTTTTTGTTGGGCTGTAAGATGCAGTCACACAGCAGTGTTGGCCTGGGGGTCAGTGGTAGGTGTGAGTGGAGCAAGATAAAATATGTAAAGTTGTGTCTACTGTGTAGAGGGAATGTAATTGGGTAGAATATCTTATAGAGGTTATGTGAGCGGTTCTGGAATTTGATAAGCTGCCTGAAGAGGTGCGTTTTCAGGAACACTTCAAGATCTGGACAGAGGTGTCAGAGCCGTAACTAGACTTTTTGGTGCCCTGTGGCAGAATGAGCATTGGCGCCCCCCTATTTTTTAAAAATGGAGATAACACACCCGAAAAAGGGCCATGGCCTCATGGGGAAAGGCCAGGGGGATAGAGGTGGCCAGGAGATGCTGGGGATAAAATAAGAGGAAACTACAAGTGAAAATGTGATAATAAACAGAAAATTGACAGGCCCCAACAGGGTCCCCTGCCCTGCGATGCCCTGGCACTGGTCGCACTACTGGTGTGGCACCTCCCGACCCTTCGCACCAACCAAAGGGAGCATGACCTCGTGCCCACAAAGCCACGCACCTTTATTTGTGCCATTATAAGGACGTGGCCCCTTGTCAGGCCCTCATCACGCTGGGGGTTGGGAAGCCACCGGCACAGTATGGAGGAAGCGTGCATGTGTGCATCATCCATCCCCGCTGCAGCCCTGCTCGGTGACACCATCCGAAGGGGCGATATCAAAATAGCAGAGCAGCTCTGCTATTTTGGTGTCACCCCCTTGGATGGCGTCAGAAAAATTCCTGTACCCATGAATGTGAGCAGGTAATGAGTGTGAATGAGAGACTCCAGATCTTGTGCAGAGCGGAGGGGTTGAGCTGGGAGAGATTGTCAGATAAGTGAAGTGATGTATGTTTGTGAATTTATTCATTAGCAGTTATTTATATTACACATACATTTTACAGCACTTTACATATTGGGTTATTTACATCAGTCCCTGCCCAAGTGGAGCTAACAATCTATATTACCTACCACACACACATACTGTATATATACTAGGGTTTGTTTTTCTCAGTAGTTTGGCTGCGAGTAGAAGTATACTGTGTTGAATGTGCAAAGTTGTCAACTGTCCTTTATTTCATTAAATTGTTCAGGTTTTAAATAGCTAACTTTGGAATTGTCCCTATTTTTCAACATTGGCCAACTATACTGTATGTATATAAATAAATTTATACTTTATAAGATTAATATTAATGTATGCTATAATTAAATCCTGTAAAGGTGACATGATGGGGATTGTAGGACTCTAAAAGTGCGTACACACGTAGCGATTTTTTGAACGATTTAACTATAACACCGTTTTTATTGTTAAATCGTTTGTAAAATCGTTCATTTTTTTGTGGGTGAACGATGAATAATAATCGTTCAAGCACGCACCCGCTTGTAGTTCATCGTCCATTCTGACTGTCCAACAGAACGATTTTCTTTCAGAAAATCGTTCATGTTGTACAGAATGAACGATGTACATTCACTGTATGCATGTTTAAAAAATCGTTCATCGTTCAAGAATATCGTTGAAAACATAGTTCATTAATTTAGTAGCCAACGATTTTTCTAAACGATTTTCGTTCACTTTTTCAAGGGAAAATATGAACGAAAATTGTTAACGAAAATCGTTGGATACTAACATGGTTACGTGTGTATGCAGCTTAAGGGCCAGCCAAATGTCCCCAGAAACTCTTTAAAAATGTTGTCAGTTATGCGTGTGCCCAGCAGCTGCTGGTTGTCGGTGGCTGGTGTTTTTCTCTCTGTCAGGGCTGTAATATTGGAGGCAGCACGTAACCTTAGTGCCGCTTGCTTTGGAATTCACCAAATAGGTTATTGAAGCGTTCTTCTATTCCTGTTATGCTCCTCCTCTGATGTTTATGTGCAGCGTATCCTGTAGTGGCGGATTATATCTCATTGATTGGGCTAATCCTCAGGGCATGGCATGCGCGCAGAGATGAAGATGATTGCTGGAATCACAGGCTATTTCATTTTTGCTCTGTCATAACCCTTTGCTTTAGACAAATCAAGAAAAGTTTGCTTACTTCCAGTATCCGGGAGTATTGTTATCCATGTAACATCGAGATGTCATAAACCTGTTTCCCGACCGATTCGGTAAAGTTTATTATGACCCTGAATAAGATATCATCTTCTGTGTTTACAAATCTTTCACAAATACCTCCGAGACACTTTGCAATAACAAGAACTTTAAAAGCGTACTAAAAGGCGGTATAAAATGTATCATATGACACCTCTAAGCACCAGTCTTCACTCTTGGTAATCTGTGCGCAGCTGAACAAGCAGGCTATTCTTAAGCAGCGATAAATCAAAGATTCAAGGATAAATTCTTATTTGTTTTCAATCATATTTCTCAATGACAGTTACTTTTATGGCGCTGCGGTATCAGCTATTAATTTTGATTGCTCAAAGTGCATCCAGCCACTCAGCAGCGAGAGTAACCATTGACCTCTGGTGGGTTTTCATTACTACTGTTTGGAAGAAGCTGTTGAGAAGTGTGGGGTAGGTTTTCGGCATAAGCAATGTTGATTCATTAGGTCTATCAATAAAGGTTACAAAGAAACCCATACAGTACATCGCGGGGAGCTGTAAACTTAATGTTGTACAAACCAATAGATTAAAAAATATAGAAGTGTGGATGGAAAATTAGAAATTGGTTAGCGGTCTATTCTGTTATGCTTTTTTTTTTTTACCTATTCAAAGTCACGGAAGTCTCCTCTTACAGTTGTGTTGATGCCAGGTGAATATTTGCTTTTTACTGACGAAATTATAAAAAAAAATAGTGCTAGGACAGCATTTCTTTTTTTACTGAAAAAATGCCTCCTGAAGTGATTGTACCAGCAATAAGGGGTTCACAAACTTTTTGGATTTGGTTATTCAACTTAAAGGTGCATACACATGGAACGATATATCGTTATGATATGAACGATAACGATATCGTTCAACGATATATCGATCATATCGTTCTGTGTGTATGCAAAGAGCGACCAATGATGCGCACTCCCGCGGACGACAAAGATATCTTTGGTCGTCTGTGCTGCAAGGCCAATTTGGACGATATAGTGATCGTTCATATTTTTCAGTGTGTACAGGAATGAACGGTATGAACATTCTACATCTATAATGCCACTCTCAGGGAAACTCCCCGTCGCCATTTTGAAAGTGTAGCAGAGCAGCACAGACACCCAGCACTCAGCCCTCTGAAGCAGGATTCCAGTAAAAACCGATAAGTAGGCATACTGGCCACCAATGTAGCCACTGCTCACCAATGTGCCCTGTGCCTGCAATGTAGCCACTGCCCACCAATGTGCCCTGTGCCACCAATGTAGCCACTGCTCACCAAAGTGCCCTGTGCCTGCAATGTAGCCACTGCCCACCAATGTGCCCTGTGCCTGCAATGTAGCCACTGCGCACCAATGTGCCCCATGCCTGCAATGTAGCCACTGCCCACCAATGTGCCCTGTGCCTGCAATGTAGCCACTGCCCACCAATGTGCCCTGTGCCTGCAATGTAGCCACTGCCCACCAATGTGCCCTGTGCCTGCAATGTAGCCACTGCTCAGTGGAGCTGCCAAGGAGAGAGATAAACAGCCTTTGTACTTTTTTGCAATCTTCTGCTCAGGTCAAAACCATTTTAATACATCACATTATTTGTGCTGCCTGCTTCACATTAGTGATCTGGTGAGGCAGAAGGCTTTATATCAGCATGATAATATTAGCTATAACACATGCCCCACACTGAGAGCCAGCAGCATATATCATAGGTCATACATAACACAATTTATCTTACTTTGAAAAAACGCGGCTTGAGAGCGATGTATATAGCCTTGCAGGTCTCCGGTATAATTGGTCCATAAGCCTGTGGTGAAATCAGGGTTTCACATTTAAGGTCTGCCAAGGATCTGCCAGTCGCTAAATAACGCAAGGTAGCCACCAGCCTCTCCTCAGCAGTAATGGCCTTCCTCATATTCGTATCCTGCCTCTGGATATGTGGGGACACCAGGGCAAGCAAATCCTAGAAAGTTGCGTCATCCATCCTTAAGAAGTTCCGGTAGTCGTCCGGGTTGTTCGCATGGATCTCTGTAAGTAGTGGCATGTGGGAGAGAGAATTCCTCCGCAACAGCTACTCCTTCGTCCAGCAAGAACGAACCCTTCTCCTCTTCTGGGTCCGCTCTCTGGGCCTGATTCAGACCCGCTCGCAAGCGGGTCGATGTCGGCCCAGTGCGCATGCGCACGACGGAGCCAGGTCCGTCATGCGCATGTGCGAGACCTGGATAGCGACGGGCATGCCGTCACTTCCGGCCTCGTACCAAAGGGGGCGTGCTGTCGATGGTGAGTGACAGCACGCCCCCTTTGGTGGGTGTGCAGGGGGCGTGGCTGCCCAGAAGGAGGCGTTCCCATGGGAACGCCTACCGTCTGGAGCCGGCCCCACTGACATCACAAGTGATGTCAGTGGGAGTGCTCTCGGCTCTGATAGAGCTGAAAGCACTCCAGGGCTTGCGGCAATTAAACCCTACCACAAGGGTCTCATCGCAAGCCCGATGGTCGCGATGGTCTTGACCATCGCGACCATCTTCCTGGCCGCTCGCTATAGCTGTGGGTGGTCACCCACAGCTATACAAGCGGCCAGGAGGCCGCTCTAAAAATTAAGAAGGACGGCCCTGATTCAGAGCGAGTGCTCTGTCAGAGCGTCCAGCTCTGAATCAGGGCCTGTATCCGCTATTATAACAGCTCCAGCATAAACTAGCAAGACTTGCTGACGAATGGGATCCATCACAATAGAAAACTAGAAACACTTTGTTCAAGGCAAACCAAAAACAAAGCCAAGCAAATTAGCAGTGTAAAGCGTTCAGCAGGTAAACCTCACCAAATATATATATGTATGTATGAACGATATTGCTCATTTTAATCCCAGGGAATGATGAACGATATCACTGAATGATATTGTTCAAACAGCTACTCGTTCCGTGTGTACCCAGCTTAATGCTCAGTAGTGTTGGGAAGATGTTAGTTTATTTACGGATTTATTTCTTACAGACTGTTGAAGATTTCAACTGATAGTAAATTTACTTGTAGTTGGCATCCCTAGTTAACAACTTGTGATCTCTCAGTGGGCCACAGCTCGAACTGCTGCAACTATAGACTTAATAGTGCTCTTGTACTTCTACTGCGAAAGGCATCTGACATATAGCTGCAGCACATGCTTTATTAGGTGCATCTTGCTCTTGACTTAGTACGATGGTTGAGTTTATCATATAGAACAACAATCTCCATAGATGCTCCTATGTTCTCCCCAGGATCAATTTCACGGGTGCTTCACCGGCTTTTTTTACATGCCACCCGGCACTATCCTGCTCCAGTGGTCTGATGGGCAAAATAAGAGTCATGCTGCGCCTACGTTACTGTGACAGGCACAGATTCCTCCCACACCTTTAATCAGAAAGGGTGCGGTATGGATGGCGAGAACCAGAGGTTAAAGTGGGCCAGAATGGGGCATAACTGCGTTCTGTCACTTCTACTTGGAGGCGGAACCACCTCAATCTGGCGCCGCAGGGAGGCTCCAATTGCAGTGCGCCCACAGCGATTTTGTTACCAGCGGGCGTCCGGCTCCTTCCTCGCAGCAGCAGCCGGAGGCTGGGGCTCACTCCTGAGCTCCGGCTTACAGCTCCCGCAGTGTGCACTATGGGAGAGATGTCATGACGTATCTCCCATAGAGCTGAGGAGCAGCCTGTCGGACAGACGCAGGAGCAGGGCTTATGGTAAGTATAAGGTTTTTGTGTGTGTGTGTGTGGTACTATTACAGGGGGCGTTACTATTGGGGCATTACTTCTAAAGGGGGCATTACTGCAGAGGGCATTACCACTGGGGACACTGCTACAGGGGGCATTACTGCAGGGGACATTTCTGTTGGGGGCATTGCTACTGGGTGCATTGCATAGGGGGCTCTGCATAAGGGGCACTGCATAAGGGGCACCACTACAGTGGGCACTGCATAAGGGGCACTTCTGCTGTGGGCATTGCATAAGGGGCACTGCTACTGTGGGCATTATGTGTAAGGGGCACTGCTACTGTAGGCAGTATGTGTATTAGGGTCACTACTACTGTGGGCATTGTGTAAAAGGGACACTGCTGTGTGTCATAACATGAATAATGGACACTACTGTGTGATGTAATGTGAATCGGACACTATGTGCGGTGTAATGTGAATAATATTGTGCTACTGAGTCGCATAATTTGAATAGGGAATACTATTGAGTGACCACGCCTCTTTCTTTTGAGACCACGACCCTTTTTTTCTAAGAATGCTGAGGGGGGGGGAGTGAGTGCCACTACTTCTCTAGGACCACTTTAAGCACTGGTGGGAACCTTGCAGTAAGGGTAGGCGGAGAGTGCAGACGTGCAATGTCTCAGCGTGTAGCACTGTGTCTCAGAGTCTGCGGCACTCCGTCACAGCCAGCAAGTGGGCATCTGCAGGAGTCTTTCAAATTTGCTTTTTTAATTTAAAATTGGTAAACTCGAGTTCAAATCAATATAAGGATTTCAAAATTGTTCATTATTTTGAAGAATTACTGTGCCCCCACCTGACAATTACTTAATGCCACCCAGCTGGCAAAGTTTTCTGGGGAGAACACTGTGCTCATGTTCCCTCCTGCATGCGACGGGCAGTGGGCGCAGCTCAATGCACATGAGATAAAATGCTGTTGTTTTACCCAGTGTGTGTGACTTGTTTAATACCAGCTCATGTTGGGGCTGCTTCAGACCCGCTCGCAAGCGGGTCGATGTTTGCCCCCTGCGCATGCGCCGCCTCCGGCGTGCGCATGCGCGAGACCCGGCCAGCGACGGGTGCTCCGTCGCTACAGGTCCCGCACCAAAACGGGGCGGCTGTCGATTGTGATTGCTCGCCCCATTTTGGAGGCGGGCAGGGGGGGTGGCTACACAAACGGAGGGAATGCCTGCCGTTTGTGTAAGGCACCACTGACGTTACCAGTGATGATAGTTTTGAGCCTCCTGCTCTATTTAGAGCAGGAAACTCAATGGGGCTTGCGGGAACTAGACCCTACCACAAGGGTCTCGTCGCAAGCCGCGATGGTAGAGACCATCGTGACCATCACCTGGCCGCTCGCAAAAGCTGTGGGTGGTCACCAACAGCTTAGCGAATGGCCAGGAGGCCGGCTCCATTTCAAAAAAAAAAAACCTCCCTGATTCAGAGCGAGCGCTCTGAAAGAGCGTCCGGCTCTGATTCAGGCCCTATGTGATTTGCACTTCTGTAAGAATGATGCCAAGATGATTTTTGCATATTCTACGTAATGATCTAAGGAAAGTAGAGCATCAGAAGATCATTTAGTTCATACAAGATATGTACAGAGGTTCTGGGAGGCAATCTGTCTGTTGTAAGTGTGTTTATCTTCTCTGTAAACAGTTGCATTTCTGCTAGAAGGATGCTTGTTAAAAAGACTCCCTGGCTGTCTGTCAGGTGAATACGGTGAGTGATTGCACATAACTTGCTACCATGCAATCACAGGCTTTTGTTCCAGTGTGAGTTATCTATATTTAGCTGGATTTTGCTTTTTAGGAGTATAAAGTGTTATCTATGCCTTGGTGAGAAACCATTTGGAAATCTCTATAGTGGTTGTCTTGTTTTATAACTCATCATACATAATAAATGCTCATGGTACTTTACTAAAACATCCAGTGGTTCTATGTCAGTGCCGATTGCTATCATACCATACTGTAACTGGAGGGATCATTTTCTAAAATGGTCAACCAATGAACTTTACTGTAGGTTAAAGAAAATGAATGTATGTAACCCATAATATAAACTCAGTCCTATAGCAAAAATGTTCATGTAAATTAAAATATTGGCCCCTATTTACTACAATTCAATTTTAAAATGTGGTTCTAGTGTGATATGTTCGAGTAAATTCGCAATTGCCCTAGGAAACATCACTTGGATGTACTAAAATCTGCATGCCGGGACAGAGCTTGGCATCCAGGTAAGGGAGCGTCAAGGGACGGGTGAGTAGTGACTGTATTTGCATCATTGCCGCCCTTTGACATAATGTATGATTTACTGCATTATATCTCATAGAGCAGGGCCAGGGTGACGCAATTCAAAGCGAAACGCGTTGTCATGCTCCCACCATTTCCACTCCACGTGAGTTATTGCCTAGGATCTGGGAGGGTTCACTACAGTACTTTCTGGAATTTGGGAGAAATCACCCCAAGGTTGGGAGAGTAGGCAAATATAAAATACTGTAGCCAATGTATTTAAATCCCTTTACATAATAATATGTGTGCATATAATGTTTTATAGCTGTTGCACAAATTATTGCTGTTTACCAGATGCTAGTTGATTTCCTGCATAGAACAATCTTTTGCACATTCATTTTTGGCAATGTGATGAAGGACCTGTTGAGATTTACAACAATAACCACTCATGGGGATTGCATTTGATCTGCTATGCAGGGCCTTAACATTTCTTTTACAGTTTTGTATTTACTCATTCAAAAGCTACAGTTTTTAACCTTGATCAAGTAGCTTGCTTCCAGCAATTTTGTGACACCACACTGTTAATACAATAATAAAATAAAACTGCAGGCAATTTAGAGGCAAGTGCTGAAGTATTGAAAATGAAAATAGAAAATACTTTAGGAGGAACAAAGTTTATTATCTTTTAGCCAGCAGTTAACTTTTTAATGGTTTAAATCAACTGTCACACTACTTTTTTTTTATACTACGGTATTAGTATTAAACAGGATGTAGTCGGCATCCCGGCATGGGGGATGATGACTGTCAGAAGACTGGCGCCGAAATCCCATCAGGTCGCAGTCCCGGCACCAGTATCCCGACTGCCTGCACCTCAAAGGTAAGTAACGGGGTGTTAGTGGGAAGTTAGGTAGCGGGGTTAGGCACCGGAGGAGGTAGTGTTAGGTTTAGTGTGCGGGGAGGGGGAGGTTAGGTGCAAGGAGGGGGAGGTTAGGTGCAAGGAGGGGGAGGTTAGGGTTATGCACTAGGGGGGAGGTTAGGGTTAGGCACCAGGGAGGGTTAGGGTAGAGGTTAGTTAAATACTTACCGCTGTTTTCTATGGCTGTCGGGATTCTGCTATCGGTATTCTGACCAGCGGCATCCCGACAATTGGGATTTCATACCCAACCCGTATTACACAGATGTCTGCCTTTCACAGCACAAGAGACCAAAACATTGTGCATGATGTGAGCTGCACTGTTATTTTAAATGAACCTCTTGATTTTAAACAGACTTTTAATTAAGTAAATCACTGTGGTGATATGGGTGGTACTACTGTTAATAAGGTCAGTTTTGATATGTGTGTATTTTATATAATTGCTGATTTCTCTCCATTGGTTCATTCTGGGCTAGACAAAGAGAGACAGGAGACCAGTAGCCAAAAATATATTGAGAAAAACCAAGTTCTAGGGATATTATTCATATGTATGTCTGACTGTGCCCAATACCCTTAGCTGGAGAAATATACAAATAAAAAGGATGTGCAACCTTTAATAGTAAACAAGTTTTTTGTAATAAAACAAAATATTGTAGTATTTTTAATATATTCAGCATCAAAGAAAATATTACACAATAAAAGTATGTACACTACATACAAATAAGCAGACAATATAATACTATCTAATAAGCGCATCTACATATACAGATGTCTCCTCATGCATCTAGACTGAATATGCCACGCAATGAGACTTGCCTGGCATGAGTTAGCCAGTGTAGAGCTACTTTTTTTTTTCTGGAGAAATGCGTCTAAGTCGAAATGCGATGCGACTTGCACCATATGAGGCACAACAGAACTCGGAATGCAAAAAGCTGCGTCCGCTACATTCTTGCACTTCATATACAGATTCAGAGACTCAGTCGCATACAGATATACAAGTGTCGCATATCAAATTAATCAGCACAGTCTCCTGGTGTGTCCTAATCATATCGCTTTGCTTTGTAAAAAAATACACAAAAAAAAGAAGCCCGGCGCTAGCAGAGTCTCATAGTAGCTGGCGCGCCATTTGCAGCTTTTTGGCGCGACTTCAGCAAAGATGTATAAGGACACATCTGTATGCACTGGACTATAATTAAACACCGCTCCTATATATAACTTGAAAATGCCAGATATTTGCCAGTGGGAAAAATGAAAAAAAATTGATAAGGTAAAAATAGTCCCAGCAGTATCATATGTAATACTCAAGAATGTCTCTGTAATTCCTGAATTGAAGGTAAAATCACATGGAGTGATTTGAAGTTGTGGATACTCTGGTGTCTGTTTAAATTGAGTGCTGCAATACAAACATGTAGCCGGGATTATAAGTGTAAAAGAACAGTCTCACCGCTGTTTTATAACTGTGTCCTCCAGATACAGTAAGTCAGCACCATATGGCCAGTAGCTGGATATTCAGATATCGTCATCCACTGTATTAGCGGTGATTCTGAATAGTGAATGGTCATCAGGAAGCTGGGATAATCTTCCCACCTGGGGAGCTAATATGTCTAATGCTCCCATGTGTCCATTAGTTGGCAGCAGAAAGGCTGTTATAAACGTCCTGCCGGGGGTGCTGGCTGGTGTCCAATGCTCCCGTGTGTTGGATTGCTGGTGGCCGGACAGACGTGGCACGTGGGCTTAGAGTGGTGTGCCTGTGGCCAGATGGGGACCTGGGGTGTCGTAGGACGCAAGGATCGCCAGTGGAGCAGGTATCAATAATAGAGTGCTGGGGAGCTCAGAAGCTATCTTTAATGATGGTTTAGACTTAACGCGTTTCAACGCCATGTGGGCATATTCGTCAGAAGATCCTACTGTTGGTGGAGCCCCGGTTCCTGAGACATGCAGCCTTTGTTCTAGGGAGTCCTCCATTCCTCTTATAGCCCCAGCCAAAAGCCAATGTGCCAGAGATGGAAAATCAATGGCTTGATATCGATGTTAACATCTGCACACAATCATTAATGTTTTAAAACAAACACCCAAAAAATATTCCCTATAAAACATCAATGTTTTCTTTGGTGAAAACATTGGCTTCTGAGACTTGAACGACATTTGCATGAGGCCTTTCTGTGCTCACAAGGCTAATTTTGCTCTCAGTTAAAAAAAAAACATTGGACAACGACCTCTCACCATCTATGGAACATCAAACATCAGCCTTTAAACATCAATGTTTGCAAAACATTAACATTCTGTGCCCATCTTTACAAGTGTGTGATGGCAACTATGGACCAATCACAATCCGCAGTCAAGAATTTGTTTGGACCTGCTCATAACTCCCCTAAGATCTCTACGCTGCCCACCCACAGTCATTTTAGAGTTGGGAGTTATATTCCCAATTAAGGTGCTAGTAATGAAGCATTAAAGACTGTCTATATCAGAGCAAATAGGAAGGCATCACCCTGCCATAACATTAACACCACTGACAGGTGATGTGAATAACATTAATTATCTTGTTCAATGGCTTCTGTCAAGGGGTGGGATATATTATGCAGCAAGTGCACAGGTAGTTCTTGAAGTTGATATGTTGGAAGCAGGAAATATGTGCAAGTGTAAGGATCTGAGCGACTTTGGCAAGATCCAAATTGTGATGGTTAGACGACTGAGACCGTGCATCTCCAAAATGGCAGGTCTTGTTTGGTGTTCCCGGTATGTAGGAAGGACAAACGGTGAACTAGTGACATGGTCATGCGCAGCCAAGGCTCATTGATGCGCATGGGGAGTGAAGGCTAGCCTGTCTGGTCCTATCCCACAGAAGAGCTACTGTAGCACAAATTGCTGAAAACGTTAATGCTGGCTGTGATAGAAAGGTGTCAGGACACACAGTGCATCACAGCTCTCTGTGTAGCTGCAGACCGGTCAGAGTGGCCTACAATGGTCACGTGAGTGTCAGAACTGAACCATGGAGCAATGTAAGGCGTCCTGGTCTGATAAAGCACGTTTTCTTTAACATTATATGGACGTCTGGGAATGTGTGCCTCATTTACCTGGGGAAGATGGCACCAGGATGCACTATGGGAAGAAGGCAAGCCTGCGGAAGCAACGTTCTGCTGTGAAACCTTGAGTCCTGACATTCATGAGGATGTTACTTTGACACGTACCACCTACCTAAACTTTGTTGCAGACCAAGTGCAACCCTTTATGGCAACGGTATTCCCCTGATGGCAGTAGCCTATAATGCACCCTGCCACACTATATAAATTGTTTAGGAATGGTTTGTGAAACATGGTGTTGACTTAGCCTTAAAAATTCCCCAGATTTTAATCCTATTGAGCATCTTTTGGAGGTATTGGAACAAAAAACAAGTCAGAGACATGGAGGCACCAACTTACAGGACTTAAAGGCTCTGCTGCTAATGTATTGGTGCCAGATACCACAGCACACCTAGACGGGTCAGAGCTGTTTTGGCGACATGTGGTCATGGGGGACATCCTAATTAGGCAGGTGGCTTTAATATTATGGCTGATGGGTGTAGATATATTGTATGGTTATTCACCAGTAGGAAGAAGAGAATTTAGATTAGGGTGAACATACCTCCAACTGAAATGTAATTAGTCCCAAACAAGTATATTAAGAGGGCAACTTGCCTTAACCACCTTGTGATGCTCATGATAAATAGAGCAGTAGGGTCTCCGTGAGCAGTAGGGTCTCCGTATTGGTGCTATTAAAGTTTGTATCGACTGAAACAAGTTCTGTATGATGTGAATCGATCTTGCGGTTTGGCAGTTTTCAGAAATAAAATACGCAGTGACATGCTGGTCCACTGCTGTCAAAGTGTTTCTTTCTTTTCAAAAACTTTATCACTGTCTTCATAAAGAGTATGTAGTCGTCATGTCGACATTCACAATGTCAACAAGGTCTGAATGTCGAAATTCAGAATGTTGACATATCGACATTCACAATGTCAACGTGGCTATAATGTCGACGTGGCCATTTTGTCAACATGGTGAATGTCTACTGTTACAATGCCGACAGTACATGACATGGTTATGGTTAGGTTGCGGTTAGAGTAGGGTTAGGGCATAAATACCATAAAAACGGTATATATTGACATGCACAATGTCAGTTTGATGACCATGTCAACATGTCACATGTTGACATAACGTCCGTGTCAACATTTTGTACCACACCCTTGATAAAGTCCTTGAAGCCCTGGTCATGTATGAAACACTTTAACAAAAAAAAAAAAAGACACAACCTACACATAGTTAAATCACTTCATTATAAAACAAAGTTTTTACATCCAGCTTGTCTAGCACAGCTATTGTGTGCTGCTGTTGTCTCAATTATTTAGCATGCTTTTGTTTTTGTATTGCATATGCAGTTATCTTCTTCATAACATCAATTTATCGAACAAAGTATTTGCTATTTGCCAGTCACATTTCACACTTATTAATTCTTGAGAGAATAGCTCCTAAAGTATCACCATCTTACACCACATATCTTCTCACTGCAGGCAGCCAAATATCAATGTGACTTTTTAACATGTTATTCTTCCTTTACACAGTATTCTCCCAGTCATAAACATTTGTGCCTTTTGTATTGTTTTGTTCCTTTTTATGATGTATCTTGTCACTGGAAGGTACTCCTAAGATTCCCTGTTTGGCATGTATATGAATTTTGTTCTTTTCTGAATTACACTTTTTAAAAATAAATTATTATACATAAGTATGAAAACATTATTATGCATCTGGCTGAAACCGGTTTACTTCAATTAAGACGTAATAGCTGTCAGAGCAGAATAGCAATGATTAATTTGTCACAGTTATTAATTGCATACTGGTTGCTAAGATGCAGAGAAGCTTGCATACAGTAGTTTATACTTTATAGGATTTGATGGCTCAAATCCTTACTGGTGTATTAGAAATAGTTTTGCATTTACAAATTTAGGCCCCCATTTACTAACGAGTCTTATCACCAAAATGAGTGATAAATGTCATTGTGTATGATAAATGTTGCTCCAGCCAATCAGCTCCCAACTGTCATTTTTCTAAAAGTTAGGAGCTGATTGGCTGGAGCACCATTATCATACACAGTGACATTTATCACTTGTTTCGGTGATAAAATTCGTTAGTAAATGAGGCCCTTAGCTTGATGTTTTAGTATACCGGAACTTGCGGGTGGTGGGCTAAAGTGCAAAAATATGCTTTGGGCTCACACACTGCCTTGGTCTTCCCTTCAATAAAGTGTTTACAGTAACCATGGAAATAGGGGCCTGGTGATCTTTATGCATATGTGACATTCTCACCAAACTTAACTTTTTTGGTACACTCTGGTTTTTGGGTTATAGGTTTACTCATCACCAGTTTGGTGGTGGGGGGACTGCAAGTGTACCCATATGCACTTGGAAAAAAAAAAAAAAAGTTTGAAGGCACTGTATATTGGCTGCAGTCCCTAGAAGCCAGGTAATGCTGGCGGAACTGTAGGAGAGTGGTGTCACGGGGTGAGAAAACATTTGCCCCTGGGACTGCCTGTTCGGCATGTCACTATTGATTAGTGGTCACATGAAAAGCACTGTAAATCTGTCCAGGTATTTCCACATAATGTAGAATGAGCGTGAATGAGAATGACTTAATTTTCTCAGCTAAACATGTTTTATTGCGTTCCTGATGTATGATAATTTGACAGTTCTTTATGTTTCCAGTTCCATTATTCTTGAGGGCGTTAATTCAGTTAAAGAGAATTAATTGCTGCGCCACTGGAAGCCCTGTGCAATACATTGAGATTTTTAAAATGTTGCATAGTGTATGCAAATAGATCACAGAGAAGCCTGTTATTGCTTTAATGAGTTGATCCATTATGTACACTAATTATGGCGTACTAAATTACTGACCACTATTTCTCTGCATACACCATTTATTAGAGTATTTATTGTCTTTGGCACCTTCCGTGTTTTCACAGACATATCATCTGTATCTTCTGAAAACTGTACCATGTAGTCTTCTAGCTTCTGAGTCATTTTCTCAGTGGTATTTAGCTGCCCTTTAGGTAATCCGATCATGTATTTTATTGCAAACTTTTTGAATTTAATTACTCTCAGGATTTTATGAATTAACATTTAATTCTTCACTTTTGTATTAAGTTGTATTTAGGGACAAGTATGTAAGTTAATGGTGTGAATAAAAGTTAACATTCACAAAGGTATTTAAATAGTTATAAAACTGTATATTTAAATAAAAAGAACCCAACTACAGTATACTGAAATGCAACAGCTTCGAGATAACAGGCAGCAAGACAATTATGTGTTGTTATACCCTATGTGCTACAGATTTTATTTCTCTACTGATATAGATTCCCCGAATACTGAAATTAGTTTCCCTTTATTACAATGGACCTCAACAGATCAAGATATTTTGAAGTCCTTACATCATATTAAAAAAAAAAAACCTCATAGCAGCATCTTCTCTGTGGACACTTAAAAAAGGATATCTTTACTGCTGGCTTGCGGTTACAGTGTTGCAACAAATTATTAACAAGCTATCAACAATCAAGTGGCTAAACACTTTATATTGATGTTACTGAACTCTTGTTACACAATGGTTGTTGCTTAATAATTTTTTATATAGCAATATTTGCATCATCTATATATATATATATTAGTGAATCTATTTAATATAGATACACATATTGTGTACTACGTGCTTTTTATTGTCAATATATGTTATTTTTTATATGTATTTTATACCAAATTATTGTTGATATTATCACATTCTCAGATACTTTTGTGGTAATTCTAGTGGTTCACTATTCCAATCACCACTCATCTGCATATATGTATAATTGTTGACAACTATTCATTTTTGTTTTTTTAATTTTTATTAATAAATTAATTCATTTTTGTCTGTATATTAGCGCAGTTTTTCCTATTTTGTATTTGGTGTTGTGTGGGGTTGCAATTTCCCCTTTATTTTAAACTGCTGCAGCTACAGATATACAAGTGTCATTTAAGCGCCTTGATATCTCTTTGTTTCATATAGCTAACGTGCCATTACACCGCCTCATGAGAGCATATGGAAACTATGAAGCTATATGGTTTAGCCTCGTTCCGCCATATTGACTACCCTTTCCATGGTTCATGCTGCACCAAACATGGAGACACAACAGGGCGGGGACGGAGGCAGCTGTTCAGATACTTTTGCAAATCATTGAAGTGTTGAATCCCTTGAGATCAAAATAACCAACTCAAAAAGTTATATATAGAATATGCAATGGACTGTAAGTGTAAAAGAGATATACTGGGGGGGAGGGAGGTATTATGATTTTGATTGTTTTTCTTTCTCAGATCGATAACCTGCTGCATGAGTACACACAGTAGATGCAGTCATGCAGCCATTTTGTGTCTTGAACCAGTATTCAGGGGAATGCAGTACCTTATGTTAATGATTAATGCCTTGTGAGTATTGGTTGCCAAGTTCCTGTGTTGCCATTGGTTAATAGTGAATAAACAGGCTGCATTTTTGTGGATATTGGTTCAGCCCAGAAAGTAGCTGCCTATAATGTGTGTGGGGAACTGGTGTTTTATAAGGAAATCTAGATGGAGTTCTATAAAGCACTATTATGGAGGATGTTGCGTTTTGGTGGTTTTCTTACTCTTGGCTGTTCCTTTCCTTGTATTTTACAGCCCTATAAAATTTAAATGCAACCTGTAGCACTCCAGCTGCTGTAGAACTACACATCATACTCTGCCACAGTTTTGCTGTTAGGGCATGTTAAAATGGAAGCAGTGCATGCTGGGATGTGTAGTTCCACAGAGGTTGGAGTGCCACAGGTTGCGTAGCCCTCAGGGCCGGTTCTAGACATTGTGGAGCTCAGGGCGAAAGTTCACATTTGCGCCACCCCCCCCCCCCCCCCAAAAAAAAATAAGAGTAAAAAATAACTTTTTCATGATGGCGTTCCTCTGGGTGCGCTGATAGCGCACGCGCATCCGGAAGGGGGGCGTGTCCTTGCAGAACATCCCCAATTCATCACACTGAGGGGCGTGCCCAGCACTTACGATGGTGATGGGCTTCCCCCAAGCTCTCCCTTCGTGGCGAATAATTGCCATGTGCAGTAATGCGCCTTACACAGTAATGCATTTATAACACATTATGCCACATGCAGTAATGACCTTTATAACACATTATGCCACACTCAGTAATGCCCTTTATAACACATTATGCCGCACGCAGTAATGCCCTTTATAATACATTGTGCCACACGCAGTAATGCCCTGTATAATACATTGTGCCACACACAGTAATTCCCTTTATCCCCAGTATCCCCAATTCAAATTACGCCACACATTAGTCCCTTATTCATGTTATGACACACAGTGGTTCCCCTTTTACACAATGGCCAAATTAGTGCTCCTTATACACAAGGCCCACAGTAGTAGTGCCCCTTATACAATGCCCACAGTAGTAGTGCCCCTTATACAATGCCCACAGCAGTGATACCCCTTACACAGTGGTCCAGGTAGTGGTGTCCCCCATGTAGTGCCCCCATTAGTAGTGCCTGCAGTGGTAATGCCCCCTATAGTAGTGCCCACAGTAGTAATGTCCTCATTAGTAGTGCCCCCAGTAGTAGTGCCCCCCAATAGTAGTAATCCCTCCTGTAGTAATGCTCCCATTGGTAAAGCCCCCTATAGTAGTGTCCCCAGTTGTGTTTAACCCCCCTCCCCCAAACAACTGTAGCACCCCGTAGTAAACTTACCATAGGCAGCAGCATCTTCATTGTGGAGTGCAGAGAAGCTGTGCTGCCGGGAAGCTGGGACCCAGCGCCTCTTCAGACAGCCCGGCGCCTATGATAATTACCGCAGAGGAGCAGATCAGAACCCCCTATGTGATGTCACGTGTGTCGGAGCGGAGGAGGGGCTGAGACTGGAAGCGGCATTGCTAAGCTCCCTCCACGTAACATCACTGCCCACCTGCTGCTGCGTGCTGCTTGCCTCCCGCCGCCTGCAGGATGCGGCTGCCGGGTCAGTCAACATCTGATGACTTCCTGGCCACGGCAAGCAGCTACAGACAGTGTCGGACTACTTAAAGAATGACGGCGGTTAGCGTGCGGGGGGGTGTGTGTATGCAGGGACTGTCCCTTTTTTTTTCTGGGGACCTTTTTTTTTCTTCCTGGGCACTCAACGGCGCCCTCTAGGGGCCAGCGCTCCGGGCGACTGCCCTGTTGGCTCGCCCCTAGAACCGTCACTGGTAGCGCTGTCATAACCCATCTACTTTTATAGCTCTTATGATCCCCTGCAATCTGGCTGGGCCAATTTGCAACATGTAGCACCTATCCTTGTGTATCAGCACTTATGTCCCTATAGATTGTAAGCTTGCGAGCAGGGCCCTCTTACCTTTTTATGTCTGTCTCTTACAACCCAGTCTTGTTCTATTAATATTGTTTCAAATAGTAAAGCGCAACTTAATATGCTGCGCTGTATAATAAACTAATAATAAATAATGATACCACCTATTATTTAAATACTTCCTATTCCATATCAGGTCACATCATTTGCCTCTTTTTTTCCCATTGCCTCTCTGTTTTACTTTCATTTTATGAGCCATTAATATGGAGAACTGTAAGGGAATATATGATCTGTGTTAACTCTCTAATTATCAACATCTCACTTTGATTGATCTCCCTAATACATGTTTAATTTTAGCCCTCATTAACTTTATACCAACACTCTTTATCATATTTACTATACTTCTCTGTGTGTTGGGTCTGTCGGCAAGCGGAGATCCTCTGGAAGTTGTAGTCAAAGCTAGCTCTCATTTTTATCATCTCTTTTGCGTTATTTCCTTCGCCATTTATATTGCCATCTATCATTTTAATGTGTGTATATTACTTTTGTTATAGATTTAGGTATCTCAGTTGTTGACCTGATGATTATTGTATTCATGTAATCTGCAACTCACTAGGTATATGCTTAATGTTTTCTGCCCCAGAGTTGTATTCTTTAAAAGTGAAGTAATGCATTATTGTAGTAATATAATATTAAGTGAACTCCATATTCTGACTTATTATTTACATGTTTCAGATTCACAAATGAATTATAGGGTTCTGTTTAATAAACAGAAATATGGCTTTTCTCCATGATTTTAGCTGGAGAATGCTATACTTTTGTGTTCTATTTAGTTACAGGATATGACAAATGCGGAGATATCACTGATATCTCTGCCTTTTTATTTCTTCTCTCTTATCCTGCAGCCCCCATTGTATTTAATGGGGGTGATGCCGGAAAGGTATTTATATTCTTTTTTGAGAAACAGAACGCCATCCTTGTGTTGGGTAGAAGGTCCTTCCCTCATCTCCTATACAGTAGATTGTAAGCGCGCGAGCAGGGCCCTCTTTCCTCTTTGTCTGTTACTATCTTGTCTTGTTTTATTAGAGTTTTGTTGCCAGTTGTAAAGCACAATGGAATATCCTTTAGAATGTTAGCTCTTATGAGCAGGGCCCTCTACCCTCTTGTGCTTCTCCCTACTTTACTTTCATCTACTTCTTACTCCCCACTAGGGCACCTAACACTTAGTTGCTTAAGCTCTGCTGCTTATGTGGGTGTTATGCAGGCTTGCCTACCCTCCCGGCCCCCCGGAAAGGCAGGGAAGCCTCCCGGAAGCCACCAACCCTCCCGATCTTCCCCTAGTATAAACTAGAAACCCCTGCAGCAGGGGGTGCCGGTGATGTGATTCGCGCTGAATCACGTCATCGTGGCCCCGCCCCCTGCTTCACAATGCCGAGAATAACGGCATTGTGAAGAGGGGGCGGGGCCATGATGTCGCAATCGCGCGGCCCTGCCCCGGTTCCGCCCCCAATGTGACATAAATGCCCGGACACGCCCCCTGCTGTTAGCTGTCAATCAGCTACCTCCCGGAAGGAGCAAGCTGATTGTCGGCAAGTATGGTGTTATGGTCGCTAATGCAGCAATGTCTATTATCCATGTCCTTGTCCTGCTTTGTATTGTATTGTAAGTATTTGGACACGTATTTGTTTAGAAATTTTGTAAGGCGCTGCGGAACACTTGTGGCGTCATATAAATAAATGATAATAATAATGATATGCAGATGCTATATAATAACTGATAATACAAAATACATCTTCAGCATTCTCCTGCCCTGCTCTCTTTTGAATCATTGTGGGAAGAAGTATGAGGTGTTGCCAGTCACCTGTGTTTTTTTACATGCGGTTATTGCATAAACATCAAGAGTAGCAATATGGAAGAGGAAGGATGTTATATTAGTATCTCTACTTGTCAGGCACCACATTTCTATGCAGTGAATGTAGGGAAAAACTCTGTCAGGCTATACTTCCTTCAGCAGTCAGTGATTGAGGAGGGACAGGAGTAGGGTTATGTTATGGCTGCAAACTCCCCCTCAGGCAGCATACAGGGTACAGAAGGCCTTGTGTTTTACTAATTCTTTGCATCACAGGTCCCTGCCATATCCTGGACATTGATAGACGTGGCTAGTGTGCAGATTCCCAAATCGTATAAACTCTGCAGAATTCTGGCAGATACACATTGCAATAGTAAAGTAATCCATAGCAATCATTCATACGTTTGCTTTCGTTGTTGAACAAACCTACTGTATTTGTTTATTGGTTGATGTTTTGCTAGTAAATAGCCACCACTGTCTAATGCTCTAGTTATACATTTTTTATTAAAAATTCATATTTTTGTTTTACAGTTTTGTAAAGATAATAGTCCCCTATACACTTGTATTTTTCAACAAAAGTTTTATAAGATTTCATGAAGGCACAAGTTGTGCGACTTTTAATGGTTTACAATTTGCTAAATGTCGTGACTCCATGGCAACCACAGTCGCTTGACATATGATGTAGTGCGCTTTTGGAATGATATCCCCTTCCCCCTTCTTCTGCTGTCACATATAGTGATTGCACCTTAGTGTAAATTGTCATTGACATTTTTGTGACATGCTCTCCAATGGTTTTTATTTGTCTGTTCCAGCTTAATGCCTTAGAATTTCCGCCAAAGAAGCTCTTTGGAAACAAGGATGAGCGAGTGATTGCAGAGCGCAGGGCGCGTTTAGAGGTAAGTCATACAGTACAAGCATTGTAATGTGGGAATGAGCCACCACACAGTACACACTGTTGGAGGTAGGTATTACCCATTGTAAGCGCAGAACATGAAAATTGATGACTTTGTACTAGTGCTACTATCTGGTGTGTCGTATATTTTTTGTGAGCCTCGTATACTCAGTTACAGATGTGTCCACATACATCTGTTCTCCGTGCACTACAAGTAACGTTACACATAACGTGTGAATGCCGTGTGACTTGGTACCGCCGAGTGTGTTTTCATGCTGATTAAAATGATATGCAGCATGCCTATGTTCTGTGTGCGATTGCAGGTGTATCTGCATGAGAAATGCTACGTTACAGTGTCCGCAGATGTGACCATAACGTAGCATTTCACATGCAGCCGCACACTGTAACATAGCATTTCGCATGCAGATACACCCGTAGTCGCACACAGAACCTAGGCATGCCGCATATCATTTTAATCAACAGAAGCTGCTTGTGTGTTCTATTTGCATCGCTGTGTGAATAAGACACATTTGAAAGTAAAAAGTTGCAGGAAAAGACGTTTGGCGCTACCGAATCACGCCACGAAATAGCACGACTAGGATGGCCGATTACTGCTCAAGTGGGCTAGATATGTATGTGGACACATCTGTAATTCTGTCTTTGTTCACAGGATTTATGAAAGTTTTATGTCATTTTGGGAGCTTTCATGCTTACCCTAGTCACCTATTCAGTTCCTTGCCCAAATTTTCACTTTTTTCCTTTTATTAACAGGGTGATTCTAAATCAGTGCTCTTAAGTATAATTTGTATGTTTTAATGTAAAAAATATACTGAATATCTGCGCTAATAAATATATTTCCAAGAGAATTCTCTTGGAAATATATTTATTAGTGCATATATTCAGTATATTTTTTACATTTTGGGTGCACCTGGTTGCCAGGTGTATTTTTGTGTGCTGCCACAGGCACATTGATAAAATCTGCTGCTCAAATTTCATAAACATCTTGATGAATTTTTAAATTTTACTGATAAATATTGATTTTTTACAGATTTATATTATATTGAATTAGCGCTGAGTTTTTAATCTATATATTGTATGTTTTAATGCCCATATAAATTGCAGATATGTCCTCATACACCAATCCCAAAACACCATAATGCGCAAGTCTCCTGGCGTGAGTGTCTTTTTTTTTTTTTTGCCCGAAAAAGTGTCTTAGTCTCAATGTTATACAATTAAGATGCACCAGGAGACTACACTGATTAATTTGATTAAAGCAACACTTGTATATCTGTGTGCGACTGAGTATGTGTACAGAGCACAACGGAACTTGGTGTGGAAAAAAGCCGCGAACGCTGCATCGTAGCACTTTGTATACAGATTCAGACTCAGTCGCACACAGATATACAAAGTCACATCTCAAATTAATCACTTTTTGGGCAAAAAAAAGACGCTTGGCAAAAGCAGTCTCGCATAGGACCTGGCGTGCCGAAAGGGGCTGATTGGCACAACTGCAGCAATAGTGTATGAGGACACATCTGTAAGCCTATCATTATACTGTAGTTTTGTTAGTTATACATTAACAGAGAATAAATACTCTGAAAACTTGAGTGTTTACTTTATCGCAGTGATACCCCAACTCCACGCTCATTATTGTCATGCATAGGTGAGTCTCTGTGCCGGTCTGTGACTGTGTTTGCAAATACTCATAGACGCCCTTCCTGACTCAGTCTAAAGGCCCCTGCACACTACACGATATCTTTTAACGATTTGGCAAATTTTGACACACCGGAACGACAAATCTTTAAAAATGTGTAGTGTGTATGCAGTACATCGTGTTGTGCGCGCTCCCATGAGGTCGTCAGCCTCATCGCCTGATCTTGTACTGCATGTAAGATCAGGCGATGTGACTGGTGATCCCATGCAGCGCAGGGGGGGGGGGGGGGTCACCATCTCGGACGGTCGGGCACCAGAACGCCCTGGGTGTACGGACAACCCGATATGCCGGCCCGTCGCTCTGAGACAGTCAGCGGCATCGCTGGGTACACACATTGTTTAGTGTGTACCCAGTTTAAGGGACTCATTTATCAACAAGTTTTGTAATACGCAACGAGCATTAAAACTCGTTTTGCCATGATAAAGGTGCTCCAGCCAATCAGCTCCCAGCTATCATCTGTTTGAAAAATCGCAGATGGCTTGAGCACCATTTATTGTACACAGTGAGTTTTAAAACTCGTTGCGTATGTTAAAACTCGATAAATGGGCGTAGGTGCTTTCTATGCTTTACTGTGATCCCGTGGATATCATCTGCTTTAATTAATAACCTGCATCTGAAGACTCGGTGACTGCCTGCTGGCTTTTATCCAGCTAAACTAACCCTCAAGCGGCACATCTTTACGCTCCCCAAATACGGGTAGAGCGCGTTTGCCAGCCAACTGGGGAAACGGACTTTCTTCTATTGCCATGCTATATTGAGGGACTACCTGACGTGGCCTCGTAAAACATCTGAGAGGCTACTTTCATCATCTTAACAGCTGGAGCTGTAATACATTTGGATTGGGAATACCATCACCGCTCAATACGCGGTTCCACGTTTGGCACCCTCCGGCTTTGGCTGCTCCCCGCTGGTCTGGTCGAGCATACCATCACCTGGGCATAAAGGCATACATATCATCAGCCTCTGCTATATTCTTTTGAAATTCGAGACCGGAGTCTGCAGGTAAAATATTGGCTGAAAAATACCTTCATTTCATCATATAGGTTGATCAGCTTATAAAATGATAAAATATAGACTTTAACAGAAACTGTATCTTCATCTTTCCGGAACAAAAATAAAATACTCAATTTTGGTTTACATCCGGGGATCACGTTTTGAATGCTATAATTCTAGCTACTTTTAAAGCAAGCATTATTATTATCATTATTATTTGTATTTGTTTTTTTTTTATGTCAGCTGCTAATGTTATTTGTCTAAATGTTTTATAATTTTAATGTTTTTATATTTTTCTGACAATTGATTTGATTATATTAATTAGCACCTCTATGGTTGCTTTCTTCCTATTTATATGTTTTTCTATTTGTGAGGGTGACTACCTCATTTAACCATATTGAGACTGGTAGGAATTTTTAACTCTCCAGCGCCTGGCTTATATTTCTGTTAGTACCCTTGCATGCAACATGGTTAGTTTTTGGAGCTAATTTACGCTACGCAATTTGCCATAGTACTCACTCTGCGTCAGCTTCACTATGTCTTTTTAAATGCTGTTCTATAGCAGCACAAAAATCAGCATCAAAAAGAATCTCAAGACACAAAAGTGTTTGTAAAATAGATCAAAGCAGATGTCAGAACCTTAACAAAACTTTGCACTGGAAAGGGAGCACTCCCACAGTATTACTTAATGAAAAAAAAAAAAAGGGAAACGTTATATAAAATTACATATGTAACCTAACAAAGACAAATCTCACTTTCATCTATTCTATTTGCCCATTTGCTATTAATACGGAGACCAGAAATCAATTTTGTTTCTGCCACTCTCTCATTTAACGGCTTTCCCGTAAACTATGCTGACACTGATTTGTTTTTAATTCACCCGCCTTAGGTGTTGCCTTGTATAGCCGCGGTAATGAATCTTTGTTTATGCACTATCACAGTATGATATATCTTCATACGTCTCTGCCTGGTGTAATACTTATTTTATGCTGACATGGTGACTGTGTTGCTGATTTTTAATGTCAACCAGGTTGAATTACAACAAAACATCCCCCACTGAAAAGGCAATTGTCAGGAACTAAATTGACATAAGTCACTACAAACGTTGTAAATGTCACAGCAGACACTGAGATGAATATTAGATGGGAACAGAATTTACAAGACTGTTATCTCTAGAGAAAATGTGTTGTAGAGTTTATATGTTGTTTATGGTATTTACTATGGTGCAGAGCGAAGGTTTATGTAGAATATAATTAGAATGTCAGAGTCAAATGATAGTTATGTTTGTCTGTTTGCTAAAGCTACAGATAAACCGCTCCATTGCTTCAAACGTCACTCTAGCAGGATGCAGGGGTTAGCCGGTCTCAGCCATCAGTGTGACACAGTGACAGACACTGGTATTGCTGCCAGGCGCGTGCACACAGGCTGTTCCTGTTTATTGTCCTACTGAGTTTAGCAACGTTTTTTGAGAAGCTATTGCTGTTATTTTTGGGACACACATGGAGGTATTGGACCAATTGCTATCCATCGCCTCTGGTATCACATCATGTGCTCCCAGCAAAAATTACCCCTAGTGTGTATGTGTGTGCGCATGTGATAGGGAATATAGATTGTAAGCTCCACTGGGGCAGGGACTGATGTGAATGGCCAGATATTCTCTGTAAAGCGCTGCGGAATATGTGTGCGCTATATAAATAACTGGTAATAAATAAATAAATAAATGTGCAGCCAGCTTTACACTCACCTTTGGCACAGAATACAAAAATAAGTAATAACTTATAACAATGCAACCATTGAGGATTAGTCTATAACAGTGTTTTTCAACCACTGTACCATAGCACACTAGTGTCCCGCGAGCAGTTGTCAAGTGTGCTGCGACAGTCAGCTCAGCGCACTTGTACTGTAGTGTGTTTTATTCCTGTGGAAACCAGTGTAGTGCGTTTTATTCCTGTGGAAACGAGTGTAGTGCGTTTTATTCCTGAGGAGGCCAATGTAGTATGTTTTATTCTTGTGGAAACCAGTGTAGTGTGTTTTCTTCCTGAGGAGGCCAATGTAGTGTGTTTTATTCCTGTGGAAACCAGTGTAGTGCGTTTTATTCCTGAGGAAACCAATGTAGTATGTTTTCTTCCTGTGGAGGCCAATGTAGTGTGTTTTATTCCTGAGGAGGCCGATGTAGTGTGTTTTTATTCCTGAGGAGGCCAATGTAGTGTGTTTTATTCCTGAGGAAACCAGTGTAGTGCGTTTTATTCCTGTGGAGGCCAATGTAGTGTGTTTTATTCCTGTGGAAACCAGTGTAGTGCGTTTTATTCCTGAGGAGACCAATGTAATATGTTTCCTTCCTGTGGAGGCCAATGTAGTGTGTTTTATTCCTGAGGAGGCCGATGTGGTGTGTTTTTATTCCTGAGGAGGCCAATGTAGTGTGTTTTATTCCTGTGGAAACCAGTGTAGTGCGTTTTATTCCTGAGGAGGCCAATGTAGTGTGTTTTATTCCTGTGGAAACCAGTGTAGTGCATTTTATTCCTGAGGAGGCCAATGTAGTGTGTTTTCTTCCTGAGGAGGCCAATGTAGTGTGTTTTATTCCTGTGGAAACCAGTGTAGTGCATTTTGTTCTTGAGGAGGCCATTGTAGTGTGTTTTATTCCTGTGGAAACCAGTGTACTGCGTTTTATTCCTGAGGAGGCCAATGTACTGTAGTGCGTTTTATTCCTGTGGAGGCCAATGTAGTGTGTTTTATTCCTGTGGAAACCAATGTAGTGCGTTTTATTCCTGTGGAAACCAGTGAAGTGTTTTCTATTCCTGTGGAGGCCAATGTGTGTGTATTTTTTTTTATGTGGGAGCTTAAATGCATATTTTTTTACTTAGGGGTCAATTCAATTAGATGTAAGATAGAGAAAGTGAATTCCCATCATAAAACTCGCATATGTCACAGCAATGCGCACATTCGTGAAATGAGAGATTCAGTTAGAAATGGACATCCGTGGCACTCGTGGCGATGACGCACATTTTCTTTTTTTTTTTTTTAAAAAGCAGAAGTGAATGAATAAGTGGGGAAATCTCCCTGAGCCTCAGAAAAACTGATATAGCAAGACCGTAAAGGAGGCTGTTCGTAGAGATGACTGAGTGGTTCAGTTTTGGCTTGGATCTTCCCGCCAAGTTCAGATTTAAGAACGATGGATGAAGGGTTTTCACAAGGGACAGAAGGGAAGCATTCTTCAAAGGAAGAGATGTACAAGAACATGAGGACATGCACTGAAACTGGAGGGAGGTAGGCTCAGAGGAAATTTGAGGAAAATTACTTCACAGAAAGGGTAGTGGATAAGTGGAATAGCCTCCCATTAGAGGTTGAAGCTAAAACGGTGGAACAATTTAAACACGCTTGGGATAAGCATAAGAATATCCTTAAGAGAGACCTAAGGAGCAAATAGGGTTGAAGTTGCCAAAAGGATACATGAAATGGGGCAGACTAGATGGGCCAAGTGGTTCTTATCTGCCATCAAATTCTATGTTACCATGATGCAAAATGTCATCTTTCACCAGCATCTGTGCCGAGCTCGGTTTTCCAATCCAAAATCGAACCTCTCAAGTCTAGTTGTTAGTGGCCATACATACAGTATTTGAGGTTCTTAAAAGGTGTCAGGTGGTTAATTTTTCAATGGTGCAAAAATGATAGGCAGCAAGTGTTTTCCAGAAACTTAGTCTTTCCAGTCTTTGGGGTACACAAAAGTGTATGTGAAGTGATTTTTCAGTGTTTTTATACAAGTTTGTAAAATGTTAGAAAAAATACTTGTAACTTCCATCTCCAAGTTCTAAAACCCCTCTCCCATCAATACAACATCCAGCACATACCTCCCCATATCACTTACACCTCCACATACCTATCCCACATCATTTACTCCTCATGGAGCTTTTTAGAGAAAATGACCTGAAAACTGATATGTCTTTATTTGCCAAGTTATGCCAATAAAGACATTATTATTATTATTATTATTATTATTATTATTATTATTATTATTATTATTATTATTATTATTATGTTTGTAATTGAATTGTAAATGTAATTTGCGGTGCTTGATAACTGCTCACAGAACTCAGCTCGCTCCTCAATGAATTGACCCATTAATGGTATAAGAAATCATGCGCACATTATTATTACCAGCAGTTATTTATATGCCATCTGTCCTATTACGGAGCACTGTACGTAGAATATGTAATTAATTACAACAGTCCCTGCCCAGTGTCGCAGCGAGTGTACTAATCACCCGGTCTTATTAAAGGGGCTCAGGTCCGCCTCCCCCTCTTACCTGTCAGCAGGGCATACTTGCTGACATTCCTGGGCAGCTTTACGGGAGCAGCAGGAGGGGACCTGCTGCTCTCCTCTTTGGGGGCGGGGCCAGATGATAGATGGCATTAGGCCCCACCCCCTTTACAGAAACCCCCCGTGATTTGCGGGTCCGTAAGGATGGGGCGGGGCTAAGTGACACAATTTTCACCATTTAGCCCTGCCCCCTTCCCTACGGACCCAAAAATTCCAGGTAAAAACTCCCCATCTTGCCCACTAGGACGGTGCGGGGGGTTACCAGAAAAATCAGGAGCCTCCCGCTATTCCTGGGAGAGTAGGCATGTATCAGCAGCAGCCTCTCTGCCCAGCACGTGCTGCTGTGTGCTGGGCTGCATTGGGGCCAGGGAGGCTGCTGTTGCTAAGAGTAGCAGTCTCCTCTGCCTGTAAAGTGTCACTACCCAGAAACACCCATTTCACAGATACTGTGGTCCACTGGCAGATGGATCAATGCATACACACCAGCGAAGTCCTTCCGCATGCTTAAGTCTGATTTGGTGCATGCGCAGCCGCCATCTTATTTCTTTGCCGCATGCGCAGTGAGCAGAAATCCACACGTTGAGTCTGCGTTTCCCCTTGTGTACGAATCTGCAACTGGAAGCCTCCAATCCAGGTTACCCATGCAGTGTCAAGCCACCTCATGCATGTACAGGGGAGCCTGAACTGGCTGGCGAAGTGGTGATGGAGCCCTCGTCGCCTCTAGCCAGTATCGCAGGGGAGCTGTCCTGATTAAACTTTTGCTGATTAGGAGATAAGTAGCGATAGAAAAATCTTTTGTTATTGGCCTGTGGTTCCCACACTTACTTGAATCATGGCACCCTAGAGTATCAGTATTTTTTTTTTCAGGGCACCCCCTAGGCCAAAAGTTTGTTATTGAGAAATAAAGAAAAAAATATTAAATAAAGTGAATTGTTCTTACCTGACATCTGAGGTTTAGTTACTTAGTTGAGTTTCTGTTTGTCTACATGTTATATGATTGGATGCCACCAGCACTGCTTTTGCCTATCACATGGACCATAACTAATTTGATTTGGTCCTGGACCACCAACCCCGTGGCACCCCAGATTGTCACAACAACCAGTTTGGGAACCACTGGCATAGGCCAATGGTAGTAAATAGGCCCCTAATGTTTTGTTTTTTTTCTAGTTTGTCAGTAGCTTTACTATGATAAGTTAATAACAGATACAATATTTATATTTCAGGCCTTCATATACAAAGGAAAAAAACACTAGTTAAAGCCGAAAGAAAATCTTTTGATTTGTGCTTGCTTTAATAGTGTGCTAGAAGCGTGTTCCTTTAAGCTTCTCTGTAGCATATTACAGTGTTCTATGTTCATTGTACACCACCAAAGGCACAGCTTCTCATCACTGCAGGCAATGTCAAAATTGGCACATGTGAATGCTTGTCAGATAGTGGGGCTGACAAGTTGGGAGCAAACCATGTTGCACGGCAGGTGGGGAAGATGTAAAATGTGCAGAGAGATTTATATATGAGAGGGTTGTTTCCAAACTCAAATCTGAATTGCAGTATTTACCCTGAAGGCAAAGAAAATAAATGGATTTGCACCCCATGGTTTGTTCCAGGTGCAAAGTTACTTGTTTTTTGGCTTTAATTGCAATTCGGAACCACCCCCAGTGCCTGTGTACAAGTCCACTGAAATGTATTATATTTTGAGGTGAACACACTTTCAATAGGCTTTAAGAAAAGAGCGTTAATGAAATATTCACCTCACTAATACAGCTGGTTATAATGCATGAGAAGTTGCCATGTCAGTGACCAACTCAGGCCACAGATAGGAATGCTGCGACCGGGACGGATGGGGGTACGGATTGCCCTTGCCTCTACAGGGGCCGTGAAGTGCAGGGGAGGTGTAACTACGCCTTCCTGCAATGCCAAGATCATGCCCGCTGATGAGAGCACCGTGGCTAGTGATGGTATAGTAATGTATACAACACTTGGGGGGGTGGGGGGACGTGACTGTGTCCCCTCCACAAGCCACACCCCACTAGCACTCAGACTGATTCCCATTAAAGCTAATGGCTGTGTGTGACTGAGGCTGTATCTACATGCAAAATACTGCGTTATAGCGTTACATCCGCTGACCCTGTGACATAGCATTTCACATGTAGATATAAGCGCAGTCGCACACAGATTCTAGCCGTGCCGCATATGATTTTAAGCAGCAGAAGCTGCTTATGCGTCTTACTCATATCGTAGGACATTTGAAGCAAATAAGTCGCATGAAAAGACACTCAGCGCAACCCGGTCGCACGCCACTCACGCGTTGTGTAACGCAACTTGTAGCGCACGGAGGACAGATGTATGTGGACATATCTGTACATTGTTCTGAGAGTAAGCATTGGATTCATATAGAAAAACCCATAGACTATATCTATAATAACAGTGATCCAATACTAGATACTGTATTCCTGATTGCAAAATCTAGACATTGTCTATATTCCTATTTATGGTAACTGCAGTTACTGCAAAGCTGTGTTCCACTAAAACAAAAATAAATTGATTTTGTCACATTAATCCTAGTGCTGTACTATAAACCCATCAACCACACAGCTAAGTGGGGGAGAAAATGATGATTTTTTTAATTTTAGATCCGTACATTAAATTAACAGAAGTGCTCAACCTCCTTGTCTTTATTTTATATCTTTTAACGTAGCAGACTGTTTCTTTGTCATTAAATTTCCAAATTAATTAGCACAATGCAGTTATTATTTCTTTTGCAAAGCATATAGCATTAATCTGAAAATAGCACGGCATAAAATGCCTGCTCTGTTCATTCGTTGTAGACAGGATGGCATTAATATATGTATTTTTACCATGCCTGAAAACCCTCTGTTGTTAAAAAGCTGTCAATCCCCACTAGTCAGAAAAGCAAAACTGCCTTCCAACTGCCATCTGACAGAGATAAGACATAAGAGCTGGCTTTTTTCTGTGCCTCAAAAAGTGTCACTTCCCAGGCAGACACCAATACATTTCTCACAAATTGCTTCAAGAACATGAATGGTGGGATTAATTACATATCTCAAGGCTCTGTGAACAAAATAAAGTAAGAAATGCTGGTAGTTGAATTTAATTTTTAAGAGCATTACACAATATTTGCTTTATTTTCAACAATGACAACTTAATTATACGGCTGTATAATATACGGGTGCAAAGTGTTATTCATTTTAGTTTAGATGCATACAGATGCGTCCTCATACATCATTCCTGCAGTCTCGACAAACAGCCCCTCTCGGCGCGCCAGGTCCCGTGTGACGCTGCTAGCGTTGGGCATCTTTTTTGCGCTTTTTTTGCCGAAAATGCGTTATAATCGCAATGCAATGTGACTGGGACGCATTAGGAGACTGTGCTGATTAATTTGATATGCGACACTTATATATCTGTGCGACTGAGGCAGGGCCAGCCCTAGCCAATGTGATGCCCTAGGCAAGATTTTGGCTTGTGCCCCCTAGCACCGCCACTAGTTCCGTCTCTAAACCAGCACCAAACTCACAGCAGCACAGATCATAGCAGCAGCCAGCAACACCCATCACATTCACCCGCAGCAATCCTCATCCAACACTCCTCACCCAGCACAGCGCCCCTCACCCAGCAGCACGGATCATAGCAGCAGCCAGCAACACCCATCACATTCACCCGAAGCAATCCTCATCCAACACAGCGCCCCTCACCCAGCAGCACAGATCACAGCTGCAGCACCCATCACCCCTCACCTGGCCAGCACACAGCACCTCTCACAGCAGTCAGCTCAGCACCCCTCACCCATGCTGCGCTGACTTAGTAAAAAATTCACTCTTAAGAGCTGCCAGACTACCTCCTGAAGCCATGCATACGCCCGCCCCTGCAGTTGTTTCCCCAGCTCCTAGTCATTCCTGTGCATGGTGGCTGGCAAATACATTGCCCCCAAAGGAAAATAACACACTGCCCCAAACAGGGAAAATTCAAACATATTGTCCGTCATCCATTATCCACTGACAGAGGCCCCCATTAAACAATCAAGCATAACCCCTTTAGCGCTCGCTGAAGGGGTTATGCCTCCCTTTCTGGATTTAACAAACAACAGTAACATTAGATTACCGCTGTTTGTCAAGCATCACTCTGTCCATCTTTTAGATGACGAAAGCGACGCGTTCCCCATTGCTGGCAATGGAGACCCGGCGGTGCCTTTCCGGCTTCAGCGAAGCCTTCCAGGTACTGCTGGGTCCCCGCGTCATGCACATGCGCAGGCAGACCATTGTGCATGTGCATTACACCGGCCCACCAGTGAGCGGAGAACCCCGCCGATGAGGAGGACTTCGTGGGATCTCGCCGGAGGGGTAAGTATTGATAAATACCAGTGGCATTTTCGTTTGTATCACAGTGATATGAATGAAAATTGCCGCTGGTATTTTCATTCGTTTATAACTGTGGCTCAGAGTGTTGTTATATTTGGTAGGAGAGCCGGACAAAAGAGGATTTTAAAATATATATATATATATATATACACACACACATATACATACATGTTTATGTATGTTATATATATAAATATATATATATATCTCAAAATAGCTATATACATACTGTATGTGCTCACACACAAATGTAATATACTGTACTGTAAATATATAATGTACCAGGAGCAGGACAGGCAGTCACAGGGCTGGTTTGGCTCAGGCTGTGTGTGCTGGGCTTTTCTTTTTTAGCGCTGGGGACTGTCACAAAACGTCAGATCCCCGGCTGCAACTGCAGGAGCAGAGCGGACACAGGGAATCGGGGGAGAGGTGAACAGAGAGGTGAGTGGAGACGGAGACCTCCTCCGCCCTGCCCGACTTCTTTTCCCTCTCCACTACGGCCCGCGCCGCAGCTGTCAGTGCCGGCGTACTATGAATCAGTCTTACTCACAGTTTGTACCTGACTGGTGGGGGCGGCTGCAGGCCCCTTCATAGTGGTGGCCCGACCGTGGTGCCAAGTACCGTCCGCCGCTAGTTCCACCAGACCGGCGTCCATTTCAGTTGCTGTCCTTGCCAAAAACCTCCGCCGGCCCTAGGCTTGGAATGCCCCTAGGCATTTGCCTATGTTGCCTATGCCTAGGGCCGGCTCTGGACTGAGGGCCATATTCAATTTGGAGCGAATACTCCGTTATTTTCGCCATTTTCAGTTATCCCCATATTCAATTTCAAAGACTTTTCGCAGGTGCGAAAAGTCTTTGTAAAAAAAAACAGGGATAAGTTTTCACCACTGTGTAGGTGGCGAAAGAAAGTGCAGAATTGGGGTTTTGGGGTGTAGAAAAAAAAAAGTACCCTGCACCCTTTAAAATGTCCTAAAAGCAATGTGTGTCAAAAAAAAAATTTCAATTAGCATGGAACCCCCCAAAAAAATGTTGTTTAATTTTGGGGGCGATAAAAAAAAGTTTATTTTGACTCAGGGGGGGACCCAAGTATGCGGCAGGTGTTTTCTAGAATGCGGGTGGTAGCGGCAGGTGGATTTTTGAAGAATTTTTAAAAATCACTTTAGGGACTTAAAAATATGCTAGCACCCATTTCCATGTACCCCAAATTTGATGGGACAAGTTATTTGAACAAAAAAATAAAGATAAATGCTATTCTTCACCACTTCTTCAGAGACGCATTTATGCACCTGCTGCGGCTGTTTAAAACCCCCAATTACCTTAAGCAGGCCAAATCGGGGGTATCCATAGTGATCCCCCATGACAGACCATCTTTTGGTGGTGACAGGCTGATTTCCCCAAAAGTGACAGGACTTTTCGATACTTTCTTTTCCTCCGGGTCCCGTGTTCACCGATTCCTAATTGCATACTGGGATAAGCGGGCACGCGCCCGATACTTTATCCCCTGAAAAAATGGCGATGATGATATTCAATATTCTAATTGAATATGGCCCTGAATCTATATACAAAATGCTACGATGCAGCTGGTGCGGCATTTTTCCCATGCCAAGTTCCGCTGTGCTTTGTATACATACTTTGCTGCATATCAAATAAATCGGTACAGTCTCCTGGTGTGTGCTAGTACATTGCATTGCGAATAAGATGCATTTTCAACAAATAAAACAGATGCAAAGAAAACGCCCGGCGCTAGCAGAGACGCACAGGACATGGCGGGTCACTCGCCACATGGCATATTGAGGCTAGATGTATGAGGACACATGTGTAGGGGTCCATTTGTGAAATGGGGGCGATAAAGAAGTTTTTCTATCACCGGAATTTATCAATAATATATCGCCAAGCAGTGCAGGCTGGCAATGGTAGAAGGGCTATTACCACTTTGCCAGGGCCTTCTGTGCCGGCTTTGGATTATAGTTCCAACAAAGTATTTAAAAAAATAGGAAATGTATGTTTAGTAAAAAAAATTTTGTTTTTTATTTACTGACTCACGGCGATCACTATCCTGAAATGGCGATAGTTATGGGAAGACAGCAGAGGTAATTGTGTGCCAATGGTAGCTGCAACAGGGATACACAGTGATACTCAACGTCGACTGTAGCCTTTAATAAGGGGGGAAGGGGGGGAACAATCGTTAGTGCTTGGACAGCTTTCATAAATAGGCCCTTTACAGTTTTGTCAATGTGAGACAGTTGGCTGTATCAATATTGAAACTGTAATGAGACCAATTTATCACAGCTGTGGATTCTGACAAGTCCATTAACAGAGACATCAAGCAAACCGAGAACACTTTTATGGTCAGCACTGGTTTCTTTGGACATTAATCAGAGGGACCAACCTGGTTCCGTATTGACAGGATTTCATTATTGCTATTTTCTTTACTTAAGATCCTCCTGATTTAAGACTGAGCTGTAATGGTGCATACACACGGGACGATCGTTAACGATATCGTTGAACGATCTCCCGGGCGTGCTGGATGATCGATATCGATCATCCAGCACACCACCAACGACGGGCAACGATCCTTGGCTTGACAGCCACTGTTCCATGTTCAAATGTTTACAGCAAGTGGGTTTAAAAGTTATATTCTGCTTTGACTTTCGTAGTAAATAGGCTATAAATAACAGTACATACAGTATATGTAAAATTATAATGACAATGAAATTGAGTGATGGATACTCCAACTAAGAGTAACTGTATGAAATAATGACTCTGTAATTTACAAGATCAATGTTATGGTGCAATAAGATGTTGGATGATACAGAGTAACACATCATATTAAATAACCGCATCAATCATAAAACAGTAATTTCCTTGGAATATGAATGTGTAATGAGGCGAAAATGCTATACGTAGTCCCGTGACATTATATTTGAATAATTGCTAGTTGGTCGCTGTAACTGTACATTTACAATTTAGATCTCTGCTAGTACAAAAATTACCCAGAATAAAAACTAAACTTCTTATTTTATGTGTATTTGTAGATGTAATGCTCTAAGAACAGTAATCGTTTACACAGATATGCTGAAATATTCCTGAGTCACTTTGGCCATCTCGCTATAGGATAGGGAGGGTGCCAGGGGAGACGATAATAAATGAATCTCTTTCTGCTGTTGTACAGATATCTCCTCTGGCATTTTTGCCACTTGTGGTGCAAATCGTGCCACGCATGGCTAGAGTCTCGCACCCGCCAACAGGTACGTGACTTCATAGGATTGCATGGTGCGAACGCAATGCGCGGCATGGTGTACTGTGGCACACGTGGCCGCGGCTAATCGCATCTGTAATTTTCCATTGTCTTTTTCTCCATAATTTCCTCCTCAGGTATCTATTTATAAAGAAGGGATAACACCTTTCTCCTATTGATATACCACAGAGAAGTCACTGATTTCTCTTCTGACCCCTGTATTTTAGCAGTTTACTGCGTCCCCATAGCCTTATATGGGAACTGTGATGTCTGTTCAATTTATTAAATAGCGGAAACCTTTACTTTCCATCGCTAGATAATGCAACCTTGAGGTGGCGTTACCTGTACCCGGCATTAGGGGGACCTGCAAAGCCAGAGAGACTTTACCGACTCCCACAGGGCATATGCAAATGTCACTGGAGCCCTTTGTCTGCAGAGTTAGGCTGCGTTGAGGGTGAGAAAACCCCCCCTCCAAAAGGAGCCTCAGCATTATAAATACTGCCCCTACTGCATTATGTATCTCTGAGATACACAACAATGCAGTACAAATGGTCCTACTACACCACTATTGGTAAATGGACGCCCCAGTGTATATTTTTACTTGTGATTTTTTAATATAAAACAAATGGCACATCAGTTAGTGTAGAAAATGACATTTAATATAGGCTTCATTTTTAAGACACCAAAATAAAGTTTAAAGTTTATTCATTATACCCTGCTAGCAGAGATGTATAGCAGCTCAGGGTCTCGGTATGTGCCTGGTTATATTCTCCAATGCAGAAGGTTAGCTGCGCGTTGGTAGCTAGCCAGTTCTTCTCTGGATCCCATACACAGTAGTAGCTGGAGTGTTGGCTGAGGGAACAAAGTTTATTTACAATTTGCAGATACTGAATAGTAAATAGATAGTTTCTTCTTCTCAGTGTTCAGTCAACAATAAGAGATGTGTCAATAGATCTAACGCATTTTGAGCTCAACTTGGATTCATTTTCTCCTTCTGGCGCCATATAAATATAACTGCACTGATGTGGGAGAATTGTGGTGAGGCTCCTAAGCTGACACTCATACAGAAAAGCATTCACTGAACTTTCATTCAGGCTTTTTCATTTAAAACCAAAACCTGCTATAGTGCCATTAATCTTCACAGTTACAGCCATGTTACAATAAATAAGCCACAGTGTTTTATGTATTGATCTGTGTGTTTATATTGTAGTATCGATCAACATACTTTGCCATTCCTTGCCACTCTCTAATGTAATCCCAGTACCAGTTGGAAATCCCAATAAAAAAGAGATTGTGGTCTAAATAGAAAATTCCACATATATATATATATAATATATATATATAATATATATATTTTATTTTATTTTTTTTTATCCTATAAAGATTAAGTTCAATCTTAAAAATAAATTACGAAAATGAATGCAATACATTTAAATAATACATCAAAAACACTTTTCATAAAGTAGTATAATGCGATGGTTCCGGACTCTAGATAGACATTAATAAGGTTGACAATGTCTAGATAGACACAAGATGTTAGACAGTCAATAGGTCGACACTAAAGGTCGACGGTTACAAATGGTCGACATAGTCAAAATGTCGACAGAAATTATAACTAGAAGTGACGGTTAGGGTTAGGCACCAAGAGGGTGAGGATTAGGGCTAGAAAAAAAAATAATGCATTGACTATTTTTGTATCGACCCTTTGTATCTGTCGACCTTCTTAGATGTCGACCTTTTGTCCCTATCGACCTATTGACTGTCTAACAGCTGGTGTCTATCTAGACACTGTCGACCTTTTTAAGGTCTATTAATCCACACCCTAAAGCATTCACTTCAATACAAAGTTTATGGAGCCTATTCATCAAAATATAATTATTACATGTGATAATTATGGTGTAAACTCGCTGTGAGTTCAAACACAGTTTAAGAGGCATTCCACATGCCTCCTGTTCTAAACTATCACCTCCGAAAAACTGCTGTGTCTGCAAAGCAGTTTTTCAGAAGTGAGAAACTTTTCACTACCTGTCTTCTAGTTGTGCAGCTTGAAAACAGGCTGCTGACCTCACTGCCCCCCACCACCTCCATGTACGATTCGGCCCCACCTTGCCCCCACGGGTGTTTGACCCCCCGCGGTGTTCAACCCCCCTCCCTGCGGGTGTTCGATCCCTCCCCGCGGGTGTCGGGCCCTCCTCCTTATCCTTAGCCCGGCTCACCTGTCTTCTTTCGGTGAGCCAGGCCACATGTCTGCAGTGCTCCGGGGCTCGGCAGTGCAGACACAGCAGGAAGGGATCTTAATAGAACCTTCTGCTGTGGCTGCCATGTTAACCTTCACAGGCTGCCATGTAAACTGTTTAGTAACACAATCAAGTTCCGAGAAAAAATGTTTTTGTTTTTTTTCAGAACTTGATGAATAGCCCCGACACTTATGTTAATTATCACATGCTTTTGTGAAAAATAAGTGATGATGAATAGGCCCCTATATCCCATAAAACAGTTATTGCAGTGATACTACTATGGGCCTGATTCAGAGGTGGGCGCAGTACCAGCTGCAACTACGTCTTTTCCCGTAGCCATTTCTGTGTTTTATCTAATGCCGCAGCCAATGGTCTTCTTACTGAGACGCCCATCGGCTGTGGTGCTAATCCCTTGCTATGCATATGAGGACTCGCCATCGGAGATTGCACCAGCCCTAAGGAGGTGCAGAATCTCCAATCGTAACATGGCTGCTGGTGTCAGTGCAACTGTCTCTTTGCTCACAGTCGCTGAGCATGACACGCCCGCAACACATCCGCCCCCCCCAAAAAAATGCCTACTGAAACTTCATCTCTATGTGCTCAATTTCGACCTACGTCTTAGAGAGATAACCATCAGGGAGCAAGTGCAGTGCAACTCCGACGCATATGCAGACCGAAAACTATATATATATACATATATATATATATATATGTATGTGTGTGTGTGTATACATATAAATGTGGGTGTGCATATGTGTGTATATATATTTATTTTCCTCCGTTTTTCTTTTCATATTGCTAATCTACTAGATTTAAAGTAAGATTTTTCTTTTCCATTATGATAACTGTTTGTAGGATATTTATTGATACACTGTATTAACAAAATCGCTCTTCAGTGTTGGTTGGATATATTCCTGCTGCTGCTACCTTTGAAGGAATGTAAAAACTATTGATGCCAGATGAATGACAGTCTGATGGCTAAATTGATTGATGTTTAATCTGAAAGTACTGTAAACGTCCTAAAGATTATCCGTCAATCCAAATCCAGTGAAAGGAACTTTTCAACCTAAAAATCCTTTCACGTTGACAAATGCATAAAATGAGTTAGCAAAACAGAAAGTGTGTATTATAGAATTGCTAGTACTATGTAAGGCCTTAAATGTGTTTTCCACATGTGCGGAGTTCAGAGAGTTTCCTGGTGGCGTGATTAAGAATTTGTGGCTGTGGTGCTTTTCTCATTTCTCCATAAGGAAGGGAATGAGGTCTGTATTCTTGTTATGTTCTGGTCTCCAAATGCTACATCCACTATGACTTTTGAATTTGTCCTAAAATAATTTTGGTCTGGAGATGACTAATTCTGTAAAACAGAAACAATTCACATAGACATACATGTCCAAAGGGCTCAAATAATCTTACGTGTACATGTCATGCTCTGTCACATGCTTTTATAGCACATATGGGCAAACTGTGGCCCCCTCAGTTCTAAAACTAAGCATCCTCACATGGCCTACCATCAGAGGCTAGTCTACCCAACCCCATATTATAGACTCTATCTAATTCTCTTAAATCAGGCTATTCCTGTTCTTTGCATTATAGTCTGCATGTTGCATTTATCAAGATGCAGCATATACCTTTCATGATATGGTCTTGTGGTACCCAAGCATGGTCCATAATTTGAAATATAAATATAATCTTGTTCGTAGTTAACTATATGTTTACAAACAATTAGCAGAGGCAAATCTTGCTTTATACCGCTAGAGTTTATACAGTTTGCATTTTTTATACTGGTTTTCCACACCTGTTATTGAAGTATTTTTGTGTGCCTCAGAATATATATAGATCATAGTCTAGCAATCTCCCTGATTGCACCTTACCCCAATTAGCCAAAGCTGTTATATACAAAAAGAGATTTATACATTCATATGGGATCATTAGTATCATTTCCCTGCATTGGTTATAAGGCACAGTGATCCCTATGGCTACATGCATTTTCTGAGAAGTATCGGTGTGTGCATAATCACTGCTCGATCAAAGTGGCCGGGTCACGCACGTGCACTGCGATGCATGCGCAGAACGCAACAGTGAGCCGATTGCGAGCTTATTAGCAGTTGCGATCCTTGCTGAATCAGGCCCTATGTGTGCTATATAAATATTTGTTAATAACGATCTGCTGTAAAAGAGCCAGAGGGAGTGGAGGAATCTGGAGAGATTCCTCTTCACACTCCGTTTTAACGCCATCTGTAGAGCCATGGGGGTATATTTACTAAAGTGCAGGTTTTTAGAAGTGGAAATGTTCCCCATAGCAACCAATCAGTTTCTACTTAACATTTATCTAGCACCTTCTGTAAGATAATAGCTAGAATATGATTGGTTGCTATGGGCAACATCTTTAGTAAATATATCCTATGCGTTGAAAACTTTTGGAGCTTGGGGACGACAGCGTGCTTTGGGCCTGATATTAAAGCAGGAGATAATGTCGCTATATCTGTGCTGCCTCCCGCATGATCATTCCCCCTTTCATACTTAATTAAATACAATTGAGAAAATCATGCGCAACTTACGGTGGGGGGGACACACAGATGTTTATTTCATACATACAGGAAAGTTAAAAATTACAGATACACTTTAATAAATCAATATAAGATTCTCTACAAAATAACATAAGCATAAAAGTTATTTTATGTTTTAACAGTTTGTATATTTTTCATGTTAACATTACTGTATATGTTAGTATTGCCTACATAAAAATAATTGCTGAGACTGTAGGCCAGCACTAAAAATCCTGGTCGAATCGGTCTTCAACTAGTTATCATATAGATTTATGTATATCACAGACGCAGTATTTAAATCTTCGATAAACAAATTTGAAAATGGAAAAAACTAAAACAGAAAAATGTTTTGAGCTGTAAAAAAAAAAAAACGCCCAAATGTTTATATCTTTGTATTTGGAAGATTCGGCAGAGTGTCCTATAGCCGCATAGCTTGGGGAAATTGAATTAGGAAGGAATGCACTGTCGAGTGGCTTTTCTAAATTCAAGAATCAATAACAAGTGAGCTTTACCGCTAGGCAGTCTCAACCGTGGCTGCACGCTCTATTTTCCACTCACATCTAATTGATTGAATGGCTTCCCTCTCATTTCAGCCTCTTCAGTAAACTCCTAATAATCTCAATTGCAATGTCAGAGGGTCACACAGCCTGCCTGACAACTGTCTCTTCTCATCTGCCTCCTCACAGCGTTTCTGAGCTCTCTCATATCTATCTCCGTGCTCCGCTTCCCACAAAACGAAATAGCCAACAGTCACCCCAGGAGACCAGGAATACATCTACAATATGTTGGAAAATATAATTATTATAATATAATTATTTAGTAAACGATTTTCCATGTTGAAATACATGTAGAAAGATGTGATAAAGTATACAGTATTTTATTATTATTATTTTTTTATACTAATCAAATTTCTACCAAGCAATGAACCAGTTTTGGTTAAAACAATCAAGTAACATTTTTTTATGCTGATATATCTAGTTCTTTGCACTTTGTATGTATGTGTATGTATGTATATATATATATATATATATATATATATAAATAAGTGACAACACAGCCCGCATACATACATACATTTGATGTTTCTAAAACAAATTCCAAATCATTATTAGAACTATACATGAAAAATTGTAGTTTTCAGCACTGCAATATACTTTGAGGAACACTTATAGTTCGGCAATTTGTACACATTTTAAAACATTTTAAAATTTGGAGAAAATTTGATACAATTAAAGTAAAAATATGAAGCTACGAGTACGACCTAATCTTGGTTGTATGCTATGCTGCTCAGTTGTACAGTGCATTTAGTATTCATAGTATTGTACAGGCTGCTAATCTGCGTTTGTAGGGATATATGTAGTATCTTAAACTAAATTGTACTATATAAAAAAAAACTTATTTATGATAAAAAAAAAAAAAAAAAGCCCAATGACGAGAGAGCTGTAGCAAACATGTGGGTATTTCTTAAAAATCAAAAAGAAAATATAATAAGCACTTAAACCTCAAACTAAAAATCATAGTCAAACTATAAAAACAAGTGTATAAACTATAGCGGAGAGGTCAATAGTATATATTATAAAAAAGCAAAAACATAATTTGTTTAAATGTTGCATGATTGTGCACTCTGGGCCTGATTCAGCAGTGTGTGCAATTGCAATTACCTACGCAGATTGAGTAATTGCTAGCCACTGCATATGCACCGCTCTGCGCGTGCGCTGCGGATGCACTGAGGAATCCATTGCAGAGTGATCGACAGGCTGTGAGCTTTGGGGGGTGGTGATGGGGGTGTGGCTGGAAACGCAGGCGTGTCTGTCCATTTGAACGACGTTTCATGGGCGTGCATAAATTAGCCACTACAATTGCATATGCAGCTTGAGTACTCACTGCGTGCAACGAGACTTGCAGTTTCTGCGGATGGTCAGACCTGGTGTAAATGCTGCATGATGGGCTGATGTGCGTCAATGGTACCGATGTATATGCCGGAGTGTGAGGCTGGGCAGATGTGAGAAAGCAGCAGTGGGCGTCTTTATGCCGGCTGAGCTATGGCAGGTATTAGCATATTTTCGCTGCTGTGTTCCGTTCAGTGCGACATCGCAGCTGCGTACACAATATCGATCCTTACTCAATTATGCCCTCTGTGCGAAGTACAGTATTCAGGTCATTGACCAAATATTGTAGTGAGGAGGAACAATACTGTACAGTGTACATAGTGTACAGTCCACAGACACTGTTTAACTTGGAAAAGTCGGACTACAATTTAGTGTTTTTAGCGCTGGTTATATTTTCCATTCTTTTACAATGTTTATTGTGCAGGCGCAAACTGAACTCCAAAATTAGCCACAGTTTGTGCCTATATAAGCTGAAATACAGCTGCTTTCATGAGCACCTTACCTCAAAAGTTACTTGCCCAACCTCCCTATCCATAGTCATTAGGTTTAGAATTTTAGATCTGAGAAAGTGTTAATTTTATTGTTGCCTTTTTGAAATATTGAGGGTTTTATTTTTATTTTGGGTTACGATTGTCACAGTGCCTCAGTGGTTTATGTTCTTAAGGGGTCTATTTATTATGTTCTGTAGATAAGAAAGATTTTCTAATGTCTGCTTAGTGCAGCAATAGAAATATCTTCTTTTGCTAGAATTTACCATTAAATGTTGTTGGGGCAGCTGAGTATACTCAACTCCACAGCGATACTATCTGACAGCAGTAAATGGACTCTAGAGGGTAAATTTACTAAGATTCGAGATTGCAATCTTGAGTGAGTTTAGGCATGTTTTTCATCTCGCAAATTTGCTATAGACAAACTAGTGTGAGTTAATAGTTTTGAACTATATACAACATTATTACCCCCATACCCACCGCTCCAGGGGTGTGGGGAAGGGCCGGTTGGGCTGACCGGCTTGGGATGATAATGCTTTGGCCATGGAGACAGGGTCTCCCGGCTGTGGCACTACACCCCGGTCGGTTTGGGTCAGGTGCTAGTTTTAAATAAGACACCCCTACACATTTTTTTCCCCCTATATTTAAAACCAGCACTGGCCCTGCAGCCAGGTGCTGGTTTCTAAATTACGGGAGAACCCTACTAGTTTTTCCCCCCGTAATTTTAGGAACCAAGACTGGCTGAGCAGTCCAGGGCTGGTTATGCTTTTGGGGGGGGCCCTACGTAATTTTTCTTAAAGATTTAACCCTTGTTTAACAGGTAGACCACACAAGCAGCCTTCACGTATCTCACTGATACTGTATGTGCAAGCTGCTTGCTCGGGAGAGTTTTGCAGAGAGAAAACACTGCAATCTCGGGTGAGTAATCTCATCTAAACTTGCTACTTGGGGGAGAAATCTCGATCTGCTTCACCATCGGCCAACTCACTTTCAGCTAGGGATGTGCAGGCTCGGATAGGTTCGAGTTTGCACGTTGAGTTCGGATTTTTCCCTCCAAAAAAACGGAACTCAGAAAGAGGCAAAACGTCATCTTACATGGACGAACATCATCATTCCTGGACAAAAGTCTTATCTTACCACATATTTTACATGTACAGATGTGTCCTTGCTCATCTAGCCTCAATACGCCATGCAGCGCAATATGCCTGGCGTGAATGAGCTGTCAGGTCCCGTGTAGCTCTGCTAGCATCGGGCGTCTCTCTGTGCCGAAAATGCGTCTAATCAGGAGACTGTGCTGATTAATATGATATGTGACACTTGTATATCTGTGTGCTACTGAGAATGCAAATGGCACTTGGCGTGGAAAAAAAAAGCTGCGCCCGCTGCATCGTGGCACTTTGCATGCCGATTGAGAGACACACACAGCTTTAAAATTGTCACATACCAAATTCAGCACAGTCTCCTGGTGCTTCCTGGTCACATCGCCTTGCGACTTAGAGACATTTTCGGCAAAACAGGTGCTCGGCAGAGGCTCTTGCGACCAGCCGCGCCACGAGGAGCTGTTTGACGCGACTGCAGCAAAGATGACACATCTGTAAGTCACCATAACACAAGTCAATTTTGTAGTTTTTGGTGGAGAACATTTTCTTCTATTAAACATTTGTGACTTGGTGGAGGCTGGGGGCAGTAGTGCTCTATCATAATGGATAGGGGGTCTGCAAAAATTTCATTTGTTGTTATAAACGTGTAGCACTATTTGATTACATTGCTATCACCTTAATATTCTGTTGCTCTGTTTTTAAGTCATAAATTCTAAGGTAATTTAACGAGCATCCAATAATGTGCCTTGGGATTTGTGCATAATTTATATTCCGATATTTTATGTATTTAATTTTCATAAAAACAAAAAAAAATCCTGTTATACATTCTTTTACCTGTTTATTATCCACATCTACCGAACTCTCCAGTAATCATTACTGACACAAGGATTTAATCTGCAGTGTCAGTTTTACTTGTACATTACCCCCACGCGCGCACACACAATATGTAAGCTGACATTTTAATATGTTGTATAAACAGTGAGATAATGGAACTCTGCATCTTGGTTCATTAAGAGGATGCATAACTGACAATAAAAGTAATTTTTAAATGAAATTCCACATCTGTAGTTTTCTCCATCTGTCCGTCCTGAAGATGTCGCTGCTGCTATTGCTGTATAAAGAGAGTATTTTTGTAGTCACAACACATTTTAGTTTCCATATTGCCATAGCATTAGTGGTAGCCTTAGGCAAGAGACTGCTCAATAAATAGCACTTGCCTCACCAACACTGTTTGTCAGAGGTTTTAGGCACACACATATTTAAGTATAATTGATCGAATTGTCGATCATTTTAATGTATGACTTAAAGGTAGCTGCTGCAGGTCAGAAGAGTAGAAGTCCTAGTCAATAGAGGAGAAGGGAACACGTCTATTCTGCATTCTTGGATAGGAATGGACTGATTAAATCCTCTTGTTTTCTGTGCAGACACATAAGCTACATAGGGTCTAATTCACTACGGATAGCTATTGCTTTTGCAGCTGCAATTATGCACGCAGGTCTACTGTGAAAATATATTAATGACTGATGCCCAAAGCCAGAATGGAGACACCCATACCACTTTCGCACATCCATTATACCTTGCAATCCTGCGTAAACATCGGTACCATCGTGTAACGTTGGTCGCTCATACACAATTACAACAGGTCTGGCCTTACTGCGTATGCCGTCGCAGTGGCTAATTTATGCACGCCCAAGTAACGGCGTTCAAGTGGACAGGCACGTCTGCGTTTCTCCTACCACTCCCCTGTCACCACCCCCCAAACGCTGACGTCACTCACTCTGCAATGGCTTTGTATCTGCGTCTGTGATTGCAATGCTAACTCAAGCACGTGCACTACGCACCATCGACCGATCTGGGTACACTGTTGCAATTGTGACCCATGTTTAATCAGGCCCATAGTCCAGCTTCTGGTAGTAATGAAGGTTCTGGGAAAAAGTCCACTGATTGCGACATAGGGATCAGAACATAAAGAGAAAAGGTTGGACAATTACTAGTTACAGTATATATCTTAATAAAGTGCTAGTCATGGTTTTGCTATTAAAGTGTATATTTTTGTGCCCTTTATATTATATAGTGCCCTTTAGAAGATCATGTAGCACTATCCCAGTACAAAAAAATACATATTTTTTTCCTAAAGTTACACTAGCTGTTTGATTTTGGACCTTTTTAGGACACATATAGGAGGCATGACATTTATACACAGTATAGGCTTTTGCATACAAGGTAAAATGTTTTGGCCATTGATAATTACAAGCCACTTAGAGGCAGTTTGAATGTGTCATTAAGGAGGACTTGCAATATATACAGTATTGATTGCGATAAAATGATAAAGTAATACACAGTATACAATTAATTCTGCAATCTCCTTTGTTTTTATTACTTGTGAGATTATACACTCCCTGCTGTAAATTATATTGAGCGGTTCACGGGCCATATAAAAGCATTAAACTGAAGGCCCAGTTCATGTTTGCAGGGCCCAGGAATCCAGAGCACACTATTATTAACTGGAATTTATTTAGATATTACCATCACTATTATGCATTATACATGCATCTTCTTTATGGCATGGCGCTGACTCTCAAGTTTGGTGAAACAAAGGGGCATTTACAATTTGCAGGCAAAGTTTTGAATAACACAGCAGCTGCGGTGGTAATTTCTATAGGAATTAACGCAACTATTTCTTGCAGCCCGTGAGCAGGTCTAAAAAATATAAAAATCCCTATTTTAAGCTAAGAATGTTGGGGACCCCTTCAGAACCCCTTGGACCTCCCCACCCTCCCTTTTGAGTAATTAGGAAATTGGAAGTTTTTAATTAGCCTGATAATTGCATGTAATTATTGGTTGTTAAAACCAATAATGGCCTCAAATTACCCCAAATTAATATTTTTGTTAATTTTTGCACCCCAAATTAAATTAAGGCATTTATGGAAATGAAAAATAATTGCTTTATTATCTTTTCTTTATTTATTTTTTTATTTTAAGGGCCTAAAATTACCCTAAAATCCATTTTTTTTCTATTTTTTTTTTACATTTTCCTTTTATTCGTTTGTAATAAAAAAAAGTTTGCTTTATATATTTTTTTAACTTTAAATAAAAATGCACAAATCAGCCATTAATGCATATATTTAATACAGTAATTTGTATTGAACCTACAGAATTGTACAGTTTTTACAGTAAATACCAGATACTAGAGAAGTGCAGTAAAACCACATCAGATAGACATATCAAAATAACAAACCATAGAAAAATACGATGCTTTGCTAAAACACATAAGTTTTCTATTATTTATAAACTGCAATCTAAATTAGTTTACATTATCACTTGAATGAGCGGATTTAATATCATACATACAAATCCAAGTTTACATATTTTATATATATATAAAAAAAAAATACAAATTGGAACCCCCTAACAAAAGAAAACATAGTCATAACAAAAAATAAAAAAGGAAAAAAGAACCTTCAAAGATAAGTAGAAAATTGTACCACACTTGTATTAACCATAAAATTTCAACTATATCCATATCACAATGTGATACGCGGAATGAACGGTGTCTAATTTCCTGATGAAAATCATACAAGATTGAAACGTTGAAATTATTGATTGTGCCAGCGTCTTCTTTATAAACGCTTTAAGTGCCACACCTCTGGAGTGGTATATCTGTCTGTCTATCTATCTATCTATCTAAGGAGATATATATATATATATATATCCTATGAAAAAAATATAAAACCACTTTTTTTTTCTATTGGACGCAATGGATATTGGTACCGTGCACACTTGCGATAATGAAGAAAAATGGTGGCAGTGCCCACGTAAATTTTTGTGGGGAAAACCTTGCGGCCAATTAAATTTGCCCCCAAATGTCAGAGTGGATAGTCATTATGTCCCCTCTTAGTTTTGGGTGCTATATTTGATTTCACACAGAGTAAGATGCACATAAATACAGGTATGCCAAAATATTAATAATATTTGACTATGTACAACCCAGAATCCAATATATAGTTGATTTTTAACATTTGACATTATTAAACCTTTATACATTTTGTTGTATGGGTTGTGAAATGTGTGTAAAATAGTAATTAAATCTTTTTTTAGGGTAACCTGCCTCAACAGGAGTCTTAAATGGCATAGTATGCTTTCCTTTACTGTAACATTTACTGCAAACATATCGATATCACATGCGTATACAGTAGCTTGCAATTGCAGTCCTGCTGAGTTACTAATGCATTCAAGTTATATACTGTATCTGTGTTGCAGCGATTAAGGCATAGTATTCTAAAAAGCAGTAGCATAGACATATCTATACTTAAAATAAAGTTGTACTGGTTGTGTCTGTACATAGAATTTTTTTCTATTTTTGAAATATAGATGGGTTTGTGTATGAACTATGGAGACAAAAAAAAAAAATCCTGAATTTTGGTTTGTCTGTCTGTTCCGGCATCATGCAAAAACTATGGGATGAATTTAGATTGGCTTTTCAATATTGTATAGCTTAGTCACCTAGAAAAAAACGGAAGTATGTACATTATCTCAATGTGACATCAAGGAGAGGAGCAATGAAGGAAAAAACAGATGCTTGACACTCGGCCAATACAGTTTGCAGGCTCCTCAAGCCAAAAATATAAATTTTTAGGGACTGTTTATGACTATATATATAATACATATATTGCACACCCCGAATGCAGTTATATAGAAATACTTACAGTAGATATATAGATATATATATATCTCAAGATTTATTTCTCAGGAAAATCCAACTATATATTTAGCACTAATCAGGCAGCTTATCTTGAATCATGAAGTTGCATTATACATGTCAATCCAGTAGATGGTGCACCAAGACAAATACTACATATCATAGAGTCGCTAAGCAATAACAGACATTCACGCGAGTGAAGCTACGGGCAAACACTAGTAGTAGAATATACTTTGACATTCTTACTCAATAAAACTAAAGTACTTTTATTGATGGGTTGGGTGATGTCTGCGATGACCATGTCCATTTTTTTTCTAACATTACTTATTATCACTGTGTATTTGTCAAGGAAAACGTATCTTACACTCTCTTTATGGGGTAGATGTATCAAGCTTTGGAGAGGGATAAAGTACCAGCCAATCATCTCCTAACTCATTTTACAGGATATGTTTGAAAAATAATAGTTAGAAGCTGATTGGTTGGCACTATTATCTCTCTCCACTTGATGGCTATGAAAGGTTAGATGCATCTCCCCATAACACCACCCTCACTATAATAACAGTTTAGGCCATTATTGTAAGTTGATGTCCTAAAGAATAAACACTGTATTAGATGATACTATTTTAATAGAGCTAGTAAAGGGGTACCTCAGTGTATGCCTGCTGCTCCATCACCTCCACCACACACTCCCCCCCACCACACACTCCCCCCCTCTCCCCCCCAATGGTCCGTACTGCCCCCATATTTAACATGTTCCCAATGCTGCATTCCTCCTCTCCTTTTAGGCTATGGCCTGTCTCTCCTCCCTTGTAGTGGGAGCCATTGGGGCACGTGCATGTTGAAGATGGACAGACCATAGCAAATTATTATATAGTGCTAGCATTTCACCCAGCATAATAATGCACTTGCACTCTGTGGCCATCTGAAATATCACCTTGGAGAACAGTTAATTACAGGCGTTTGTTAGGAGGGTGGGCCTGACAGGTTGCTCTTTTTAAGCTGTCCTTAAATAATATAAAATATTGTCGATTCACTACACCAGCCCGAAGCTAGGACATCAGTCTGAGCCTGTTCTGGTTGTTTGTTGGGAATATATTTCTATAATGGCACAGTTTCTGCATATTGCAGCATCATGCTTTAACAGCCTGGATACAAAACTAAAATTACTATTGTTGAAATGTCGATAACCAGCCAGTTCGAAAATTTCAGTCCAGGCCAAACTTGTTCTTTCATTATCAGTCTTCCACTTTTTTTTTTTTTGATCTGGGCAAAGGGTTTGGAGGATGATTCATGTCAAATACTTTGGTAGCTGCTTGCCAAGGCCATTCCAAAAATGACAAGCTGTCACTGCTTGCCCAGACTGCGTGGTAAATTCAATTCCTTTGTTGTCATTTGTAAATAGCTATGACATGACTTGTTTTGATTTGTGCTCGCAAGGATTGATGTCCATCACTGGCTGGGCCTGTCAGAATATTTATTGCAGAGTTTTACTTAAAAAGAGGCGCAAATTTCATTAGAAAACCAGCCACGCTCCCATCTATTCATTGATTATCTAGATCTGTGTGTGTGACATCTTCATTTGTTTGTTTGCAAGACCCATAAAAAGTGCAAATCACCATTATTACAGAGAATATGAAGTATTGTACATGCCAATTAGCATTTAATGAGTTGGTAACTGCACATCTAATTATACAGGATGATAGTGACTCTACTTGATTGAAGAATGTTTTTTTTTTTGTTAATAGTTTAATTATTGTTAGAAATGATAACGCCATTATTTTCATAGCTTATTGTGAAGTCAGATATAATATAGTTTGCTGCTCACTTTATTGCCTAATCTCAACACTCCCCTGGGATGTGTGTGAGAATTGTGTATTGTGTATTGTTTTTCCAATATTCACTCTAAGGTTATGGTTCATTAACAGAAAGATAAGATAAATTGGACTACAAATTAATTTTATGGTGTTTATTTTTAAACATACAATGCTTTTGCTAGTATTTTTAGGCATTGACGTTATATGTTTTCATGTAGTATGTATATATTGGAAGTTTTAAACTTATATTTTTATTGAATGGTTTATTTTTATTTTTTTAACATTTACTTTTATTAAGATTTTTAATATTCATTTAACAGAGGAATTACAAAAAGGAAGAAGCGGAGGGATAATGCATTTATTACCCGGTCTGTAACAGCAACAACAAAATAAAACACACCTAAAAAGCATTATCTAAGTATATATAAACAGAAATCAGCCTCTGCAGCAATCAACATACGGGCTCCAGTAAGCTAATAATAACTACAATAGCTAGCGGAGTGGTTCTTTATAAAGATCAGTAGTAAATGATTATTCTGTAGACACAACATTGACATCACAGAAACCTCCACTCTACTAAATGACACAAATACCATATCAGCCTTCTAATAAACATGAAATATACGATTAAGGGTATAATTACATTCGATTCAAATGTATACAGCATGTTTTCAACTGACGTCATGCATCTTTACTATATCATCAGAACTTATTTTGCATAGCATCACTGAATCCACTATGCCAGACAGTCAGAAGTGAAGGTCATACAGATAAAAATGTTATATACAAGTTATGTAAAGGAGGTACATTGCAAGTCATGTAAATAAATATTAAGCAAATAAATATAATGTAGACAAAACTTACAATGTAGATAGAGGATGTGCGAGCATGAGACAGACAGAAGAATGGGCCCTGCACATGAGCGTTTACAGTCTAGAACAGTGGTTCCCAAACTCGGTCTTCAAGGCATCCTAACGGTCCAGGTTTTAAGGATAACCATGCTTGGGCACAGGTGACTTAAATAGTACCTCAGTCTTTTGATTGAACCATCTGTGCTCAACCATGGATATCCTTAAAACATGGACTGTTGGGGTGCCTTGAGTACCCAGTTTGGGAACCTATGGTCTAGAGGTAACAAAGTAGAGACTGCAGGAGGTATTTGGATAATAGGAACGGCTGGGACTTGAGGCACTTAGTGTGTAGAGGGTGTAGTGTGAGGTGGGAGTAGAATAGTAAAGAGGTTGGTTTTGAGGGAGCGCTTGAAAAATTGTAGGTTGAGGTAGAGTTTGACCAGATGGAGTAAGGAATTTAGTAAATGTGGAGTAGCATGGGAGAAGTCCTGCAGACTGGAGTGTTATGAGCCGTCATGACAGCTCATATCTGCTGCAGGTTTCTAGCCAGAGCTGAGATGGTTAACAGGCAAAGACAGCCACAGTGAGATTTGGTCCAGGCTGATTGCTCCCAGCTGGGAAGCCTCTGTGAACATGCAGCACTCAGCTGCTCATAGTGGTAATTACCAGAGGCTGGTCTCGTTTGCTCACACGGGATTGGCTCTGACTTCTGTTATAGGGCAGCCAGCCCATTCCTGCCTTACCAGAGATATTTTTGTGTAAGTCGTGCCATCCGGTCCCTGTTCATGTATCTGCTGTTTGGTATTCCTGGTTCCTGTCCTGGGTCTGCCTTGTGTTACCTTTAACTGTTGCAAGTGTACCTGGAACTTTCATTGTGCTGCAAATCCGCTCTGCAAGCCATTGGTGTTGTGTACTTTTGCTATTCCATCCTGCAATATATGTACATACTCATATCTCTTGCTGCTATTACACTCTACAAAACACACGCTAGTTTATATATTGCTAATCCATTCTGCATTAGATGTTATGCTGCAATTCCATGCTGCCAGCTGCATGTGAGTTTATTGCTATACCATCTTGCAATATATCTGTTTGTGATTGCCACTATTTTTTGTAGTTGTATTTATATGCAATCGTATTCTGTTATTGTCCGCAGAGCACACTGCTCTGTGGTAATTACCCTGTGATGATATTACATAGTATTGCTGATAATCATGCTACCTGTTATTAGTTTGCATTCTATCTTGCTTGTGTCCATCCTTTGTACTACTACTACTCCAGTTTTATACTGTTTTCGCAATACTTGCAAACTCCCGCTGTTTGTATAAACCCCTACTGTCTGGAGCTTAAGACCTGGCGGCAGCCTAAGTACAGGCGACTGTGTCGTACTCTTTGGGAACAACGGGCGGTTTTTATAGGCAGAACCCCACTCAAGAGTGACTCTAGGGAACATGCAAATACAGGGGAGATTCATGAGATGTTATCAGAGGGGAGGAGAGGCATAGGTCAGTGACATAGTGCCTGATTCTAAGGTGGGAGTAAAGCAAAGAAAAGAGCAAGTAACATTGCACCTGGACAAGCCATGTTGCCATGCAAGGGTTGCAAACACATTTTAGCATGCAGGATAAATACTGTCTGCTTCTGCATGTAACCCGCAAATACTGGAAAGCTTTATTTTTACACTGCAATTTAGATTTTGTTTTGGACATGCTCCCCTCAAATCTAAATCTCTCTGCACATTTTATATCTGCCCCACCTGCAGTGCAGCATGGTATTACCAAGTGACTTGCTCTTTATTGCTTTTCTCCCAACTGAATCAGTCTCATAATGAGTAGGTCGAGCTGGGGGTTATCTCTTAATGAGATATCAGAGATATCAGTAGGGTAAACGCAGGTGAGGGTGAACAATATGAATTGCATTATGCATGTATTGGGGAGCCAGTATAGCAATTTACAGAGAGCTGCTGTGGATGAAGAGCGGTGGGAGAGGACACTGATAAGTGAGAAAAAGACTAGAAATTATGAGTTTGCAGTAATCAAGGCAGGAGTTAATAAAGGAGTGGACATGTTTTTTGGTATTGTCCTGGGGGAAAAGTCAGCGTCTAAAAAATGTTTTTGAAAAGTGCAGACAACAAGACAAGAGACTTGATATAAGTCGATGATGACTCAGAAGTGCCAGGAGTGCGAAATTGAAAGAATAATGTTGTTGATCGTTAGAGAGAGATGACTGGAAGGGGAATTATTATCAGTTCCACTTTGTAGCAGTCGGGGACACAGGGTAGGAGAGTGGTGAGAGGAGAGGCAGATTTGAATATTGTCTGGATTGAAGTGATGTAAAGGCTGAAGGAGCATATTAGTTTGCTGAGAGAGGAGGTGTAAAGAGAGAAGAGCATATGGGCAAGATCACAGCCATAAGGACAGACACAAAACAATCAGAAATATTGGAACGGAATTTAAATTAGAGATACAATGAAATGGATCCATTCCAGACTACAGGATTGGAGTCTTTTGCTGCACAGGCTGCTCAATGTAGAGACCAGGCTACTTACCCCCTAGTAACGGCAAAGCCATTAGCTACAGTATAACCACTCTTGTGGTGATGCACAGTACTTGCCTGCCTTCTGCCTTAGAATGGCATTGCCACTAACTTTTTCTTACTGAATATGCTTAAAATATGTCCGACAGCACAGAACAATTTCAACAACATTTTTAGAATGTTTACTATATAGAATGCTCTATAGATTATACAGGAGCAATTTCTCCATTATAGACATACTATTGCAGTGGTGTAATTCATGCTATACTGTATATACTGTACAGCCGGATAGTAAACTGTACAAAGTAACATTGTGATGAATACATTGGACATTGATAGACCATCTGGGCAGTGGACATTTATCTGTCATCCTACTTCTGTGCTATACATTTTTTCGTTTTTACAGGATCACAAAGCAGTAGGAACAAAAAGTATTTTCTTCAAATGTTCTGCCTCTTAAAGAATATATGGCTATTTTATTGTTGTTTTTCCATATTTTTTTTTACTTGAAATAATTCAAGCCTTTCCATTTCTGTATACAGTATGTCCATATTTGTAACAGGTGAAAAAGAGTGGTGTGATTGTACACTTACATTATGCAGTACTAACCTTGGCCAATCCTCGGCCAGAATCTAAACAAATTGTCAATGTCATTTTACTTTATAATTAGAAAATAGTTATTTGCCAGCATGGATTACAAGTGCAAAGAGATTATGACTATCCTATTTGTATTAGTAATCTACACCCTGGTACATCTTGGCACTCTGTTTATTATTGTCCCAAGACTCACAATATGTACACTGGGAGATATTTCTGCTCCTCGTGCCATGAAGTCTATATGGAACACAGGATAAACTAGTAAATACACTGTATATACACACATCATATTGCCTTGGGGAAGTTTGCGGCGTACAAAACAACTGTTTTCTTATGCATGTCTAACATTTTCCTCCTGGAAAATCATTGTACAATGTTAGGTTATTACTTTCTGCGTCTACAGCAGCTATTTGATATCATTATAAGCATTTGTACCTTGAGACGGAAGTAAAACTGTTTTCGAAGCCTAAAGAGTACACATTTAGAAAAATGACTAATTTATTGCAATTTCTTTCTTTTTAGAAATACCTCCGAAACTTTTTCTCTATAATGCTGAAGTCTCCCACTTCTCCATTGCACATCGATAAAGTCAGCCTGACCCTCTCCAAGCACACAATCTGCGAGTTCTCACCCTTCTTCAAGAAAGGAGTTTTTGACTACAGCAGCCACGGTACTGGCTAAGAAGTCGTTGAAAGAGAAGGGAAAAAAGTGCCTTTTTATGTATAGAGTCAAAAGAAGAAGAAAAAAAGCAACAAAAACTTAATATGATTGCTACAAAGAACACACTGCACTTCCATGTAATGTCTTAAATGTTTAAACCATAGCACCACTTACCACTTGGCACATTGAATGATTTAAAGAGCTCAGCTGTCTTTGGCCTGGACAGACCATTCGCGTCACCCAATGATGTTCTGCCTTGCTAAGCAAAAATAAGAACAGCCAGATTGCCTACCACTGTGTTATTGGCCAGAGCAAGGTTACTTTCCAAACCCATTTCTCATAATATAAGACATATTTTATGAATCTTAATGACGGAAACTTTGAAGATATGCTAGGAAAGGATAATGCAGTCAAGGGATCTATATAGCTGATGTTGAACTGCAAGTTCCAGCATGTGCCAAGCGGACATTCTGGCACATTTACCACAACAGCTGGTGAACATAGGTTTGCCACTGTGGGGAAGATCGTCAAAGCAAACTCTCTCATATTAAGCAGAAATTGCATTGCCACAGGTTATAGTGTGTGTATCACAATTTCATTATTACACTCTACTATTTGTGCAATGGGACGAAGGTAGTCGTGGCAATTTACGATTGTATTTACATGTAATAAGCTGAGTGATACAACATTGCAGTTCAACCTGTTTGACATATATCACACATGTAGTGTTAAGGTCTCAGTGTAGCTGAGCCCAGGATTTCTGTCAGCAGTGCTGTAAATCTAACCTTCCTGTGATTGCATTTGACCACCAGGCACTTGAGGGCACCATAACAAACAAACATAAAGCACTAATATGTATTTTAATATCTTCTTTGAGGTAAGCCATAAAAACATTCCCTTGCCATACATTTAGTGGACCATCGAGGCGCCCACTGTTTATGGCACACAACAGTCCTGGTCATTGCTCCCTAGCAGTAATGGTTATTTACTAGTAAAGTGACTATGTACAGTCACTCACTGCAACCAATCAGCTTTGTTCAATCAAGTTAGACATTGATAGGAGATGTCTGCTTGTAATGTGTTACTGGACATTTGCGTTCTTAGCAAATAAATCTATCATAGAATGATTATCAAGGCAGGAGGGCAAAGGTCATGAATGTCCAATGCCTATTTGCTAGATCAAAGTCGCACATTATTTATGCCCTTGTCCATGGTAAATTATGAAAAAGTGAAGGCTGCCAGGGATCTGTCAGAGTTAAATGAAGCAACTTTCCAGTAATAGCGTTAAAAAAAATGTTAAATAGACTTTGTTACCATATGGCCAGATCTTTTTTCCACTTTAGGTACACGAATTTATGTGGCCAAACCGGTATATCCTATCAAGTACTATTGTGGTCGGATACACAATCAGATAATAGTTGTCACCCAACTTGGTTTTCTGCCATTCCTCAATAATATCTAAAAAGGTCTCAGTCATATTATAGATGTTGCTGAATTAGGTTGAAAAGAATCTGATTTGCTGTTGGAAATAGCAGATTTTGGGCACCTTAAGAGGTCACAAGAGAACGGTCTTCCATTTAGATGCTGACTTATTATGGTTTAATTTAATTCATTATGGTTAATTAATTAATTCAGCTTCATGTCTCCAACCAAATTAATACTTTAAACATTCTTTACTTGTATATCTCCACGCATAATGACATCGTTTTTACTGGTCATCTTCATTTAATTAACATATAACATATAAGCCATTTTAAATACTCAAAATTCAGATGCATATACAGTACAGTACTTTGTCTGCAAGATATGTGTGTTTGTGTGTGTGATTATATATATATGTGTATATACATACAGAAGATGCAGCACTCTGGAGGTCCAATCAATGAAACAACTGCACAACAATATATGCTTCACATAATATATATGTGTGTGTGTGTGTATATATTTATACGTTGTGTGAATATGTTTTCATATATGTTGTGACAGGCAATCTAATACAAGGAGAATATATATATATACATTATCTGTTAGCATTAAAAACTTACAAGCATTTTAGATCTGGAATATATTATGTACCAAGGTTAGTCATATATACTAGTTAAGGTTTTTCAGGGCTAATTAAGCAATACACTGCACATATTCTGTTTGTCTACGTTCCAGAGCATTTATGTCATTGACGTGTATAGATCTGTTGATATAACGATCTACAGTGTAATAAAATTTTTCATGAAATTTCTAATTAACAAAGCACTAAAAGTTGTTTTAAGTAGGCTATAATTACACCATAACTATTGAAAGCAAATGTGGTGTGTATATATATATATATATATATATATAATTTTTTTTATTTACTTGATTCGAGCTACCAAAGTTACTAGATGTACAGTGTATTCAGGCACATCTAGGTAACATGGTTACAGATACAGTACCTGGACTTTAGGTTACATGTATAGTCCTCATCTGTGTTTACAAATTCAACAGCTACAGTATTTCATTAGTAACCAATATTTTGTGCTGAAATCATAACTACATCTTATTGTGTCATGTGCATACCTTTGTACTGTAGCTAATCAATATATAAGTACGGATTGGGTACGGGATGCTGGCTGACAGAAGCCAGACGCCAGCACCCCAAGAGGGCTAGGATACAGACACCTGTCAGTAAGTATCTTAACCCTAATCCTAAACGCAGCCTAAACCTCCCCCCCATCTCTCAGCCTAAACCTAACCCCCCCCCACAGCCTAAACCTCCCCCCATCCCTCAGTCTAAACCTAACCCCCCGCAGCCTAAATCTAACCCCCTCCAGTACCTAACCCCACCACTTACCATCAGGATGCCGTTGGTCTAGATTCTGACTGGTGTCGGGATTCCGGGTTCGGCATTGTGAGCGCCGGCATGCCGACAGCCGGTATTTACACTACATCCCATAAGTACACATCAACTCAATGACATTTAATTTCCAAACATTATTTTAAATACTAACTCTACTAAACATATGGATGCTGCTACTGTAAGTGTATTGAAGGACAGACTGTTAACAGCAGATCTGAATACAGTGTGATTATTAGAATATAACCCTCCGTGGATATAACATTTGCGCTATTAAGCTGAACTAAAGTTTGAAGATGTTTCCCATTCTGCAGGAGAGAGTCAGCGGAACGGAAGTTCAGACCATGCGATATAATGACGTAATAAAGTGCATAAAATGTTTTGGATTTGTTTTTCTAAAAGCAATTTAAAAATGAGGAATTGAAATCTGGCTACTTGACATTGCTAAAGGTTTTTTCCACCTTCACACGACTTTAATTTATTGAATTGTGTATGTCATTCAGCAACAAGTAAAGCTATACACGAGGATATGTACGTCTTCTAGGTGAAAAACAAATTTTAGCATAATTCATTTTGACTTTGTGTATTTTGTATAATTCTATATATGTTTGAGATCACCTGTCTATATGTAAAGCCATATACTCATAGCAACGCTATAATAACAGTTTGTAGCACTTGCAGCCATAAATTATATGCGCCTTCTGCGTTGTTTTGTGTGTAGACATTTGCAGCTGTTGGGCACAATCGATTGGTTTTGTAGCTGTATTTTTTATATATTTTCTTTTGATAGAAGTGGAGCAGAATAATGATTATGCTTCGGTTATGTTACCTCAAGTCTTAACACTTTATGCACTGATTACCTATTTGTAAGATTCTAGTTTATAAATACTCAGATGCTCTTAATGTTAATTGCAATGCAATTAAGATTTGAAAGGCATGTGTAATATTTGTTTTGGCATGTGATCATTTTGGGCAATTTGTAAGCACATCAGGCTACATTATGTTTGTAATATTGTATTGTAAATAATGCGACTTTGTATACTTCATTATATATGCAAACACATTTTGTGTGATCATTTCTATGAATAATTCCAGATTACATTTTGACAATCTGTTTCCACTGAATTGCTAACGTTTATCTCTTGGTATGTATGGGGAGATTATCTACATGGGACTTAGACAGCCAGGTACTGTGACAATAGAAATGTCATGATTTCACACACAGGTTTAATTGATGTCACCTACACAGAGGAGAGAGGTGTCCATTGTGTCAGCTGATTTAACATTCATTCATCGGCAAGGGACCGGTGACATCACTGAGATGGAAGGCAGAGTTTATAGGGGATTGATAACCTGATTATTGGTGCAGCCAACACAATGGCTGTTTCTGCCGCCCATAAGCAACATGTACACTTTAATAATGAACGTCTTATCTTTGTGTGAACTTTTTTTTTTTATCTAGCAATATCCACTATGCAGACAAATTGTAACTATTGTTTCCTTTTTGTGATTACGTTTAATAAAAACGCTGGATAATGAGCTTGTCGCATTGGCCTATTATTTCATTAATAATAGACATTTGCTATTGTTCCGGATGCCGCCACAAAGACACTGATTTTACTTTGTCTTTTTATATACCACCAACAAAGCTACCATTGATTGTCTATTGTATTAGATTGCCTGTCACACAATACGTAGGGTCATTTTTAAACATTTATTGCTGTCTTAATATATTTTATATCAATTGTTTTAAGAGGAACAATGATTGCTGCTGGGTTAAAAATAATGTTTGTCATTAACTCTTTAGACCGGCTACTTTACAAAGTTGGTGCAACAGAGAAAAGCATTTTGTCGCATTCACAAATGTTATTGACTGATTGAGGTGGGGCTGTGGCCCACCCAATGGTGGTGACTGGACACGTCCATTCCTCCCACACACGTACAGACACAGACATGTACAGTGCATCGGACCAGGGTAATTAGGGTGATGTGTGATAGGCTCTGGGTGGGCTGAAAACATTCCTGTGAATCATAAGTGTCTTGGAATTCCTTTTCCAGTCTAGGCCTGATTCAGAGATGTATACGCTAATTTTTGCAGCTGCTGGGTCTTTGTATGCAGGGATTTAGCTAAGATATGCAAAAGCTGCAGGAGGTGTCTTAAATAAAATGATGTTCACTGCTGGCTTACGCGATCGGCTGCTGTGTCTGGAGATGCAGCGTCTGTTCAACTGCGTGAACATCTAAGTAACCCTTGTGTTTTGCAACATGCTCACTGCCGGCTTCTGTGATCACGCTGTTGAAGCCAGTGGAGCTGCGTCCAAGGACGCAGCCACTGACTTTGGCACTCACAGGAAACGGGGCCGGCACGCCCCCATTTTCTGTAACGCTCAGTGTCACTGTCCCCAACTGCCGGCAGCATGTCAATCAGGCTTTGACTTTTGGGGCGCTGTGACCAATATTGCTGGACCAGTTCTGCACATGAGCAGTGCGGCTCCTCAGATCATTAAACCCGGAGAGGTACAGTACATAAATATCAGATTTATGTAAATCTCTGAAGCAGGCCCTCTGTCCCTTGCTCTCAGTAAAACATGACTTCTACAGAAGAGGGAGCCTAGTGAGTTTCCCCCAAACAAATCTACCACAGATGATGGCCGTCAGAATGCTGATGGGTTCACAGGCAGGGGGCCAGGGAATGCTGAAGGGTTCCCAGGGAATGCTGAGCACAGGTCGTTATTAGATTATGGGGGAGCTTCATGAAACCTTCTAAAAAAGGAAAAGTGGAGATGTTATCCATAGCAACCAATCAGAATCTAGTTATTTAACTAATATAGTCTAGTAAGTGATAGCTAGAATCTGATTGGTTGCTGTCGGTAGGTTTGATCAATCTCACTCTTAATACCACAGATTCTAGGCCAATAGTGCTCAGCAGTAGAAATGATTTAGGAATACCTGTACATGTCAATAAGGGGAAATGTATCAAACCTGCTAAAAAGTGCTGACGTTGCCCACAGTAGCCGATCAGCTTTTACCAATCCTTTTATAGAATGTAGTTGATAAATGATAGCTACTGTAGAAGCTTATTTGTTGCTAATGGCAACTTCTCCACTTGTCCACTCTTTAGAAAGGTTAATGCATTTCCCCCATAGTAGCTTATAGGAACGAGTTAATTTAGTGGAAGTATGGATCATTCAGATGACCAGTAATAGCAGGGATGACTACAGCACTAGAGGTATTGCCCAGTAATAGCAGGGATGACTACAACACTATAGGTAATGCCCAGTAACAGCAAGGATGGCTACAACACTAGAGGTAATGCCCAGTATCAGCAGGGATGGCTACAACACTAGAGGCAATGCCCAGTAATAGCAGGGATGACTACAGCATTAGAGGTAATGCCCAGTAATAGCATGGATGACTACAGCACTAGAGGTAATGCCCAGTAATAGCAGGGATGGCTACAGCACTAGAGGTAATGCCCAGCAATAGCAAGGATGACTACAGCACTAGAGGTAATGCACAGTTTTAGCAGGGATGGCTACAACACTAGAGGTAATGCCCAGTTATAGCAGGGATGACTACAGCACTAGATGTAATGCCCAGTACTAGCAAGGATGACTATAGCACCAATGGTAATGCCCAGTAACAGCAGGAATGACTACAGCACTGGAGGTATTGCCCAGTAATAGCAGGAATGACTACAGCACTAGATGTAATGCCCAGTAATAGCAGGGATGGCTACAACACTAGAGGTAATGTCCAGTACTAACAGGGATGACTACAGCACTAGACGTAATGCCCAGTAATAGCAGGGATGACTACAGCACCTATGGTAATGCCCAGTAATAGCAGGGATGACTACAGCACCTATGATAATGCCCAGTAATAGCAGGGATGGCTACAACACTAGAGGTAATGCCCAGTTATAGCAGCGATGACTACAGCACTAGAGATAATGCCCAGTAATAGAAGGGATGGCTACAACACTAGAGGTAATGCCCAGTTATAGCAGGGATGACTACAGCACTAGATGTAATGCCCATAAATAGTAGGGATGACTATAGCACCAATGGTATTTCCCAGTAACAGCAGGAATGACTACAGCACTAGAGGTATTGCCCAGTAATAGCAGGGATGACTACAGCACTAGAGGTAATGCTCAGTAATAGCAAGAATGAATACAGCACTAGAGGTAATGCCCAGTAATGGCAGGGATGACTATAGCACCAATGGTAATGCCCAGTAACAGCAGGAATGACTACAACACTAGAGGTATTGCCCAGTTATAGCAGGTATGACTACAACACTAGAGGTAATGCCCAGTAATAGCAGGGATGACTATAGCACAAATGGTAATGCCCAGTTATAGCAGGGATGACTACAGCACTAGATGTAAAAGCCCAGTAATAGCAGGGATGACTACAGTACTAGAGGTCATGCCCAGAAATAGCAGGGATGACTACAGCACTAGATGTAATGCCCAGTTATAGCAGGGATGACTACAGCACCAATGGCTAATGCCCAGTAATAGCAGGGATGGCTACAATGGGGGAAGGGCCGGATCATTTGGGCATAGCAAAAGCTTTAACTGTTTGTGTTTGGTCCTCCTATCCACCACCTACATCCCACGGTCTCCCTGTGGACCCTATGGACTTCGAAGAAAGAGCGTTAACAAAGGTAAGTTTACCATAACTCTTCTTTTTACATCATGAGTCAGGGTTCATGACCCAGCAGTTAAATCCCCATTAAAGGTAAGCAATGACGCAATATTATTTATTGGAGAGTGAGGGTAAATGGGTATAATGCCTAGGGCCCCAAGTGGCCATAATCTGATACGGCCCCCAATGTTTAATTTTAATTCCTTTAAACTTCTTCCCACATGCTGGACATGCTCACTCCTGGCACACTTCAGGGAAGACTGCATAGAATGCATGTGCTTCGTGCCCCTTCCCTTTGCGCCATGGATGTGGTTCTCACGAGACTATGAGGAATAGGCAATGCCCGCGGAACCTCATTATTCGGAATAAAATTTTACGCCTAAGGTAGTGGCCATGCTAACAAAATGTAGGACATCTTCTTTTTCCTGAAAGAATTCTACTCCTGAGGAAGTTCTTCTGATCCCAATCTGTGTGCAGCTCACCAGTGAAATACAGTGTGTCGGTTTATGATATGGTAAGGTGTACACCATATTTGAATTATAGATAACCAGTGGTACTCATTACTATGTCGGAGTATTAATACCCCCATAGGAGCAGAAATGCTCTGCATATCTAATAGGAATAATTAGTGCCCAGTAATAGCAAAACCATCCTAATAATGTCTAATTGTAATCACATCTGAAGTAACAATGAGTAATGTGCACATCACACAAGTAATGACCAGAAATAGCAACAACCATTATTGACTTTATAAAACTCCACCATATAGTGTGAAATGCAAAATTACAGTGGATGTCCTGCAGCTTTTTACCAAACGTTCTCAGCAGATGGAAAAGGCCTGAAACACGTGAGGAGTAAGTATATTGCAGCCACACACTAAAGACACAGGGCCTTATTCAGCAGTACAATGCCAGGACCTGTTCTGCGCGGGATGCAGTCCGACAGTCGAAACGCTGACCACCGGCTTCCCGACTGTGCATTCCCAACAGGGGACAAATGATAGGCATCTAAATCCCGACACCTATCATCCGTATGCCAGGAGCCCAACGCCCGGCATACCGAATGACGGTAAGCCGGGTGGCGTGCGCAGACAGCCACGGAGGGGGAGGGTTAGGTTAGGGGCTCCCGGGGGGACTTGGTGTTAGGCTAGAGGAAGGGGGGTTTATGGTTAGGCAACCCCCCGTGAGACTTAGGTTTAGGCTGCGGGGAAGGGGGGGTTAGGGTTAGGCACCCCTAAGGGAGGGTTAAAGGGGGGGGAGAGGGTTAGTAATAGTAAAAAAACTTACCTGTTGGGATCTTCTCTTGCCAGTCTTCCAGCGTCAGGATTTGTACATGCGTCCGGCAGTGTTTCATACAGATCCCGTTCTGCGATGTGCAGAATGGGTCTTGCACGATCGCACACAGGCCCCTGTATGCCTCTGCTTGATTGACAGGCGACCTGCGTTCCTGGAAACAAGGTTGTCCATGGACGCAGATTCCTGGCCTTGCAAGCCTGCTTGATCTTAGACTTACTCAGCTGGCCGGCACCACCCAACAGCACGACCAAAGGTGATCACCGGGCTGCAACCTCGGTCACAGTCCTATGATCGCAGATGCAGCAAGGGGTGTCAGACACCTTTTCCATTTTTAGCAAGGATGGAATTGAAAAGTTGCTTGTGTGCTGCTTTGCAATTCCGCCCTCTGCTGAATCACCCCCACAGTCACAGACCCTTTCCAGTTTTGAAGAACATCCTGTTTCTATGTAGGTTTATACTTAAGATTCCAAATATTATTTAAGTCCATCTTATGGATCTTTTCAAGTTTATCAGTGTTGATCTAGGAAGATGCAGCCAGGGCCGTAGCTAGGGTAGTGCGGCCGGTGCCATCGCACAGGGCACCACAGGTCAGGGGGCGCTGTTTGGGCCTGTCAAATTTCTGTTTATTATCATTCTTGCTTGTAGCTTCCTCTTATTTCATCCCCAGCATCTCCTGGCCTCTCCTATTTCTTCCCTGGACCTTCCCCATGAAGCCATGGCCCTTTTTTGGGTGCATTATGTCCCTTTGAAAAATGAGGGGGGCGCCAATGCTCTTTCTGGCACAGGGCACAAAAAGTCTAGTTACGGCTCTGGATGCAGCCTCCTGAATAGCGCATAATGGGAAATATAGGCCTCGTTCCTATTATTACTTATTCTAAAAATGCAGCAAGTATCCTGCCAGTCTTATTGTGCAATTATAGTGGTTTAAAGACATAGGGGCCTATTCATCATTACTAAAAATTTGATGGAGATAAGTGGGTTTAGAACTCGCATGGAGTTCTACCTAATTACTGGAGGAATTCATCATTCCTCCTCTCCATAAGTATCTATTCCGAAAAGCTGTCATTTTTGAGATGATAGATACTTTTCCCTATTTCCCGAAAAGCTATCTACTCTAACTTACCACAGCTGTAATCAGTGCTGCGCATGGGCCGTTACATCCGTAGAAGCAGCGCATGCGCAGCACTGTCTACAGCTGCGGTAATTGTGTGTCCCCCCCAACCCTCCCTCCGCTCACCTCCCTGTCCCCCACTTACCTGGTTGCTGCACCGCCTCCGGCTGCTGCTCTGACACTGTGTTCTCCTGGCAGAACACAGTAAAGTTTAGGGGAAAAAACACAACTTTATTTTTTCTAAACTTTACTGTGTTCTGCCGGGAGAACACAGTGTCAGAGCAGCAAACAGAGCTGGAGGAGAGACCATGGAGCCACGAAGCGAGCCAAGGAGGACCTGCCCAGCTGAAACCAGGTAAGTATAACCCGCTATACGCCATCTGAGAGTGGCGTATAGTAACACCATCAAATTCCGAAAATACATAGTTTTGTGAATTTGATGAATAGCATAATTTCCATATCCCCATACTACGAGGAGTGTGGAAATTTACGCAGGTGGACTTAGCCAGTGATATCTCCTGTGTTAAGTGTCTTCATGAATACTAAAATAACAGTAATTAAGGAAAATGTCCTTAAAAATGTTTTTTTTAGTGTTGATGAATATGCCCCATATTGCCTACACATTACCCTTACTCTCACTCAAGAGTTAAAACTACATTTAACCAAAGAGAGTCACAAAATGAGAATAACTTTTTAGCAGGCAATAAAATATAGAAAAATGAGTGTTACAACTTACATATAGCAAATCTGGCAATTCAACGTACAGTGCATTGAATTATATTAATAGGAATAATTGGATGCAATTTGAGTTATACCTCACAATGGGCCTGATTCACAGTTGGAAATAGAGAAAGATAGCACTTAACTGTGTACCTGGACAAACCATGTTGCAATGCAAGGGGTGTAAATACATTAATTATTTTTTTTGCATGTAGGGTAAATACTGGCTGCTTTTACATGTAGCCCACAAATACTGCACAGCTTTATTAATCTACAATTTAGATGCCAGTTTGTACACGTCATTCCCAAATCTAAATCTCTCTGCACATTTTAAGTCTGCCCCACCTGCAGTGCAGCATGGTTTCACCAAGATGATCAGTTGAGAGAGATATCTCTCTCCATTCCCAACTCTGAATCAGGCCCAATGTGCTAAGCCTTGGAGAGTGACAAAGTGGAGAGAGATAAAGTACCAATCAATCAGTTGCTTATGAATGTGTTGTGTACACATTTGCCGGAACAGCCTCATTCTGGAAAATCCCTATCAAAATAAATAAGAAGCATGTTCAAAAGGGACTTGCATGCTAACGCTGCTGAGAAAGGGTCTATGCAACACTGCATGTCATTGCTTTGTGGGGGTTCTTGTTTATGGTGCATAGTTTTAGAAAACACCCATACAGTATTTCCAGCTTTTATTGAAATTAAAGAAATTAAGTCTAGTGAATGACCTAAAATGGCACAGAACAGCTAGAGGTTAAAATAAATATTATAGGTTAGAGTAGTGGTTCCCAACTTGGTCCTCAAGGCACCCTAACAGTCCAGGTTTTAAGGCTATCCATGGCTGAGCACAGATGGTCAAATCAAATTGACTGAGGTACTTATTAAGTCACCTGTGCCCAAGCATGGTTATCCTTAAAATATGGACTGTTAGGGTGCCTTGAGGACCAAGTTTGGGAACCATTGGATTAGGGAACATGTAGTGGGTTGAGAATGTTCAGCTGTTCTGCAGCAATAGAAGAGAGGCTTCCCTGGGCCATGAAGCTCCACCAGTGGACTACCGAAGAGTGGATGAAGGTCTTATGGACCTGTAAATCAAAATGTGTAATTTTACATTTTCTCCATCAGAATCACAGATTGTTGTTTTCTTTTTTCCCAACCTGAAAATATTTTAAACCAGTTGTCGGATTTGCTTACAAATCTAGATCACCCACAAGCATAGTAACTGAGCCACTTCCAAAATTCTGCCATTTTGTGAGATACCACAAATGCATATGATTTAAAGAACAAAATACTGACCATATTGCAAGTTCATACAGTCATGGTTAACTTAGTTATAGGACTATAAAGTTACAGATATAAAAAATGATATATAGAATAAATATTACATGGGCTGTACTATTACATTAAATATTTTGATACTTTTCATACTGGTATCTGACATGTGGAGGGAGAAGACTGAGACTTGTATAAGATGAATTAACCAAGACTTATTTATTAACATTTACTTCTATAACACCAGCATATTCCTTTCGCTTTACAATTGGAAACAACAATAATAGAACAAAACTTGGTAATAAAAAACAGACATAGAGGTAAGAGGGCCCTGCTCACAAGCTTACAATGTGTAGGCATTGATACTCAAGGATAGGTGCTACATATTGTATACTAGCTGATGTACCTGGCGTTGCCCGGGTTTAAATCTTCAAGTTAATAAAGTTTTATTATGTGTTGACTTCCAAATCCATCCAGTTGAAGACCCAGAACAGGCTCCCTGGGTCAAGGTACTGCCCGGTGCACCCTGCCATGAGGTCCGACCATTCTATTAGGCATTCGATACCAATTGCCACCCCTCTGTGAAGAATTCATCCAAATCCATCCAGTGGAAGGCCCAGAACAGGCTCCCCGGGTCAAAGTTCTGTCCAGCGTACAACAACGGGAGGTCCAACCAGGACCTCAACCCCCCTAGTATGTCTTCTGGGATCCAATGTTACCACTCTGTGAAGTTTTCATCCAAATTATGTGATGTCGTCCAAATCCATTCAGTGGAAGGCCCAGACCAGGCTCCCTTAGTCAAAGTTCTGTCCGGTGCACTCTGCTATGACCCCAACCACTCCATTAGGCATCCCAGACCAATTGCCACTCTGTAAAGTATTCATCCAAATCTATCCAGTGAAAGGCTCAGAACAGGCTCCCCAGGTCATAGTTCTGCCCAGCATACACCACCAGGACCCTAACCCCCCTAAAACCTAGCCAGGATCCAACTGGACCACCTCGCTTTGGTTACATCCCGATCGTGCAGGGTTGTCCGAATGTATAACCAGGCAGACAAACAAACAGATCACTGAATTTTATATAGAAGATAGATAGAAATGTAGAGGACAAATGGCCTGATTCAGCAAGGAACGCAGTTGCTAATACGCACGCAATTGCCCGACTGTTGCGTACTGCGCATGTGTATACATTGCAGTGCACTTGCGCGAACTAGCCTTTGCGATCGCAATGACTATGCAGAACCATCACAGAATGATTGACAGGAAGTGCCGTTTGTGGGTAGTAACCGGGGGTGGACGGCCGAACACATGCGCGCCAGTGTGTTTCAACGACATTGCAGGGGCGTGCATAAATTATCCACTGTGATGCCCAATGCAGCCTGAGACCTGATAGCGTGCGTGGAAGTTAGCAATATCTGAGTAAGGTCACAGAGCCTGTGCAAGTGTGCGTCAGGCTGCGATGGTACTCTATTGTACCGATGGTCTCGCAGTCTTGCTAAACATTACGGATGTGTGTAAGGTAAAGTGGGCGTCTTTGTGTAGTGCTGCGAGGGCATTGCAATCGCAATGGATTAGCGTATACTATCGCACTTGAACTACGTACGTAATCGCTATTGCATTCGCCGTTGCCTTCTGTAGTGAATCAGGCCCAGAGGTAGAAATATGGAACGATACATGTGAATTGGAGGGGGTGGCACTAAAGACATGGGCAGGGGTGACAGACATGTATAAAAGCTCAGTGTTTCTCTAATAAAAAGCTAATTATTCCCTTACAGTGAAAATCCCTTTAGTGCTGGAAGCTGATGGAAAAAAAGGGTTTCCTCTTTTTGCTTTACTCTGTTCTGCCACATTTCCCCTCATTATCTGTACGTTGTCAAGCGGCAGATGCATACACTGTTCCGTATTTGCATATATTAGAGGTCGGGTAATCTCTCCTTCTGGGCAGTGGAGGCCCTGTTCCCCTGAGGTGAAGGGTGAAATAAGGCTCCTTTCTTACACACCGAGGTCCTGATTCTGAGTGAGACGCATCAGCGGGCGCTTTTCCTTCCGCTAATGGCAGCCATCAGCCCGGCTCGTGTATGCAAGTATTTGTGCGCATGCATGCGTCCAAGTCACTCCGCTCACTGATTTTCTGATTGGAGCCGTTATCATTGGTATTGTGTCCTCCACACCATGCTGGGTGCCAAAGATCCATCAGAAACAGGCCTCCCATCTCAATCCATAACCTCCAAATGAGCACAGAAGTCAGACTTACACACCCATGACAGTCGCATGACACTCCCAGGAGACAGATCTGTACTGTGCATCCGTATGGCTACTGCCCTGAAACTGACATTTCCCGGAAACAGTGATCTGTTAATGGAGGCCTGGCCAACCTGCGGCTTTCCAGTGGTTGTGCAACCTCAATTCCCAGCATGCATTACCAGCTAATCAGTGGAAGGGTGTGCTGGGACTTGTAGTTTCACAACAGCTTGAGAGCCACAGTTTGACCAGGCTTGCGTTAATGGATTGGCCCTTCCGCTCTTACAACCCCCATCCGTGTGTGTCTGAATGGTATGGCGCATGCACAGTCTGTGCCCCTCCCCTCTGTCCCCTGTCTGTATCACTGAGATAAGCAGCAATACAGACCGCAGCCACTGACCCATCACTGACAGCTAGAGTAACATGCCTGTGAATTTGCCTTGTGATCAAAAAATTCTAATGTTCTTGTTTACCAAGAGATGAACTGAGTATGTTCAGTGACAATCATGCACTGTTTCCAAGCTTGTAATAAAGGTCTTTTTTGCTTCGGTCTGGTCCACCTACATGGGATGTAGTCAGTACATCGGCGCACACAATGCTGGTGGTCAAAATTCTGGCTCCAGAATCCCAATGGCTGCATTCCTGACTGTAAGGGTTAGAGCTAGGCACTAGGGGGAGGGTTAGGGTCAGACTGTGGAGGGTAGGGTTAGGCTGTGGAAGGGGAGCGTTAGGGTTGTTTTGACTGGGCAGGTGGCAGGTGGGGAGTTTTGACTGGGGCGGTACACCTGTCAAACCGTAACGCAGGTGTCCTAAGGCGAGCTCAGGGAGGAAAAAACCTCCCGTGGAGCAGAAGGGCAGAGATAGGGTCAGGCTGCGGGAGAGGTGGGCTAGGGGTAGGGTTTGGATACTTACCTATATGCGTCTGGATTTCCACTGCCGGGATTACGTTGCCGGGATTCTGACTGCCAGCATTATCACGCCAGGATCGCGTACCCAACCCACCTACACACTCCCCGGATCCAGGAGGGGGTGAGTCAGGGACATGATGATTCGTAGTAAATCACATCTTCACACCACAGGCCCGGCCACTTCACTTGAGTAGTGGGCAGGATTCGGAAGGAATATCTACTCTCATGGGATCTCGGAGATCTCCCCCAAAATCGTGAGGTTATGTTTTTCTAAAATTACCATTAGTATAGGGAGTACTTTATCACACAATACTAGCAGAGACCACTGAGAGGTCCTGGGGGCCACAGAGATAGAGATCTAAGCAGTTTATTCAGTTTATTTACCACTGCATATATGTGACAATGATCTGCCCAAGCACCAAAGAGAAAATACATATTCAAATAAATCTAATTTCACACTGTGCCACATAACATACCATAAGCAGGAAATTCTGATTTCAGTCCTCAGATATGTAAATGAACAATAAACTTACATGTTATATTTTCAATACTCTTCACAGACAGATTAAATGCAGTTTTTAATATCTAATAAATGATTGGAATGTCTTTTATCTTTCCTCAAAAGAGGGAGATAATGGAATATACGGTTAGATTAAAAATAGGCTTGACGCTTAAGAGGAATGCTTTGAAACAATTAATCCATGGGCAAATGTATTTAAATCCGATTCACCAGCGCTTTACATATGGGACATGGAGAAACATTGGTGCTTTGAAAGATAATAAGGGCTACTTATCAAAGTCCCCTGGCTGTAAAAGTGCAATTTCATTAGTTTTACATTTAAAGTAAGAGAATTAAAAGTCATCAGAATTCCAGCTCATCCTTCTAAAGTGTCTGATCCAGATTTTATTTTAGCATTGCATTGTCATTTGTTAAACTCTGTAAACTCTGCAGCTAAAATTACATTTTCACCCAACAACATCCATCCCCTACCCCACTTAAAAGAACCACAGGGACCTGTGACAAGCACATTCCGTGACAGCTCAGTATTAGTGACACTGCTCTGTATAGTGAGGACTTTTATAAGATAGTGACAGTTAAATGTCTCTTTCTCCCAGTTGACAACTGCAGGAAGAAATGCATTGTGGTTCTGGTGGGGCTGAGTTGTTCTGAATCTCTTGAGACCTTGCCAATGGGCCACTAATGTTTTCCTAATGGGAGGGAAGGATGTTGGGTAAAAATAAAATCTTAGCCGGAGTTACCATTAAATGTGAAAAATATGGCTGCAAGGAATCTGTATGACATACCGCCGGACTTAAGCCTGGCGGCTGTAATACCGACGCCGGAAGACAGAAAGCTGAAAATCCCAACTAAGGTAAGTTCTAACCCTAACCTTCTCCTCTCCCCCTCTAACCCTAACCCTCTCTTAGGGATGCCTAACCCTAACCCTCCCATCCCCAGGGGTGCCTAAACCTAATCCCCACACCCTAAACCTAACCCCCCCCCTTCCTGTAGCCTAATCCTCCCAGGGGGTGCCTAACCTTAAGTCCCCCTGGGAGTCCCTAAACCAGCCCCCCCCATCCTGTATCTAAGAGGTCCCGACGCCCGGCTCACCTTCGTTTGGTGTGCCGGGCATCGGGATTTCGGCATCTGGATAGTGATAGGCGTAAGTATTTCGACGCCTATCATTAGTTCCATGCCGGGATCTCACAGTCGGGAAGTAGGCGGTCAGCATTTCGACCACCGGCTTCCCGACTACATACCGGCTGGGTATATAATATCAGGAGTTACAAGTCTAGCCATTTAATATAGAGCATTAAGAGTATGAAATATACATAACTCATGCCTAAGAATTCAATAATTCCAGCATGAAACAGATCTTTTATATGGGGCTGGTGTCAAAATGGGTGACAAACTGTACAGTACCTGGAGCCAATAATACAATCATATAAAACAATAAATGTAAATGACTATTGGTTCCAGGGTTCCAGGTACTGAGCACACATGATGTTGGGGGGTGTAAGACTGAGGGAGCTGCGGAGGAGCAGGAAGTTGGCTCCGGATGCATCCTGTGACTTTCCTTGCAGTGAGCTGTCTCTCCAGGCACCATACAAGACATTGGTCACACTACCTTAGTTACGGCCCTGTAATCATATAGACATTGCCCACTTCACAGACCTCTCACTGCCCCCATCCTGCACGGTTCACTTTCTTCCTCCACCACCACTTCCTGGACACACTTACCGCACAGTGCAAATGCTTTATGATCATACACACAACCCCCCCCCCAACTGGGCATGCTCATTCCAGTCCACCCCTTCTGTGCAAGTACTAATGCTTGAGTACCACCTAGCCTTGCTAATTTTACTACCAGTGGTAAGTGTATCACCAGTTGAGAACCGCTGATGTACAGATGTGCCCAGCTAGTTTGTTGCTCCATATGCCATGTAGCGTGCCATGCATCTCGTGCCACACACTACGCCATGAGTCGCACCACACAGAAAGTTTCGAAATGGAACGTAGCGTAGCAGTGACAAAAAGTCATAACGTGTAATACAACTTTTTGTCCGCTAGGTGTCACTTTTCCTAAACTACACAGCGCATGCATCTGATTTCTAATGCATTTTCTATATCACCGCCCGACGAAAGGCAGACAGAAGCAGTGATTCTGTACAATATACTGTAGTACAGTGTTTTCCTCATGGAATCAGGGCTGTAGCAGAATGTCTAATAAAGTTTGAAATCATTAAGTGTGTGAGTCCTGTACTTTTATATAAAAATATTTCACAGGCACGCACAGCTCTGTATTACACACTGACTGTGTGTTTGAAGCTGCACACTTGCGTCAATGCCGGTGCTGTCCCAGACTAGTGATTTCATAACTTTAGTAGCGGGCTCTGTTTAAAAGAGGGGTCTCTGTATTACAAACTGAGTGTGCGTTTTAAGGTGCACACTTGTGGCAATGTTGGCTCTGTGGTGGCTGTCAGCTCCGGGGGATCACAATGGGATCTCTGGTGCATGCCCAGTGGATCCGCTCCATACGCCAGTCACGCTATGCCATGGTGTATGGAGGATCATAGCACTGCGCATGCCCAGTGGGTCGGGAGTCACACACAATGAAAGTGGGATCTCTGTATTAGAAACTGACTGTGCAGTTGAAGTTGCACACTTGCGGCGCTGTTGGCGCTGTCCCAGACTTAGATACTATAGTGATTTCATGACTTTAGAAACTAGTAGTGGGCTCTCTTTTAAAGTGAGGTCTCTGTATTACAAACTGATTGTGCATTTTAAAACGCAAACTTGCGGCACTGGGTTACACGTGGGTCCCAGCCAATGAGTGGCCACTACATGTAAAGCGGCCTCTGATTGGCTGGCGGGCTATGGGATTTCCCGAACGTCCTGTCAGCTGTCATTTGCAAAGTACTGGTATGTGTGACAACACATACCAATACTTGTCCGTATGGGTTCGGTTTCTCGGTTTGTTATGTTGCCAAGTCCAGGGATGCTACGGAGAGCAGCGTGAGGATGGAGGTGAGTATCACATCTTTTTTTCAGGTACACCCATTGGATTCTACATGGGACAAGGGGACAGACCATCTGGCACAGGTAAGTATGTGTGAATGGTATAGTTAGGTCTGTAGTAAAGCTGTACTATTTGTGGTGTCTGTGTTCTGTCTTTTTTTAACTTTATTTTACAGTGGAGGTAAGGGTGCCGACCGCCTGCTGGCACTTGTAGTTCCACAAGTGCCAAAGGGCAGGCATGCTGGCACCTGTAGTTCTACTGTAAAATACAATAGTTTGTAACTATTTAACACATTATTACCCCCGTTACACAGTTCAGGGGTGTTGGGAAGAGCCCTGGGCTTCAGACCAAGCCTGGGGTTTTGGGAGATAAGGGACCCCTTCTTGCGGGGGTCCCCACCTCCCCTGAGATCCCCGGCTTGGGCTGACTGGCTTGAGGTGTGAATGCTTTGGCCATGGACCCCCGGTGATAGGGTCTCCTGGCTGTGGCATTACACCCTGGTCGGTTTGGGTCTGGTGCTGGTTTTAAATATAGGGGGAACCCTATGCATTTTTTACCCCCCTATAATTAAAACCAGGACTGGCCCTGCGGCCAGGTGCTGGTTCCTAAAGTACAGTGAAACCCTACACGTCTTGTTCCCCGTAATTCTAGGAAACAGGACTGGCTGAGCAGTCCGGAACTGGTTATGGTTTTGGGGGGGACCCTACATCATTTTCTTTTTTTTATTTAACCCTTTTTTTTTTACTATTTACAGGCAGAAACATACATGGATCACACTGATCTGTGTATGTTTCTGCCAAACTCGCAGCTCACAGGCAGGTAAATTGATTTCACAAATTTTTACAGGAGTGTTGTCCATTCTGATGACAGTTTATAAACTCTCATCTTGGTAAATTCCCAAATCCTATCTTCACTAGTGAAAAGTTACTCGAGTTTAGCCGATGGTGAAGTGAAAAGAGTTTGCTAACTCTCCAGTATTTTCCCACAGCAAAGGAGATTTCTCTCACGAGTTTGCCATTAGTAAATTTGCGAGAAAAAAAATCCCAAACTCTCCAGAGATTGCTAATTCGAAAAACTTGAATCTTAGTAAATTACCCCTTATTCTTAAGGAATACTACATTGGTATGATTCCTATTGATTATGGTGTTGCTTGTTATTAAAACATTAAAGAATGACTGAAGTATATTAAATATGTGTATTTAATAATTCTTATGTTGCTTTTCTTTCTTACACCAGTTTGTCTACATATGCACCACGGAAAATGTTATGTAAGCAGCCCATTTAGATTGAATGCAAATATTAGCCATACTTGCCTACTTTTATTACGTCCTTTATGGGTGAAGCCGGGAGAGAAGATGCAAGCGTGTGGTGATGAGGGTGGGGCTGGATGATCCGAGTCATTAGGCCCCACCCCCTATGGGTAAAATGTATCCAATCTCTCTTCTGTGAAATTGGAGGTGGGGCCAATTGACCTATTTATCACAAAAACATGTCATATTAGCCCTGTCCCCTCCTCATGGACCGTGATTCCTGCCATTATTCTCCCAATTCTTCCCACTTCACTAGGAAGTGGACGGGATGCGGGAGAAACACCCACCCCTATAAGGGGCCCGGGGTAGGCTCCAAAATTTGGAAGTCTCCCGCATGTTACGGGAGAGTAGGTAAGCATAATGTTAACATACCCCCCCACCTTTCTGGCACTGTTTCACCCGCGTGCTGCAGTTTCTCAAGGGGTGAAGTGTGGTGGATGGGCGAGCACTTTCTTACTGCTGCTCTGCACATAGATTCCGTGCACATTGCAGCTACAGTAAATGGTGCAGAAGTGAGCTTGGGGGTGGCCTGATCAGGACACACCCCCAATGTGATGGCGGGCCTCCTCCTCTAAGCTCTCCCCCCTGTCCCACCACTGCACTATGTATGAGGCAGACTATAACTTGTTATGTGCTTATTACATGGGCTGGCCACACTTGCACTAAAATCACACATTTGGATACCCCTGTCCGGAAATTCTGCGTTTGCCCCTGCAATATTTATCAATATTGCTGCAATAGCAGTCATAGGCCCTCATTCAGACCCGGACGCAAGTGGACGTTCGTACGTTCGACGTACGTACAGAAATATGTTAATTCAAGCGCTCGCTCGTAATTTCGAACGCATGTAAACATCCTCCCCAAACTCTACTGACCCCTCCTCTAACTAACGAGCGTGCCAAATAGCGAGCGTACATCCCCAATGTGGCTTGCAGGGAACGCACGCACAAGTCCAACCCGGAAGTGGTCCTGTCAGATTCCGATTACCTGCTCCTTTATTCTGCCTACCTCCCACAATCGTATCATGCCAATCAATATATCAATTATCTTAATTGCTAGTCAATTTTTTTTTTTTTTGCAATGCAATAAACTTTACTCTTATCTGTGTTTGTGTTTACCCGCAGAATACGTACGGCTTAAACATTCGCTTTTATTTGTCAAAATACATGTTTGAGCCAATTATCCATTTGTTTTCTTTGTTTTTAACCACGCATATTTTACTGGGTTCATTTCTTTATTTAAATTAGCTTACGCATGTCACTGCATCAAGCCTATCATAACTCACAATAGATTTGTGGCCCTGTCGAACACATGACTCATACACTAACCAATAGAATTTGTCCTGTTAATTACCCAAATACATTAGCCAATCAAATTTTTTTTCGGGTCTTTATTAAAATTGTTTTTTATAAAATACACCATTGCCATCATGAGAGCCTCGGCATTCACCAGGCGCGAGCTGATGGTGTTAACCGAGGTGATGGACAGGCGGATCACCAGCCAGCCTCCCCCCATCACCAATAGGGAAAAACGTTCCGCATATGCGGAGCTACGTGGCCGCCTGCGTTCCTTCGGCTCACGCCGCCAGATCGGCCAGCTGGAGCGCAGGTGGTCCGACCTGCAACGGCGGACGCCCCGCTTGCTGGCATGCTTTCGCATGCAGATCGCGGAAAGTAAGTTTTTTGGACTGTGGTTTTCATGTTTATCTTTGTGGCCCTAACTGCATGGGCATGTTTTCATGTATGGCCTATTTATTCTTTGTACTCATATCTGCATGGGCATGTTTTCATGTATGGCCTATTTATTCTTTGTACTCATATCTGCATGGGCATGTTTTCATGTATGGCCTATTTATTCTTTGTACTCATATCTGCATGGGCATGTTTTCATGTATGGCCTATTTATTCTTTGTACTCATATCTGCATGGGCATGTTTTCATGTATGGCCTATTTATTCTTTGTACTCATATCTGCATGGGCATGTTTTCATGTATGGCCTTTTTATTCTTTGTACTCATATCTGCATGGGCATGTTTTCATGTATGGCCTATTTATTCTTTGTACTCATATCTGCATGGGCATGTTTTCATGTATGGCCTATTTATTCTTTGTACTCATATCTGCATGGGCATGTTTTCATGTATGGCCTATTTATTCTTTGTACTCATATCTGCATGAGCATGTTTTCATGTGTGGCCTATTTATTCTTTGTACTCATATCTGAATGGGCATGTTTACATATTTGTGGTGTTAAAAATTAGCGTTTAACAAGGTCATGTTCTAAAATAACCACAATTTGTTTTCCATCTTTTTGGGGCAGAGCGAAGACCACGGCATCATCGCCGTCAAAGACGGCGCTCTCGGCGCCTCTCCCCAACCCCCAGCCAAACATCCTCACCCCAAAATTCCCTAAATTCCCCCTCCTCCCCAGCCTGCACAGACCCTGGCGGCACATGCGTCGGGGCTCCTTCCCCTCCATCCCAATTCCCCCTCCCCTCCGACCACCCCTCTCATAACTACCCCCTCCCCTGAATCCCAAATCACCCCTCCCACCTCGTTGGGGAATGTTGCCACCTCCGAGGAGGACGAGGGAGTTGGTTCGGGGCCAGGCGTCATTTTGAACGGTATGTTTCCCTTTTATCCTTTTTTGTTTTTTTAAATGTTTGGATCTAATCCTGTGTCTGTGCCTTTTCCTTTTTTTGGTTTGTCAGAATTTGGGGTAGATCTCTGTTTGTCTTTACCTTTTACTGCTGATTTCCCCATACACATATCCCATCTGTTAAAAATTTTTGTTTTATTGTGCAATTTTTTGGTTGTCCAGTTTTGTGTCCTTTGGTTTTTGGGTTAAATGTGCTTTTGGTCACAATATTGTCATTTTTGGATACCTTTGTTTGGCTTGTTTTTTCAGTGGGTTTCATTAATTATGTATTAAGCCCCACACTTTTCTAACCCACAGAGGACCAGAGGCGTTTGGCGGACCTAGCCGGGTGCGTCCAAAGGATGCGGGGCCACGTCATCGGGCTGCTGGTGGTCCTTGACCATATGTCTGGGATCCTGCGTCCCTAATTTATTTTTGTTATTTTAAAATATTTGTATTAATGAAAAATTTAAACTTAGCGTTCTGTCTCATTCCTTGTCTCCAAATCTTAGATTGTTTACACTGACATAAGTAGACTCTTCCAGCAAGTATTTACAATTAATGTCACTAAGATTGTGTGTTGTAGTTTTTTAGGAAACAGGCACATGAAACAGCTAACAGTAACAATCTGCTTGGGCTTTTTTGGTGTGTGACAATTTATATATTACTACATTTTACATGTTCCAATTTGGGGGGCAACCTGCTTAGGCCGAGATTACAAAGCCTACTGATTGTACATAATACCTTTTGGTGTTGGTTTTGACCCAGAAAGCATATTTAAATTTAGTTCAAATTGTGACATTACAGGATTAACCCTTAAGCAATTTTAACGTGGGTGAACCTGGTTACACTTGCTTGCAATGGTCAATAAAATTTGCAAAATTACACTCTCAAAACATTTATTCACAACATAACTAAAAAACCAAAGTGTTGGCTCACAAACAATACACACAGTGATAACAAAAAAAAAACCCCATCAAACACCATATGAAAAAAGTAAAGAAAAATCAAGAACTGGTTGACGAATGAGCATGCCAACATGATTCCACAAATGTTGCGTTTCAATATTGGTTCCAGAATATATATCCAATGTGTCCCCATGAAGGTTTGTTTTGGGTAGCAGGAAGTAGTCATCTTTTGAGTCCCAAAGATTATGAAATCAAACAGAACATGGGAAACAAAAAACAAATTAATTAGATGGTCTCCAAAAATCCTTACCACATTGTGTCAAAGAACTTCTTTGGTGCCAATAATTACCTAAAATATCTGGCCACCACATCATCGCGTATGGCCCCCCCACATACTGACCTCCGACCAACCTCGGGGGGCCATCCTCAGGCAAGGCATCCTCTGGCTGCATTGGGACACCACTCCTTATGGCGATGTTATGAAATATCCCACACAGGACCACAATTTTCGAAACCATATCCGGCAAATACATGAGCTCGCCACCAGAGCGGTGGAGGCATCTGAATCGGCCTTTTAAAAGGCCGATACAGCACTCCACCACTTGCCTGGTGGCTGTAAGTGCGGAATTAAAATTACTTTGTGCCCTGGTGTGGGAGCCAAATAAGGAGTGAGCAGCCAGGGCGTGCAAGGGTAGCCACTGTCTCCTGTGAAAAAGAAGTGACAACATCAGGATCACTGTGTATCAAGCTTAACATTGTTATGTACTAAAGGTCTCCACTTACCCAGAAGCCACGCATCACCAGCTTGTAGGTTGTTTAATTTGTGCCATATCCCTGATTGCCGGTTGACGAATGAGTCATGTGCACTTCCGGGTAATTTTGCATTCAGGGACAGGATCTGGAGGGAGGCATCACATACCACCATTACATTCAGGGAGTGATAGTGTTTGCGGTTGCGAAATATGGCCTCCAGCCGAGCTGGAGGCTGAAGTGGTATGTGAATACCATCCACAACCCCTATGATGTGTGGGAAGCCAGCTATTTGGTAAAAATTTTCCTTGACCACACTAAGGGCACCCATATCCAAAGGCATTTGAATAAAATGATGGAGGTGCTTGAAAAGTGCCTCCATCACTGCCCTCAGGATCCGGGAAAAGGAGGATTGGGAGATTCCCGCCACTATTCCCACCGTTGTTTGAAATGATCCTGAGGCACAGAAATGTAACACCGCCATAAATTGCGTAAGTGGTGGTATTGCTGTAGGACTGTCAATTTGCCGCTCAAGATCACTCTCTATTAATGAGAGAGTGTCTATGATGATTTGGGGCGGAAGACGGTAGCGTCTTAACACCTCATCATCGGGCATTCCAAAAAGGGTGACACGTGTTCGATATATCTTGGGCCTTGCACGCCTACGATGCCAATGCCTGGGACGAGATTGAGGTTGGTCAGCTTCCGGGAGCATGGCCAGAACAATCCGACCAAGATCAACCTGAAATGGCAAGAATTGAATGTAAGGTTTTTTTGGCGAAAAATTACTTAGCTTGACGATACAATCCAATGATGCTTACATGCCGGGGTATTGTCATGATGTTCCCAACAGATAAATAATAACAAATAAACAATGCAACAATTTAGGGTGGGCATTTAGGAATCTAAATTGGGTGCAAGACAAAACATAAAAGGGGAGAAACACATTTGGGCAAAGAGCAAAATGACAGTGCGCAGACTACCTCAATTTGGGCCCAAATTTAATAAAAAATTGCTAAAGGGAACTCACAACCAATTTCACGGAACAAAATAAGCAGATAAAAAAGCACTAATTAGTTCGCAAATACAAGTAAAAAAATACGCAGATAAAAATGCGCTAATTAGTTCGCAAATACAAGACAAAAAATAAGCAGATAAAAATGCGCTAATTAGTTTGCAAATACAAGACAAAAAATAAGCAGATAAAAATGCGCTAATTAGTTCGCAAATACAAGACAAAAAATAAGCAGATAAAAAAGCACTAATTAGTTCGCAAATACAAGTAAAAAAATACGCAGATAAAAATGCACTAATTAGTTCGCAAATACAAGACAAAAAATAAGCAGATAAAAATGCGCTAATTAGTTCGCAAATACAAGACAAAAAATATGCAGATAAAAATGCGCAAATTAGTTCATACATTTCGGAATCACAAAACCAAAGGTTAAAAGTGTAAGGTCAAGCAAAGTTGCGTAAAAAAAAAACATGAACATTTAATAAACAAGTGAAAAAATAAACTTACCACATTTAATAAACAAGTGAAAAAATAAACTTACCAATAGAGGATATATAAGTCACCGGATAAAAAGGTCGTTGGGGCAGAGCCAAAAGAAACCTAACAAAGGAGAGTTTTAAAAAAATTAACGACCCAAAATTAACAAAAAGAAGGAGACACAAAGTGAACAAAAGTAAGACGGGCAAAAACTTACCAAAAAATAACACGACAAAGAAAACAACCACACCAAAAAAAGCGAACGGAAATAAAAACTCCAAAAAGACAAACCAAAAACAACTCCAAACAACGCCAAAAACAAATCCCGCCAACAATCCACTCCGACCAACGTAACCTCCAACAACCAACACCCGCCACCTCGACTCGAGACGCCCCAAGCCATAAATAGTGTTTATTTTCCCGCACAAATTAAGGAGGGATCATAGGAACGCATAATCAATGATGCGGACGAAAAATAAGGACGCATGTATAAATACGTCACGACCCAAAATACTGGTGTATTTCTTGTTTGGAGGTAAGAAATGGCTACAGACCAGGGAAACAATGGCCAAGAGTCTGCCGGTAAGTATTTCATGCATTTCCAAACAAGGATTATTTTGAAACATAATATAGTGCAAGTTTGCAAGCTTTAATTTCTCAACGTTTAAACAAATAGGTGAGGAGGATGACATGGAAGAGGCTGCTGGGCCCAGTATTCCGGCCAAAGCAGGGAAAAAGAAAAGGCAGCCACAATTCACAAGAAAGGATATGGAGGTTTTGGTTCAGAAGTGTGTGGACATCCTGCCACAGGCAGACAGGAATATGGGTGCAAGCCAGAAGTGGAGAATGTGGGAGGAGGTAGCCAGTGCTGTCAATAGGGTGGGTGATTATGTCCGTCTAGCCCGGGATGTCAAACGGCGGTAAGTAAAAACTTGCCCCCCCTAAAACCAAAACCAAAAAAAAAAACGGAATAATGGTTCCTTTTTCACCCACAGATGGCAAGACTTCAAATATCGCCTGAAACAAAAAATGGCGGACAGGGCTAGGCATGCAAGGGGGACAGTGGGGGTCCCACCCCTGTGTCATTGGAGTTGAATGATTTAGAAGAGCTGGCACAGGGGTGTGTGCAGGCTGTGGAGGTGTTTGGCGTGTCCAACATGGATACGGACATGCCAGACTTTGCGGCTCCTCATGTTGTCCCAGGTAAATATTGTGATGTAACCAACTCTGAAATGTTATTGTGCCAATATGTAGATTCTAATGTGACTCTTTTCTCATTTTTCAAACAGAGACACAGGCGGATGAGTCTGCTCCAGAGGGGAGCCTTGGCCGCAGAATTTCTGCTGGCTCTGCAGGGGAGGAACTAGTACATCCGGCTGAGGACCCTGCAGAAGCCAGTCCAGGGCAATCCCCCTCGCAGGCAGTGTCCCTCCTCACAGAACTCAATTTTAAATCGGATTTCCATACGGAGATTCTGCAGAGGATGGACGCCAGTCTGGTACGGGTGGCTGAGGCCCTGGAGCAAAATGCTGCGGCCAACGTGACCATTGGTCAGGCCCTGGCGGAAAATACCAGGGCCAACATCCGCATCACCAATGCCCTGGAGCAGCTCGTTTGCCAGCACATGGTGGAGCCGACCTCCCTTCCTGCCGGAACATCAGGATCCTCCACCTCTGGCACAACATCAGCCAATCCTCCAAATGTGCCTAGCCCTGTGCCTAGTCCAGAGGCCACAACATCTGCCTCTGGACAGGCCAGCCCGATGACATCCCGGACCCGGTCTGGCGCCCACCCTCCCCCAGCCAAACGGGTGAAAAAACGTTGACAGCACTGGCTACTTTTCCCACATTCCTTCTGTGCTTGCCCATATTCCTTTCTGGCCAAAACTTCCCTCTCCTTTCTTGTGAATTGTTTTTAATTTTTTGATTTAAGTTTCCATACCTTTTATGTTTGCACTAATTAATTTTTTTTTTGGAATAACACTGCCAAAAATGTTTGGGCAAAAAATGTGCCAGAAATTGTTTTTAGTTTCCAATAAAATTTAAAAAAATGTTCGACATTGTATTCTGACATTATTTTAGAAATGGTTTACAGTTAATCCTGGCCCACAAGGCAAAAACGACCTCCCAAAAAATTAAAACGAAAAAAAAGAAAAAAAGGGCACTTTAAGGAACACTTTAAAATTTACATAAGGATGCAAATTCTCCAGACAAAAGCAAAATGCAAAAATACACACAAACATGATGACATTATTGTTACAATAGCACAAAAACCAAATACAAACAAAAAAAAACATACCTACAAATGTACGCTAATTGATTGTGTAATCCTGAAATTAGCAGCTGTGATTTCCACCTGCGTACGGTTTTGTGCTAACCAAAAAAACTGTTTTCAAAACACATTACAAGCTGGTTTTCAATTCAAAACTGATTGATTTTCTGACAAGCCGTGATTAATCGCTGAAACATCGTGGAGGGCCGGGACGGAGGAGAAGGCCATCGCCAATGTGGTCGAGTAATCCAGACCCCAAGCTGTGCGAGCAGTTTGAACGGAAAGAGGATCATCCAGTGACGTATGACTTGGTACGAACACATTTGACGTTCGCATCAGATAATGTATGTACGCCCAAAAAACGCCTCGCCACGCCTGCGTTTTTCCATCTCCACCCACGTCAACGCCCAAAAACGCCCTGTTCTGTCAATCACATTTGACATGTCACTTCCTGTACGCAATTTGACGAACGAGACAAAAAAACCTCGCAATATGCCGTACGCACATGCGCAGTGTTACACCGACGCATGCACGGTTTCTCAACATCGGAACGCAACGAGCGTACTGCTGTTAACGAGCGGCTCTGAATGAGGGCCATAATACCCAAATGTGCAGCAGATCCGCAGAACCCAAGGGTTTGGTGCCGTTGTAGGCAGTGGGAAGGAGATGTGATGGAAGGAAAAGCACGTAAGGGAAGAGAGCTTACAGTCTAAAGGGGAGGGGAATACAGACAGAAGTGACACAGTGGGTTAGGATGAGAGCTGGAAGGCTTTAATAAAGATGTGGGCCTGTTTTATTTCAACTGCTATCAAGGTGTGCCAAAAGGGTTGTGAGGTGGAAACTGATAACCTGGGTTTATGCTTGCTTGACGGGGGGCTCGGGCCAGGCATGAAAGCGGAGGAACATCCTCCACACGCACAATCTTATTTGGCCAAGGCTTGACCTTGCCCTTGTGCATTGCCATGCCCTCCCTTCAGCAATAAGGCCCGCCAAAGCTGTGGTTACCAGCCGCACAGGAGATACACAATCTTTTTTTTTTTTAAATAACAGTATTTCTTTAATTTTTAAGTGTCAAAGAAATATTATGCTACTATATCTGCATTAGAGTAAGCCTCTTTTTGTTCAATGCAATATCCCCTCTTTTGGAGTTTAACAAAAAATATATGAGTATATAGTCTTGCCAAAATAAAACTAGTTATTTACCATATTAATGCGTGTTTAGCGTCTGGGAAACTTCAGAGTAAATTACTGGTGTGTAAATTATAAACACAATCTTTGTTTTGGCAGAACACTATTTGTGCACAGGCCACAAAGGATTCGGCCATAGACGGGGAAGAATACTACATTGCTGGGTTCCATAGAAAACGTAGGAGTGAGTGTAGTTCACCCTCCCATGCCCCCTGCTCTGACCTGGCTGATAAGAGAGGGGAGCAACAGTTAAATCCAAGTTTGGTGCCAAGAGAACTTCTCTAAAATTGGCGGTTGCTCATGTTTTATACCACTTTTACGTAAATAAGAATGGTTTAGCAATATCCCAAAACAGTTGCTAAGTAAATATAATTGCTACAAATAGCGAAATATGGGCCTGAATGAGTAGAGTGCACTGCTGAATGCTGAATGCAGATTCCCGATGTCTGCGCATGTGCAGAACGGGTCTGTGAGGCCGCACGCAAACTGTTTGTGGGCAGGGAGGGGGTGGCGATGCCCTCCGTTTCAGGAAACGGAGGCATGTCGGGGCCATTGTGGGGGAGGGAAGAAGCCATGATCTCTGGAGATTTCCTAGCCTCTTCCTCTAAAGTGCGGCGGCCGGCTGCGGGACCCCATGGGTCACCACAGCCGGACGATGGTACGCAGAATAACCGATGCTGCGTTGGACAACGCAGCTCGGTTAAGTAATGCACAGGAGGCATGATGCCTCCTGCTGCATTACCATATCTGCAAGGATCGCAATTGCAAAGCTGCCTGCGTGCATACATCATATATCTATAGCCTGCGTGCATACATCATATATCTATAGCCTGCGTGCAGCTTTGCTATTACGATCCTTACAGAATCAGGCCCTGTGTCTTATTTGGCAAGGAACACAACAAAAATGTCTTTTGTGTTGAAAAAGGTAACCGATCTGGCGGTGAATGGGACACATTTTAGAACGACGCATGACAGATTTCTGACATAGTAATATAAGTACTTTCTAACAAGCATGACTCATAGAGAAAATAATATCTCTAATCTTTCAACTCCAAAACATGAAGTAGCAATGCCATCGGAAATGAATCACCTTTTGAGGGATTTATAAAAAAATATTCAGTGGTGATGAATCAATCAGCTTTGCTGGACCTGTCTAGGAGAAAATAAGCCTTTCAACATCGCTGCTCTTTATTTGATACACTGGTGTGAGCTGCAAGATACTAATATGCTTTTCTAGGATTCAGACACAATTTTCAAGCAGCATAGGCATATTTATAATTGGTGCAGGGTGTGTGTGTGCACGGGCCTCTGGGTCCGGAAGGGACCTGCACCTAAAGTTTACCTACCTTGCTCCAGCAAGCGGGTCCCTTCTCCTCCGCAACCCACATTTATTTGCATAAATTAACAAATGTGATGAAAACATAAAAAAATACAAGATAGCCCTAATATTCCCATAGTGTCACCAGTGGCGTCACAAAGGGGGTGCGGGCCGCACCAGGGTGTCACCCGCCTAGGGGTGACACCAAGGTGCAGGCTCCCCCTCAGTGACAGGAGCCAGGAGCTGCACTGTAGCATTAAGTGCAGCACTCGGCTGCTGTCACAGTAAGGGAGCCAGCACTGCCCGCTTCTCTGGCACCTCACACCACCCCATTGATAAGTTTAACCACAGACCGGGGACCGGGTTCGTCCCGCAAGGCCACGCCCCCTTCCTGGTGCCACAACCCTTCCCCCAAGACCACGCCCACTTTTGGCAGTGCACGGCTGCGCCACATGCATGGTATCCCTCCCCGCACCGGGTGTCACCGCGGGGACGGACGCCACAGAGTCTCATCACAATCATTACTTTTTTGTAAACCATGCGTTTAGCTCAAAAGAGCATCATAATAAAAAGAGCTAAAATCGCTGCTACAGACTAACAATTCAAAAGATCTACAAACATAAAAGAGAAGTATTCTCTAAAGAGGAGATGTATCAGGCCTTCTAAAGAGAAAAAGTGCAGAATTTCTCCATAGCAACCAATCAGCTTCAAGCTACCATTTATTTAGGACAGTCTGTATAATGTCAGCTAGATTATTGTTTGCAATTTCTCTACTTTATCTCTCTAAAGAGCTTAATACATCTCGCCCTAAGAGAGAGACAATTGTTTTAGTACAATTCATAAGGCACTGCTAGGAAATCGCTATGAGAGTAATGAAATGTGTCAGCCTGGGATCCTATTAGGAGAATTCAAAGCTGTGGACAATGTATTTAGCCTTCAACCTTTACTGTGGATTCATCCACCCTAGTTACTGGCGTATCACCAGTGTGACTGACATTGGTGTCTTCAAACCACGCACTGGCCCATAGTGGCTCGGTGTCTCCCTCAAATAGTGTCGCAATCTCTTCTCCTTAAAGTGGTGTAATAGAAGTTTTGCTTTTAGTGAGTCACAGTCTCACTGTTAACAGATGCTTAGATTAGCTGTGCATACTGCGCCTTGGGAATATTTTGTGTACTTGGTTAACATTGTACTTTTAGTCTCAGGAGCGCATTAATGCCCGAGGGGGTTCATTTGTAGCGGACCCCCTCCTCTCAGCTGTGCCCCCCCCCCAGGTCAGCATCTTGCCTTGCTCTGGGTCGGTAAGCGGGTCTCCTTCTTCGTGGTGCCATCTTCCCTGTGATATTCCCTGTGATGTCCCATGTGCATTAAAGAGTAAAGGCACAGTGCCAGAGTCTTTGCTTTCACTGCACAGTGCCTTCTTCCCATAGATGTCACCGAGAAGATGGTGTCGCGAAGAAGGAGGAGACCCGCTTGCTGGAGAAAGGTAAGTATACTTTGGGTGCAGGATGTGCCAGTGGCCCAGGTGCACTGCACACCCTGCACCCAATATAAATACGCTTATGTTCAGACTCTCTATCTCACGTTTGCCCTATGGAAACATTGGCATTGGTCTAATTTGTTTCTGGCCAGACCTGGTAAAAAAAATAACTAAACTAACCAAGTAACAACTGGGCCAGGTACGAATAAGACACAACCAGTGGCGGCTCCAGAGCTGCAGCTCAGTCCAAAATTCAAACAGGGAAGCCACACCAACTGCCAGTGAGTATCGGCCAGTGATGTTTGGCAGCTTTTGAAAGGGCAGTTGGTGTGGCTCCACTATTTGAATTTTGGACTGCGCTGCAGCCCCCCCTATGGAGCCACCACTGGACACAACTACAGTAGGCCGCAAACGACAACACACACTGAGTGAATCAGGAGATACAATAAAGACATTGGTCACCTACAGTGGGCTGTTCTTACATGCTAAATGCAAAACTTGTTTTTAAATAAACTACAAATATGTCTGCACTCTCACTGTGTAAATTGGATACAAAGATAGTTGAATGGATAAGATTAGGGCTGCAGGATTGGAAACAGAGAGTTGTAGTAAACGCAGTGCAGTCTCAAGAGGGAAATGTTACCAGTGGAGTACCTCGGGTATCTGTACTTTGACCAGTGCTTTTTAATATCTTATTTGTGACATTGCAAATGGTATTGAAGGGAAACTATGCATTGATGCAGATGATACAAAGGTATGCAACAAGGTAGACACACCAGGAGGGGTAAAACAAATGACTGATGATCTAGGTAGACTAGAGGAATGGTCAAGAACGTGGCAACTACAGTTTAATGCCAAAAAATGCAAGATCATGCACTTGGGTCTCAAAAATCCAAAGGCTAAATATAGTATTAATGGCACTATACTGGAAACTACTGAAGAGGAAAGGGATCTAGGACTCACTATTTCAGGTGACTTAAAGGCAAGCAAACATTATAACAAAGCAATGAGGAAGGCAAGTCAGATGCTTGGTTGCATAGGGAGAGGAATCAGTAGCAGAAAGAAAGAAGTCATAATACCACTGTATAGGTCATTGGTACGTCCTCATCTCGAATACTGTGTTCAGTTCTGGAGGCCATATCTCCAGAAGGATATTAATACATTATAGATTGTACAAAGAAGGGCAACTAAAATGGTGCAAGGTCTACACCACAAAACGTACCAGGAAAGACTAAAAGATCTTACTATGTATAGTTTGGAGCAGAGAAGGGAAAGGGGGACATGATAGAAACATTCAAATATATAAAGGGTTTTAACAAGGTAAAGGAAGGAGACATTCTTCAAAGAAAGAGAAGTATTAGAACAAGAGGACATGTTCTAAAACTGGAGGGAGGTAGGTTCAGGGAAACTTGAGGAAAAATTACTTCACAGAAAGGGTAGTGGACAAGTGGACTAGCCTCCCATCAGAGGTGATAGAGGCTAAGACAGTAGAGCAATTTAAACACGCATTGGATAGACATAAAGATATCCATCAGAAGAAGTAAGGATCAATAAGGGTTGAGGTAACAATATGTTTAAAAATGGGGCAGACTAGATGGGCCAAGTGGTTCTTATCTGCCATCAAATTCTATGTTTCTATGTGTAAATACGATAGTATGCACATTCTAGTAATAAAATAGTAATCAAATGGTTGAATAATCATATTAATGTATCTCGAACATGAAGCATAGAAAACTATATATGTTCAATTGGAATAATAAAAGACATACACAGGAATAATAAACATGAATATTAAATTATGACTGCAAGATCAGAGGAATGCCTATGGTACATGTCAAATATGTCACAATTAACACTACTAATATGACATTAATGTTTATATCAATTTGGTCTAACAGATATTTTTTCTGCCTCTTGTTTTCATTTATCTGTATTAAATAAAGATTTGGAATTTGACCTCAAGTATTCACTCTACTAATGCAGAGTTATTGAACAATAAACACAGATTAAAGAACGAATACGCCAAAAGACAAGCAATTACTTGCACTTAGAAGAGATGGTATTTCTATATGAAACTTGTATACCAAAATGTGAGAATCTGATGTCATATAAAGTGGCTCTTTCATCACAATGTCAATTTCATGAGATATGCATGATATAGTTAGAGTTAGGAATAAAGGTGCAATTTTGTGCTTCTGGGGGGTAAATATAAAATATGCAGACAAATAGCAGGGTTAAAAATAAAGCTATCCAGAATTTGGGGAAGATGCAGTGCCGTAACAGGGTTGCAGTGCATGTTGTGCCGGTCCCTCCCCCTGAACGCATGACGCCATGATTTAGCGTAAGCGGTGACATGAGGTGAGGTCAATGGCTGGGGAGGCACACATGGAGGTGGCTCTGAGTGCTGGGAGCCTGTCTCACCCCCTACTCACTGTAACTCTCCCCTCACTACACTAAGCTTCAGTGTCCATTGATTCTCCTACCTGCATCACTGTATCTTCTCTTGCAGCTGCTGACTGAGGTCCGATCTCTAAACACTGCAGTGTACTTCCTAGTCACATCACACATCCCAGGTGTCCATCCATGCTAAAGGTACCCCCCCATACTTAGAGGCATGCCTCTATTAGCTCTCTTTCTGTGCAGCTTACTGCCCGTGGAAGCAGTCTGACTATACAGAAGCGAGACTGAACTGCTGCTGCCTCATCTCTTGTCTCCGTGCAGTCCCAGGGAGCTCCACAAAGCTGCTGACTGTTAACTATAAAAATGATATCAATAAACACAGAAGATTTTAGTTAGTTATAAATATATTTTTTGTATTATTCTAATTATTTTTATTTTAAATCTCAGGAGTATGACAGGGGAGGCTCTGCCTCCCCTGTCTACCCTGATTGCACGTCCCTGCTGGATAGATAATTATTGCCCCGTATATTCGTTTTGGTCACACTCTAGCTGATCTATGCCAGAAGAAAACTAGAGCTTGCCATCCCTCTACACGCCCAAGGGACACTGCATAACTAGAGTAAATAAATTACTAGTGAACACACAGTGTTTAAAAACATGACTCTCATTTTTAGAAAAACTCCATTGAACTAGAATAATTTGTGAGTTATCTTGAAGCAACGTCAGTGTAATTGGCCTGCTCCCAGAGTGTGTCTCAAGGCTATTTATTTCCTCATATTAACATAAACCGATATTGAATGTTCTATTCAATTACCTCCAACTCTTCTTAAAGCACTTTTTTTCTGAACAATGTTCACCTAGTTTTTTTTTACTTCTATTACTGGAACTTATGTTACAATAACAAAACACATCAGTGTATTTGTAGTCCAACTTTAGGCTCCACATGACCTCATCCTTATTCTCTTCTATCTACATACAGTAATAATAATGATATTTTTTTTTATATTGTCGATGTTGTCAAAGCAACAGCCCCAGTGTTAGCCTGATCTATTTCTCAATGTGCGGAGCTGCTAATGTTATATTACACGGGTGACATATTTTCATTCTCTCTGCTTTTCGGCTTTGGGAAAGCTATCTGCAAGTTGAGACAAAAGCGATTCCCATCCTCTTTTTTATGTATTCAAATTTGTATTTTGCTGCTAGGCACAGTATAATGTAAATGAACTAAAAGCCAGCGATAAAATGATGTGCCCGTAGAGTAAACAAGTTAAGTCCTTTTCAGCACAAAGTGTGTATGCGTCACTCAAGCAATTGCTAAATTGCAGCCTTTTATTTAAAGATAAAGCAATCGTTTACCAGCCAAAAACATCTGGTTGCGACTTATTATAATGCAGATTTTACTTAAACCAATCAGAGGACAGATGGCTCATAAAAGGGTAATAAAACTGAACAGAAATATAAATCCAGCAACGCAAAATATGTAACCACCATGCCAGTAAAATATATTCTTCTTATAATATGATATACAATTGAGTTGGCATATTTTGTTGTATAAGAGGAAAGCTGTTGCTACTCTATGTGAGACAACAATTTGCTTGATAATACTGATGTAAAATGTATGTCGGAACAGAGCTGTAGTAAAAGCAGCCATCCATGTCCTATTTTACTGTTACGTTTTGTCATGTTGTATAGTAGCTCTACTAAGAAATGTTAGCAACAAGAATCTGTCATTGTTTCTAGCTGCTGCATTAAGTTTGTGAAGTTTTAGAACGATAAAACACTTAAGTGGTTGTCCAGGCAAGAGGAAATTTTCCATCATCCCTTGAGACTCCCAAAATGATGTTATCTTTTATGACACAGGTTCGGTACTGTATGCCAGGGCCATAGCTAGGGTAGTGCGGCCGGTGCCATCGCACAGGGCACCACAGGTCGGGGGGCGCTGTGTGGCCCTGTCAAATTTCTGTTTATTATCATTCTCACTTGTAGCTTCCTCTTATTTCATCCCCAGCATCTCCTGGCCTCTCCTATAACTTCCCTGGCCCTTCGCCATGACGCCATGGCCCTTTTTTTGGTGCATTATGTCCCTTTGAAAAATGACAATGCTCTTTCTGGCACAGGGCACCAAAAAGTCTAGTTACGGCTCTACTGTATACCATGGGCTATATTTACTAAAGTGAGAGTTTTTAGAAGTGGAGATGTTGCCCATAGCAACCAATCAGATTCTACTTAACATTTAACTAGCACATTCTAGGAGATAATAGCTAGCATCTGATTGGTTACCATGGACTATTTTCACTTCTAAAAACTCTCACTTTAGTAAATATGCCTCTATGTCTCCATTCATCATGTTGACATGAGAAAGTGGACTTGGTCATTATGTCAGTAACTCTAATACTAATACTAATACTAATACTAATATTATTAGTAGCACTTCCTCCATGATGCTCCTTTACATGAAGCATCTGATCCTTTACCAAGATGGCCACTGTTCTCTAATCTGCATATGTGCTGCACCATCATGACTTACTGTGTTTGAGCACCACAGTATTCGGAGGTATACCACTTAGCTCTCTGGGACCCTGCGTAATCCTGTGATCCTGTCTACATACATGACCGGCAGTCCGCTGTATGCACCACTCCATCTACACTGCCTGTATACACAACTGTGAGTACGGCTGTGCTGAAACTGTCTTCTACAATAAAGTAGAATGGTTCCTAGTTAATTCTATCCGACTGGCATGGCTACAAGACTTCTTTCTATTATTTGATAACCATATACAATACAAAATAGTACACACATATCAACAAAAATAGTGTGTTTGGGAGGTACATGGTCCTGTGACATTGAAGATTAGTCATTGGATGTAATGCCAGCAGGATGTCACTTCTGACCAGGACCACCAGAAGTAATGATAACTGACCATTTTGGCGACATTGTCTCTGGCATTGGTTTGATGTGTGAGGAGTCATTCTGGAACTAAGTGAATAACTTGATATGATTTTTCTTTTATAGCCACATTACATCAGCTTTTAGTTATTCTTTTTCAAAGTTTATCCCCCAACTTCTCTTCAAATTGTGTTGCTATGTGAAATTCCCAGGCTAGCTCATGGGCGTCGAGCATTGGTGTTTCTGGGGTCAAAATTCTCTGTTATAGAGTGTGCTTTTCTTATGTACATATACCTCCTAGCAGTACCAGAGAAGGGCGATTTTCCTCACAGTGCCGGCCCCGCCCTTCAAACTTGTGACATCATGATGTCACAGTGAGGGGAGTGCTGGGCAGCCAGGAAGAAGAGCACTGCTGCGAGCATCCTTTGGGTGCTCTGGGAGGATCGGCAGTAGCTCTGCTGGCTGCAAGGTGCCAACAATGTCGACACGGTCTGTATGTTGCCATTGTGAATATCAGTAGGGTTTACAAGTCAACATTTCATGTGTCAACATTTACTATGTTGATATTGACATAATGTCAACATGTCGACAAGATAACTGCTGCATTTTGATTGTGAGAATTTCGACAATGCTACAGTATCTGAACTAGGGGTGTGCACCGGCCACTTTTCGTGTTTTGTGTTTTGGTTTTGGATCTGGATCTTTCTTCGTGTTTTGGATCTGGATTGGTTTTGCCAAAACCACCCTTCCGTGTTTTGGGTTCTGGGTTTTGTGTTTTGGATCTGTATTTTTTTTAAAAAAAGCATAAAAACAGCTAAAATCACAGAATTTGTAGGTTTTTCTGCTCCTATGCTATTATTAACCTCAATAACCTTAATTTCCACTCATTTCCAGTCTATTCTGAACACCTCACACCTCACAATAGTGTTTTTATGTCCAAAACGTTGCACCGAGGTAGCTGGATGACTATGCTAAGCGACACGAGTGGGCGGCACAAACACGTGACCCATCTAGGCGTGAAACTGCAGTGGCAGACAGGATGGCAGTTTGAAAAACTAGGCCCCAAACTGTACATAATGCAAAGAAAAAAAAGAGGTGCAAGATGGAATTGTCCTTGGGCCCTCCCACCCACCCTTATGTTGTATAAACAGGACATGCACACTTTAACAAACCAATCATTTCAGCGCCAGGGTCTGCCACACAACTGTGGCTGAAATGATTGGTTCGTTTGGGCCCCCACAAAACAAGCTGGCAATTTATGTGTCCCTGCACAAACTGGCTCTATGGAGGCAAGATGTCATCCTCATCCTCCTCATCCACCGATTCCTCACCCTCTTCAGTGTGTACATCCTCATCCTCACAAAGTATTAACTCGTCCCCACTTGAATCCACCACCACAGGTCCCTCTGTACCTTCTGGAGGCTGGTCTCCCTGGAAGAGCTGATAATTCATTTTGATGAACATCATCTTCTCCACATTCTGTGGAAGCAACCTCCTACGCCTTTCGCTGACAAGGTTCCCGGCTGCACTAAACACTCTTTCGGAGTACACACTGGAGGGGGGGCAACTCAGGTAAAATAGAGCCAGTTTGTACAGGGGCCTCCAAATTGCCTCTTTTTCCTGCCAGTACAGGTATGGACTGTCTGCCATGCCTACTTGGATGCTGTCACCGATGTAATCCTCCACCATTCTGTCAATGGTGACAGTATCATATGCAGTGACAGTAGACATGTCAGAAATTGTTGCCAGGTCCTTCAGTCCGGACCAGATGTCCAAACTTGGTCCTGCCTGCCCTGCATCACCACCAGCGGGTTGCTTAGGATACCTAAGTTTTTTCCTGGCAGCCCCAGTTGCAGGAGAAAATGAAGAAGGAGCCGTTGACGTGTCACGTTCCGCTTCAGCTGACAGTGTGTTCACCAGCAGGTCTTTGCACCTCTGCAGGCTTGTGTCGGCCGGAAAGAGAGACACCACATAGGCTTTAAACCTAGGATCGAGCACGGTGGCCAAAACGTAGTGGTCTGATTTCAACAGATTGACCACCCTGGAATCCTGGCAAAGCGAATGAAGGGCTTCATCCACAAGTCCCACATGCCGAGCGGAATCGCTCCGTCTTAGCTCCTCCTTCACTTTCTCCAGCTGCTTCTGCAAAAGCCTGATGAGGGGAATGACCTGACTCAAGCTGGCAGTGTCTGAACTGACTTCACGTGTGGCAAGTTCGAAGGGCTGGAGAACCTTGCACAACACGGAAATCATTCTCCACTGCGCTTGAGTCAGGTGCATACCGCCTCCTTTGCCTATGTCATAGGTGGATGTATAGGCTTGTATGGCCTTTTGCTGCTCCTCCATCCTCTGAAGCATATAGAGGGTTGAGTTCCACCGCGTCACAACCTCTTGCTTCAGGTGATGGCGGGGCAGGTTCAAGAGTGTTTGCTGGCGCTCCAGTCTTCGGCACGCAGTCGCTGAATGGCAAAAGTGGCCAGAAATTTTTCGGGCCACCCAAAGCATCTCCTGCACGCCCCTGTCGCTTTTCAGAAAATTCTGCACCACCAAGTTTATTGTGTGAGCAAAACATGGGACGTGCTGGAATTTGCCCAGATGTAATGCCCGCACAATATTGGTGGCGTTGTCAGATATCACAAATCCCCAGGAGAGTCTAAGTGGGGTAAGCCACTGGGCGATGATTTCCCTCAGTTTCTCTAAGAGGTTGTCGGCGGTGTGCCTCTTACTGAAACCGGTGATACACAGTGTAGCCTGCCTTGTAATGAGCTGGCATTTCTGAGATGCTGCTACTGGTGACGCTGCTGCTGTTGCTGCGTAAGGTGATACATCTACCCAGTGGGCTGTCACAGTCATATAGTCCTTAGTCTGCCCTGTTCCACTTGTCCACATGTCCGTGGTTAAGTGGACATTGTGTACAACGGCATTTTTCAGGACACTGAGGACACTTTCTGACGTTTCTGTACAGTCTCGGTATCGCCTGCCTAGTGAAGTGGAATCTAGACGGGATTTGGAACCGGGGACACACTACCTCCATCAATTGTCTAAATCCCACTGCACTAATGGCGGATACCGGACGCACGTCTAACACCAACATAGCAGTCAAGGCCTCAGTTATACGTTTTGCTTCAGGATGACTGCTGTTGTACTTCATCCTCCTCGCTAAGGACTGTTGGAGGGTCAATTGTTTAGTAAAAGTAGTGGTGTTCCTACTTCCTCTCTGGGATGATGAACGACTCCCAGCAGCAGCAACAGCAGCAGCGGCAGCAGTAGGCGTAGCAATGCAGGATCCTCCAGAGGAATCCCGGATAGGAGAGTCAGTCATGCCAGTGACATGGCCTGCAGGACTACTTCTGATCCTGACTAAGAAGGAAATTGACGAGGAGGGAGTTGACGGTGTGGTTTGCAGGCGCTTGGATACAACAGGACAACGGGATTTAGGTGTCCCTGGACTGCTTACGGTCTTAGCCAAAGTTTCTGAACTTGACAGTAACTTTTTATGAACGCGCTGCAGGTGCCGTATAAGGGAGGATGTTCCTAGGTGGTTGACGTCTCTACCCCTACTTATTTCACCTTTACATATGGTACATATGGCAAGACAGTTGTTGTCCGGATTTGGATAGAAATATTGCCAGACCAAAGAGGTGGAATGTTTGGTCTTCTGCCCAGGCATGACCGTGATGGGCTTTTTCATCCCACGGACAACAACTGTCTCCCCCGGAGCCTGATTTAAACAAACCACATCACCATCAGAATCCTCCTCGCCAACTTCCTCCTCAGCGCCAGCTACACCAGTATCCTCATCCTGTTGTACTTCAACAGTGACATCTTCAATTTGCATATCAGCAAGTGGACTGTGGGTGCTCCTTTCAGCACTTGCAGGGGGCGTGCAAATGGTGGAAAGAGCCACCTCTTCCCGTCCAGTGCTGGGAAGGTCAGGCATCGCAACCACCACCACACTTGGACTCTCCTTGGGGATTTGTGATATCTTCTTAGAAAGCACAGTTCTTCGCTGTGCTTTTGCCAGCTTAACTCTTTTGATTTTTTTAGTGGGAGGAGGGCTTCCATCGTCATGTGAAGCTGAACCACTAGTCATGAACATACTAGGGATCGACCTTAGCCGTTCCTTGCCACTCCGTGTCGTAAATGGCATATTGGCAAGTTTACGTTTCTCTTCAGCTGATTTAAATGTCTTTTTCAAGGTCATTTTCCTGAACTTTGCCATTTGGGATTGTATGTGCCCTCTACTATGACATTGGGCATCGGCCTTGGCAGACGACGTTGATGGCATGTTATCGTCTATGTCATGACTAGTGGCAGCAGCTTCAGCACTAGGAGGAAGTGGTTCTTGATCTTTCTCTATTTTATTTTTATCTGAGAAAGTTTGGTTCTCCATTTATGTTATATCGATTTGATATATACGTGCGGCTAAACACAGAAAATAATTTTTTTTTTGGTTTGGACTGGAGTGTACTTTCGGGGGTTACAGCACCCTTAACGGTCAAGCCAGCCGGCCCTTTACTTATGACACAGGCGCACGCTTGGCACTACTTTGTTGATGCACGTGCGGCTACTGCGCACACAATTCACAAACACAGAAAATAATTTTTTTTTGGTTTGGACTGGAGTGTACTTTCGGGGGTTACAGCACCCTTTAACGGTCAAGCCAGCCGGCCCTTTACTTATGACACAGGCGCACGCTTGGCACTACTTTGTTGATGCACGTGCGGCTACTGCGCACACAATTCACAAACACAGAAAATAATTTTTTTTTGGTTTGGACTGGAGTGTACTTTCGGGGGTTACAGCACCCTTTAACGGCAAGCCAGCCGGCCCTTTACTTATGACACAGGCGCACGCTTGGCACTACTTTGTTGATGCACGTGCGGCTACTGCGCACACAATTCACAAACACAGAAAATAATTTTTTTTTGGTTTGGACTGGAGTGTACTTTCGGGGGTTACAGCACCCTTTAATGGTCAAGCCAGCCGGCCCTTTACTTATGACACAGGCGCACGCTTGGCACTACTTTGTTGATGCACGTGCGGCTACTGCGCACACAATTCACAAACACAGAAAATAATTTTTTTTTGGTTTGGACTGGAGTGTACTTTCGGGGGTTACAGCACCCTTTAACGGTCAAGCCAGCCGGCCCTTTACTTATGACACAGGCGCACGCTTGGCACTACTTTGTTGATGCACGTGCGGCTACTGCGCACACAATTCACAAACACAGAAAATAATTTTTTTTTGGTTTGGACTGGAGTGTACTTTCGGGGGTTACAGCACCCTTAACGGTCAAGCCAGCCGGCCCTTTACTTATGACACAGGCGCACGCTTGGCACTACTTTGTTGATGCACGTGCGGCTACTGCGCACACAATTCACAAACACAGAAAAAATTTTTTTTTTGGTTTGGACTGGAGTGTACTTTCGGGGGTTACAGCACCCTTTAATGGTCAAGCCAGCCGGCCCTTTACTTATGACACAGGCGCACGCTTGGCACTACTTTGTTGATGCACGTGCGGCTACTGCGCACACAATTCACAAACACAGAAAATAATTTTTTTTTGGTTTGGACTGGAGTGTACTTTCGGGGGTTACAGCACCCTTTAACGGTCAAGCCAGCCGGCCCTTTACTTATGACACAGGCGCACGCTTGGCACTACTTTGTTGATGCACGTGCGGCTACTGCGCACACAATTCACAAACACAGAAAATAATTTTTTTTTGGTTTGGACTGGAGTGTACTTTTGGGGGTTACAGCACCCTTTAACGGTCAAGCCAGCCGGCCCTTTACTTATGACACAGGCGCACGCTTGGCACTACTTTGTTGATGCACGTGCGGCTACTGCGCACACAATTCACAAACACAGAAAATAATTTTTTTTTTGGTTTGGACTGGAGTGTACTTTGGGGGTTACAGCACCCTTTAACGGTCAAGCCAGCCGGCCCTTTACTTATGACACAGGCGCACGCTTGGCACTACTTTGTTGATGCACGTGCGGCTACTGCGCACACAATTCACAAACACAGAAAATAATTTTTTTTTTGGTTTGGACTGGAGTGTACTTTCGGGGGTTACAGCACCCTTAACGGTCAAGCCAGCCGGCCCTTTACTTATGACACAGGTGCACGCTTGGCACTACTTTGTTGATGCACGTGCGGCTACTGCGCACACAATTCACAAACACAGAAAATAATTTTTTTTTGGTTTGGACTGGAGTGTACTTTCGGGGGTTACAGCACCCTTTAACGGTCAAGCCAGCCGGCCCTTTACTTATGACACAGGCGCACGCTTGGCACTACTTTGTTGATGCACGTGCGGCTACTGCGCACACAATTCACAAACACAGAAAATAATTTTTTTTTTGGTTTGGACTGGAGTGTACTTTCGGGGGTTACAGCACCCTTAACGGTCAAGCCAGCCGGCCCTTTACTTATGACACAGGCGCACGCTTGGCACTACTTTGTTGATGCACGTGCGGCTACTGCACACACAATTCACAAACACAGAAAATATATAATTTTTTTAGCACTTGGGGGGAGCACCCCTGATGGACAGAGCACCCCCTGGACAACACTACAGCACCTCTTTAGGACTGGGACACTGCACAGGACTTTGGAGTGGACACAGCCCCTATGGAGAACTGACTGCACAACACAGTCCAGCCAGCCCCTATGGACTTTGAAGTAGTGGACACAGCCCCTATTAACAACAGCAGCACAGCACAACACAGCCAGCCCCTATGGACTTTGAAGTAGTGGACAACAGCAGCACTACACTACACTACACTACACAGCCCTAACTCCCACCCTCCCTCTTCACTGTCCACAGCCGAGTGAGAAAATGGCGCCGACGTGGGTACCTTATATAGGATCCAAAACCCGCGAGACTCGGAAGGCGGGATGATGACGTTTTGCCTCGATTTCAGATCCGAGTCAGGCGGGAAAAGTCGAGCCTGATTCGGATCGGACTCGGATCGGGGGGGCTCGGGGGGGTTCGGATTTCAGAAATCCGAACCCGCTCACCCCTAATCTGAACCTAACACTAACTGCAGCCTAACCTTAACCCTATCACTAATGCTGATATGTGCATTTAACAGACATGCATAATGTCAACATACTGGAACATGTCGAAAAGATAACTGCTGCTTTTGCGATACAAAATGGGGGACCCATGACAACTAGGAATGTTCGGTGATCTTATTGAGATCCTGTGACTTCCAAGGACCCGTTAGGGGCATTAATTAAATATTATATCACCATACTAGTTGATGTACCTGCATTTTCTATGAGGCTCAGTCATAGATTTTTCTGTAGGACCTCTCTGTGTCTCAAAACTAGTGCCAGTGTCATGTGCAGTTTGCACCTACTCTCCCTCTGGTTCAGTATCTGGTGACAGTTGCAGAGGGTTAAGAGTGGATGGTTCTATTGTTCTAAAAATAAACCTTTCCATTTAAAAATGAGATGATGCCATTATCACCATGGATGATTCATATCATCGTGAGTGGGGAAGGTTACTGTCTTTGAGCCTGACTCAGATACGTGCGCAATGCCGATATTTACGCAGTTGAGCAATTATCGACCAACTGCACATGTATCTTAGCCGCAAAACGCACGTGCGCCGATTTAATTGTGTCAGATGAGACTACGGTTGTAGTGAGGATTTATTTGCAAATGATTGACAGATGGGTCCATTTTGTGGGAAATTACAGGGATTGGCGGTAAAAAAAACAGATGTACAGTATCGTGACCGTTTCTCGGGTCGTGCCTACATTTGCGAACTCATACACAGAAAATTTGGTGTCAGTGTCTCAGTTCTGCTTGATCCTAGGGTTACCCAGATGGTCGGTTATCGTAGGATCTGCGACCACCGCCGTGTGTATCTACGCACTTGCGTGGATCTACAAAGCCACCGTTGGGCGTCTCAATACATTTCCAGGCAGCTACATCATTAGCATATTTTCGCACAGTATCTGCGTATGGGATCCCAACTGCGGTCACATTAGCGTACATATCTGAATCAGGCCCTTTGTTACCAATGTTAATTCTGTGTGTGTTATTGTTCTTTACATCACTTGGAGTGTATCTCCACCAAAGTGCCACATGCCGGTACTAATCATGTATCTCTGAGTGTAGCATTAGGCACAATCACTGCAAATTCTCAGCTGATGTAAACTAAAAGTCCTTTTCTGGCATGAGCCCCTGTACACATCACAAATGTGCCCCTTATACCCCTTTATCTCATTTCAGTCATTATGAGATCTTGTTTCTGCACTGCTCTGTGAAAGAAGATACGGCAGGGCTCAAACTCCATACACGGGGCGATTTGAAAATGTACGACACCTCGGTACGTTTTCAAATTCAGCCCGATGTATCGCATGCTGCTGTGAGGGGTAAACGATGTATCTTACCAGTTGCTTCGTTTACCTATTTAACAGCATGACGGATCGCAGATCTTATGGTTTTTCCATAAGATCTACGAAGCCGATGTACGACGGTGGGGACGCGCATCGCTGTCGTACAGCATGCCAAACCACACACGATGTGCACGATTGATCGTTACAATCGATCTAAATCGTGCACATCGTCTAAAAAATCGCACCATGTATGGCCGGCAATACTCTTTGTCCTGTACAAAGTTCTCCTCCTGCACATGTATCGTAACATTTCACCTCATAAATGTTGAAATATCCTATTGGCATATTTATTATGTATTTATTATATGTTTTATATATAGCGCACACATATTCCGCAGCGCTATACAGAGAATATTTGGCCATTCACATCAGTCCCTGCCCCAGTGGAGCTTACAATCTATGGGCCTGATTCAGCAAGGAATGCACGGATGCAGACACACACAATCGGCCACTGCGAGAATATGCTAATGAATGCATATGCATGGCAATCGCAGCACAAAGATGCAGATGACCAGCACTACATATCGCTCCCTTTACCCTCCGCTAACGTCCGTATTGATGCGCAAGGTTGAGAAAACATCGGGAGCATCGAGTCCAATATCTCTGAATTTCTATGACCATATAGTCTTCATATATTGTTGCAAGTATTATTCAGTGTGCTGAGGAACAATAGGGGGTTAAACTCCCCTCCTTTTTCTAAAGGTAGACCTGACTCCGCCGCAGGCGTTAAGAGTCTTCCTGTGAGCAGAGGGATGCGCGGCTGCATGCAAGTCTCTGTAATGGGGTGCGAATGCACTGGCACGCCTGCCTGTATCCACCCACATATGGTACTTCCTGTCAATCACTTTTCCCTGGGTCTCCATATTCACTGTGCTCGCTTTTGCGGATGCAGTGAGCAGTTCGTGCATGCGCACTGTAACCCAGACACATGCACAGACCGTGAACATTGGCCGATTACGTGCATCTGCATCCGTGCGTTCTTTGCTGAATCAGACCCCATATTCCCTATTACATGCAGACACACATACACACTTGGGTTGGGAGCCAATTAGCCTGCCAATATATTTTGGACACAGTGATCTTTAACCAGTCTTGCAGGTTTATTGAGGAGCAGTGGTAACATATGTAATACCCCACTATGTGAGTTATTACTTCCGACTTGGCATTATATAGGCAGAGAATTCCCAGTAGTCTCTACAGCAGCTGAAGAGGTCAGGAGCAGCAGGTCACATGACCAGTGTCAGGCAGGTGTCAGTTGGCAGGGAGCAGCAGTTGGCAGTTGCAGTCCTGAGGTAACAAAGAGGACCAGACCTGCGCACCTACCTGGCAGCAGTCGGCAACCAGAGTCGCGATAATCTGCAGATGGAGACACCGGACCCATTGTGAAAGATTCAGACAATCAGTCAGCAGGTAGACTGTGAGCCTTAAGTCCGTAAGACTGCAGCTAACTACCATCCACCCTTATAGTACCAGAGCCGCTCCCCTCAGTACTCACTAGTAACACTGGAAGGCACCCTATTAAGAAATACTGCCAGCCAAATTGCTACAATAGTGGAGAAAGAGAGAGAACTAGCACAATGGAAACTTAAATTGAGATTGGATAAGTTGCAACTCCGAGTCCTAACCAAGAACATGGTCTTATCTAGTATATAAAATAGCTTCCGTCAGAGTCATCAACCCGGGCAACGTTGCATGCATAAAAGTGAGAATAGCGCTGGACTGTTAGTAGTGAGCTCATATACCAATTTAGATATATTTATAAGGTTAGTTAGACTAATAGATAAATGACTGTAGCTCAAGATAAGTTCAGTAAATGGCCATATATAGAGTTGATATTTACTGAGTGTCCAATGTTATGTGATTTCATATGGTGTTCAATGTACTAACCATTGCAGCTTACAGGGTTCTGGAGGAACGCTGCCCAAGCGGCTTCCGGTCCAGTTCCTGTCAAATAAAATATACTAAGGTGTTTGCGCTTATTTATGTGAACTAATGTCAACTGAAAGTAATTTCTGAATTCTGTTATTGTTGGTTGAAGTCACATACCAATTGTATTGTAACCGTGTGACAGTTTGTTGGAATAAAAGCAAAATTGTTAATCTACAGAAGTCGGATTTACTCAAATGAACTCGCTTTTCATACATTTACTGAAACAATCTTCACATCTGTAAGTAATAGTAGTTTATTACAACTTGGCGTCCGCGAACAGGATACAACACGAAAATGTCAGCATCACAAACTCCTGCATTGACCTCTGGCCAGAGACCATTACCTAATTCACCCAGACAGAGAGCTTCACCATCAAAAAATGTCTCACCCAGCAGTAGTATGGTACATACGACACAGGCATCAGCCATCACAATGCCGTATTATTTTGGGGCCCCCTGGCTACCAACATACTCTGGGGATACACGCACACAGGGTACAAGTACCTTCAAAGAATTCAAAGACAAAATGCGGTCGATGTTTAGGCTATACCCGCTTAGTGATGAGCAAAGAGTGGAGATCGTGATCGGGCAGTTGAAAGGTCTCGCCTTACGGGAGGTCAAAGCATGGGCGGATGAAGAACGGAAGACGTCAGAGGATATCTTCAAAAAACTGGAAAGTATATTTGACTCATGGACTATTTCTGAACTTCGGAACCATCTTTACGCCAGGAAGCAGCAACCCCAAGAGTCACTGAGGGAATTAGCCCTGAGCCTGCTGGAAGCTATGCAGGCAATCCAAGCCCGAGAACCGTGGAAGGTAGAGCAAGTCGATGAAACTCTTATTAATTTATTCATTGAAGGGGCGCGAGGAGAAGCAACAAGGGCCCAACTTAGGATGTGGAGACACCAGAATCCTGTATGCCCATTCTCAGAGTTCAAAGAAGCTGTGCTAGATATCCTTGGGCTTAACCAGAACGCCGACACTGAATATGGCGCACCTCCAGAACATTTGAAAGTTGGAAATTATGAAGAGGCCAGACCATATATAATGCCTGACACTCCATTACCTAGGGAAATGGTTACCCAACAAGTGCAGTCTGGCCAAGATCTGATCGGAACCTTTATGAGTGCTGTCACTGAAATAATGAAGGAGTTAAAGGATATTTGTCAGGAACAGGCTGGAGCAAAACGCAGAGACTGGCACCAGGAATGCGGTGTGAGGAATCGGTCACGATGGGACATTCCACGAGAGTCAGGCCGACGTCCAACAGACCAATTCGACTCACAAGGGAGGCCTATCTGCAGAGGTTGCCAGCAAACCGGCCACATTGAACGCTATTGCATCCAGAGAGAGCCTGAAGACCAGTCCTCAAGAGAGACAGAAGGAATAGGTCCACAAATGAAAGTAGGGCAACCCAAATATGTGAGTTTGAGCCCAATATTACAAAATAAATTAAAGGGAAGCCATCAGCAGGTGATGTTACATCAGCTATCGCAAATAGAATTTCGGGCAAAGTTGTATGGTTCCACGTGCGACGCGGCTATGGTTTCGTGAACCGGAAGGACACCAAGGAGGACGTGTTCGTACATTATACTGCCATTAAGAAAAACAACCCCAGGAGGTACTTCCACAGTTTGGAAGATGGAGAGACCGTAGAGTTTAATATCGTCAAAGGGGAAAAAGGTCTACAGGCAGCAAATGACACTGGTCCTGGTGGTGTTCCAGTTCAAGGGTGTAGATATGCAGCAGAACGTCAGTATTATTGGTGTTATTCACATCGCAGAGATTCTCTACATAATTACCAACAAAACTATCGATACCACGAATATGGAAAGGAGACCGAAGAAGTGGGAAGTGTGGTAGAAAGAATAAATAAACAACAGCCTTGTCCGGCACATCAATACACACCATATTATCTACCAAAACACTATGAATACAACCAACAAAACTTTGATGACCACGTGAAGAGAGAACCATCGGAAGGAACGAACAAATCAGTTGTTGACGAACAGAGAGAGGCAGTGCTGCAGAGTCGGCAGAACATAGTCACGCAACAACTTTTTCCACAGCCAGTACCTGAGAGTAAATCTAGAGTGGAGAATATCAATTCTAGAACGTATTACCTCAATCAGGCAAATTCTAGTGCCACTAACCGGGAAAGAAACACTGAAATGGTGATTCGCATGCCCACAGCAGAGGGATCGAGGCCCCTTAAACACAATAGCCCAGATTTGCTTATGTCACAGTCTGAATCTAATGTTCTTGTAGAAACACCTAGTGAAGCTGAAGACGTTGTGGCATATCTTTCTCCAGAGAGATATGGCCCAGATAGTAAGTACACCGCTATAAGTGGTGAGGAGTTCATTGTCAGGTTGCAGCAGGCTATATGCAGGTCTAGAAAGCGCAACAAAGGTGTATTGTCAATACGATGTTAAGTTACTGGATGCTTGTCATATACTGTATTTGCCTTTTCATAATAACATTACATTTTATGTTGTTGATGATGCCATAATGTACAAGAGACTGTTCTACTGTGGGTTTTGAGTGTTGCCTGTTGCGTGAGGACACGCATAATTCAAGTGGGGAAATATGTAATACTCCACTATGTGAGTTATTACTTCCGACTTGGCATTATATAGGCAGAGAATTCCCAGTAGTCTCTACAGCAGCTGAAGAGGTCAGGAGCAGCAGGTCACATGACCAGTGTCAGGCAGGTGTCAGTTGGCAGGGAGCAGCAGTTGGCAGTTGCAGTCCTGAGGTAACAAAGAGGACCAGACCTGCGCACCTACCTGGCAGCAGTCGGCAGCCAGAGTCGCGATAATCTGCAGATGGAGACACCGGACCCATTGTGAAAGATTCAGACAATCAGTCAGCAGGTAGACTGTGAGCCTTAAGTCCGTAAGACTGCAGCTAACTACCATCTACCCTTATAGTACCAGAGCCGCTCCCCTCAGTACTCACTAGTAACACTGGAAGGCACCCTATTAAGAAATACTGCCAGCCAAATTGCTACAACAGTGGAGATAGAGAGAGAAATAGCACAATGGAAACTTAAATTGAGATTGGATAAGTTGCAACTCCGAGTCCTAACCAAGAACATGGTCTTATCTAGTATATAAAATAGCTTCCGTCAGAGTCATCAACCCGGGCAACGTTGCATGCATAAAAGTGAGAATAGCGCTGGACTGTTACTAAAGTAGTGAGCTCATATACCAATTTAGATATATTTATAAGGTTAGTTAGACTAATAGATAAATGACTGTAGCTCAAGATAAGTTCAGTAAATGGCCATATATAGAGTTGATATTTACTGAGTGTCCAATGTTATGTGATTTCATATGGTGTTCAATGTACTAACCATTGCAGCTTACAGGGTTCTGGAGGAACGCCGCCCAAGCGGCTTCCGGTCCAGTTCCTGTCAAATAAAATATACTAAGGTGTTTGCGCTTATTTATGTGAACTAATGTCAACTGAAAGTAATTTCTGAATTCTGTTATTGTTGGTTGAAGTCACATACCAATTGTATTGTAACCGTGTGACAGTTTGTTGGAATAAAAGCAAAATTGTTAATCTACAGAAGACGGATTTACTCAAATGAACTCGCTTTTCATACATTTACTGAAACAATCTTCACATCTGTAAGTAATAGTAGTTTATTACACATACACAGCAGTGTTGTGACTATGCAGCGGTGGTGATATCAGCGGTAATAGTGGTAATAGGTACTCACATCTTTAGGGGCCTATTCATCATGCCAAAAATAACTCTAGTGATAATTATGTATTGAGCTCGCCGAGAGTTCCATGCACATTTCTGAGGCATTCAATATGTCTCATTAACTTAAGTATCACTTCCGAAAATCTGCACTTTCAGTGGAACCAGCTATTTTGAGGTATGAGACTTTTCCCCTGCAGCTGCGGTGTCCCGTTACTCTTCGCATGATTTCCTTAAACTGCATATGCGCCTTTAACATTTTCAGTGCAGGTGCATTGGCCAGTGTGATATATTAGATAGATATGCATAGGCACTTCACAGCAGCAATAGTGGAGGGATTTCAGCACAGTACAGTTCAGCACCATCCATCATGGACAGCAGCAATACCAACCAAACTCCTGCCTGCAGGAACACAAAGGGAGAGTGAGCCGGATTCCGAGATGTCTGCTAATGTAATCGCAACGGGGATCTCTCACGGATCACAATTGCAAAAATATGCTAATGACTCACTTGCCGTCCAGTGCTTAGAGACGTCCACTGAAAGCATCTCAGATCTGCCGCTCACTCACCAAACTGGAAACATCGAACACAGATCAGGTGGCCATCAGCCTTCTGATTAAGTCATACTTGCTGACATTCACATTTTCCTCCCCAGGAGTTGCCCTGGTAAGTGGCGGATGGGACGGGGCCAGATCATCAGGGTGATTAATCCCCGCCCCTCATGGTAAAATGCATTGATTCCCGCATATTTGACTAGGGGGCGGGGCCAAATGAAACGATTCACATCATTAGGCCACACCCCCTAGCCACGGAAGTGCCGACCTGCAAGAAAATTTTCCCCATTCAGCAGGAAGTGTGTAGAATGGGGGAAAAGTGCCTACTTTTTCGGTGTAGCGTCCCGCAGGTTCTGGGAGGGTATAAAAGTGTGGAATAAGTCTAACATGTCACAGGCACAGCGGGTCTCCTGACACTTAGAGGGTTCTTCTGCTGCGAGCAAGGACGCAATGGCTAATTTACAGTATGCACGCCCTGAAACAGCGCTTAAACGGTCTGACACGCCTGCGTTTTTCTAACCACCTCATGTTACCTCCCACAAACGCTTTGCAAGTGAATCCTCTGTGCAAGAGTAATCGCAATTAAACCACTGCGTGTGCCCAGTGCGGCTTACATTCATGTGTAATCGCAAACAATCGCTTAATCGGCATAAAGTATAGGGACTGTGCAAACTATTAGAGGGATAATTGCAACCAGACGAAATCAGTGATATCTACTTTGTAACATACTTTACTGAATGGATACGTTACATAGAATTTACAATACAGCATGATAACGACGATGTAAAAAAGCTGACTTCAGCGATGAAGAACAGGCCCCTTAAGGAGCTGCTAAGTGCTGCATGTCTGTACAGTACTGCAACACTCAACACAGTACAGATGGTGTGGCCGCACATGTGCAGTAATACACCCGGCGGCCATCTTGGTAAAGGTACCTGTCCGTCTTCACCACAAGTATATTGGAGACAGCGCCGGAGCAAACTCCTCTGCAACAGTAAACCCATGTACCTCAGAGGAAATCTAGTGCACTTCCACAAACTGAGGTGCACAGCGGGACCAAAAGTGCTTTTACATTGTGCAGACAACATTTAGGACAGGATGTAATGAGAGTGTGATTTGTTAAAATCAGCCATTTTCCAGCAAGTTGGAGAATCCGCACCTACAGATGTGATGTTGCATTTATTTAATTATAGTAATTTATTTTGTATTGCAAACCATATTATGCTTCTCATTCCAGAATATATATGTAGTATAAACCAAATAAAAGTACTATTTTTATATATCTTAAATAAAGTAAAGATAAAAAATACCAGTTCTATGATCTGTCCTTTTAATGTATAGTAATATATAGTAATATCACAACATTTGCTGCTTATATAACTGTGTAAATCTGTCTTCTTGGCACAACAGTTTATGGTTATATAACTCCAGTATTTTACATAAAATGTTGAATGCCCAAGGTAAATTATGCATTCTGCACCTGCAGGCCCTGGGGAGATTTACATGCACCATATAAATGGCTTTACCCTGCTTAAGCTATACCAATCATAACTTATGCGATGAAACATTAAAATTGCCTACTCATAACAATGGTTTACCATGAAAGAAATGTATTTTGTGCAGCAATGTAATTACAACATACATCAATAGTGCTATAAGTAGATCCTCCGATATATTTTTTGCACCTCATATTCTTTTAATGACCTCCTCTGCTTAGAATACAGCATTTAAATTAAAAAATTAAAAATTTAAAAGTAGATTGCATCTTTCCTTCTTCGGATAAGACAGCATTAATTCCCTGTGGAATCATTTGTAAGTAAATACTGAACTAATACTAGACCGGATAATGTACCTTTGGTTAATTGTGCTATTACAAATATTTTGAACTCAGGTCTGTTACAAAAAAGTATTAAATATTCATAATGTTCTTTATTTTAACATTTCCCCTCTTTATTGTACTTTGGCTGCTGCTTAGTGATTTGTTCTGATGTCTAGTGAGGCAGAGCCTATGTGGGTATAATGCCCTCACCTCTGGCATTAATTAGAGACTTGTGTCGCGAGCACAGCTTGGGATGGCGGAAGGGCAGTAACTGTTAGGATTAGGACTGACATGAGAAATAGGAAATATAAATGTGTGTGTTTATATCATTTCCACTGAATGAAGATTATTCCTATCCTGCGTTCACTAAATGAAGAACATTTTAAGCTTTTGTGAGTAATGGTGAATTATTGATAGTAAAGAAACAAAAATCACAGAAATTTTAGTAATCCTTATATATAAGTGCAATAGTGAACCAAGACCGAAGTGTTTATTTAACATGGACATTGGAAAACTGTTCATTTTATTTTTACTGATTGCAACAAAAAATGTCTTATCACAGTAATTTTCCACTATCTTCTCGCCATGGCAGTGGCGCGATAAATGTTATTTGCGTGCTTTGGAGGCTCCTGGGTCGGGGCGGGGGTGGGGGTGTATAGGTGGAACTAGAAGCACGGTTTGACATTCTAATTTAACCGTTTCTATGAAATAAACAAACTTTTATACATAACAACATAAGGAAGATATTATATAAATGTTATATCTCTCTCCTGCCCCATTCATAAAATAATATTTATTTTTTGGGCATGGGGTAATAGCAGTCATTTAAAGTCTTATGGAATGAAAAAATAATTTATTGTTAAGTGCTGCGGTGTGCCTGGCAGGTTCTGTCCCAGCTGCATTATGGAAGTGCCAGGTGTGTCTGTCATTGGTAGGTAAATATGTGTGGGAGGTCTGAAGTCACAGGCCTCCTATACTCTGAATGCTGCTACTTTGTTATAGTTTCATTATTTTTGTTACGCAATCTTCACAATCATCTGTTAAAACTTATGTACTCAGTGATGACTTATTAGGTACCCCTCTGTAGTACTGAGTAGGACGGGGCCTCTCTGTGCCCAAAGAGCAGCCTGAGCTCTTCATTACATGCAGTCAGTAAGGTTCTGAAAATATTTCTTAAATATTCTGGTTCATTTTGATGTGATAGGATCACACAGTTGCTGTACATTTACTGTCTACACATTCATGCTGCAAATCTTCAGTTCCGCAACAGCACAAATGTGCTCTATTGTATTGGGTTTGTAGACTGTGGAGGCCATTAGAGTACACTGATCTCATTGTCGTGTTCGTGAAACCAGCATGAGCTAACGTGTGCTTTGTGACAAGGCGCAAAATAGCCAATAGAATGGGGTTAAACTTTCTACTTAAAGGGACACACTTGGTCAGCAACAATACTCAGGTAAGCTGTTCCAATTGGTATTAAGGGGTCTAATGTTTGTAGAAAACATTACTCTCACCATTACACCACCACAACCACCAGCTTGAACAATGGACACAAAGATGTATGAGCCATGGATTCATGATGTTTAACAACTTGATGTTTAACCATCAAATGCGGCCACACCAGACTGGGCTTTCCCTGACATGGTCGCATCTAATGCGATCAGTCAGAAACGCCCACTAGGCAGCTGTGGGAAGCGAATCTTCCCGCAGCCTCCTATATCAGAGAGACCTGCCAATCCCTCTGCACACACAGCTTCCCCTCCAGTGTGTCCAAATCACTGCTGGCCACAGTGATTGGGAACACGGCTTCACCCCCCTCCCAGAGCATCTGCCGGACAGCCATAATTACAATAGAAATAGCAGCCATGGCTCCTGGTAGCTGCTGTTGCTGCTGTGTCCTGTCCCGATCACTGTGGCCAGCAGTGATCGGGCACCCGGCATCACCCCCTTCCCGACTGCTGGGCAGCTGTGCCTGCCCTTCACTAGAATCAGTACAAGAGCCGCAGCTCCACCTGTGTTCCCGGGCAGCCGGTGGGACTCCTTCACGCTGCGGCTGCTGAGCAGCCATGATCACATTAGAAGCAGTAGCCATGGCTCCATATATTTATATATGTATATATATGTGTGTGGGTGTTTGCAGGTTTTTGTTTTTTCCTGGACATGTTCACATCTGTTGCGGCCATTCAGAAACACCCTGTGGGTGGCTGTTGGAAGATGATCTTCCAGCAGCCGCCAGTGTCAGAGGGAGCTCCTGGCCCCTTTGCACCTATGGCTCCTCCCCTAGTGTGTTCCGATTACTATTCTCAGCAGTGATTGGGCAGCCCTGTGGCACCCCCCACCCGGCGGCTGCAGGGAGAAGCATCTGCCAAGGAAATAAGTAGACAGAGGCACCTGCCCTCACACTGTACCTGGCAGCTGCAGAGAGGAGCAGCTGCTGAGGTAACATGCTGTCAGTGGTGCCTCTCTCCTCACTGTACCCGCCGGCTACAAAGGAGCAGCTGCTGGGAAATCCAACCTGCCACCACTCACTGCATAGTAGTCCCTAAGGTAGGGATGGCCATCAACTATCAATGTTTCAAACCATCGATGGTGGCCACCGATGTTAACTAGTTTTTCCATTAATGGCAGGGAGACAATGGTTCTCCACCATCGATGGACGAGTGGGAGATAATGTTTTTTTTTCTTGATGGGACAGAGCTAAAGCCTTGCCCCTGGTGACCCCTAGTTTTTATTGGACCACGGACTGCCCTGCCCCAAGCAGTGGTGGTCATCGAGGGGTGCAAACCATCAATGGTCACCATAAAAAGTTTCTGTGCTATCAAAGGTAATCACTGATGGATACTCCTCCGATGGCCCTTCCTAGTAGTCCCTCTTTCTCCTAGTCAGTCCCAATCATTACTATTTCCGATACATCTCAAAAATCAATTTTATGTGGAACTCAACCATCAATTGTTGAAACACAGCGATGGTTTGAAGCCATCGGCCATTGAAGGTACAGCCGTCAATGGTCGTCAGTACAGTATACCATAACAATTGCTATTTTTATTGGTGTACTGTGTTTCAAACAAATAAAAAAATTGCATTAATAAAATTGTGTTGGATAACTTTAAATTGATGTTCTTGATCTAATTCAATCATTAAAAAAACTGACAATTTCTGAGCAGTTCTTGGAAATAATATTAGCCAGTTAAGTGGTTAAGGCAAATTTGCCAGCCTTACCTAGCATTAAGGGGCTGCTGCCGATGTAGTCTCTATAAGCCGGTTTGGGTTTTTACCTTGAGCCTAGTCGTATTCCTACCCCTTTTTCTTTCCCGTTGGATTTGGTCTGTGTGGTGTGATTATGTTGTGATTTTGAGTTGGTGATTTGATAATTGCACATTGTGGTAGTGGGACATTCTCCTGTGTCTGGGCGTCTATGGCCCCTGTTGCCCTGCACACTTCCCTCTTCCAGGTGTTGCTGCAGTCCATGGCCTAGGCCATAGGATAATGTGTGGGACTGTTTTAAGGGCTGTCTGCTTGTGGCCCCATTGAGCAATAGGAAAGTGATTAACAAAACGTGAAAGTGCACCCTCCACATCAACACAGATAATGAAGGCAGACAATTTATGGGCTGGGACAAATAATCAGGAGAACGCGGCCTATGAATTTGTAAGGGACTCAAAACCCTTAACCATTTCTGCATATGTTTATGCATTGTAATTGCAGCCACATGATCGGATGATATTAGCGTTAACGCGCAGTTGCAGAGATGTACATCATAAAGTGACCACTTAGCGTATATGAAATATCAATCAAAAACATTTCGTGATCAGTTTAAATGAAAAAACACATTCGATAATCAATTTAATTTTCCTCTAGAGTTTACAAAGATCCAAATTTATGAATAAATACACAATTTCCAATTCAATACACATAAAAACTATAGTACACAGAGTAGAATTGAAGTTTATTATGAAGTATACTATACAGCGATCTGTTAGCATTGTTCTCTTTACACAAATTTTACATGCAGTTTAGACTTTTTTTATTTTAAATATTTATTGAAATAAGCCAAATGCAGGAAGAAAACAACCTGGAGAAGAAGCAAAACTTTGTATAGCGCCCATCTTTATCATTGCCCACCTGCCCATCAACCTAGGTGCACTTCTAGTTTGTGGGAATGTCAAAGACTTAAGGGGCCCATACATCTGTGATGGATCGCCGCAATGCCCCGTTCTGTCAGGGCCGGGGGATCGGGAATATTTAACATATTGAAAAATTGCGATTCCCCAATCCCGACCCAAAAATGGTCGGAATTAGCGAGTCAGGTGTTTTTAACATATAGAATTTCCCTGATCCATCATTGGACCATTGATCATCAATGTCTGCAGAATGGCGGGCAAAACTGTTGATCCACGGATATCGATGATATCATCCGGTCAGCGCCAGCAGAACTTGGAATCGTGGCTCGGATGTATGGGACCCTGTAAATGCAGCATGGACCTTGAAATGCATTGGATGGTCAAGACAAGCACATTAGTGCATCCTGTGTATACTGTACAAGACCGCCACTGAGAATGGTGATGGCATGAAGGAGTGCAAATACCATAGGATGAATCTATGCCTGCCCTAAAAGAGACATGGCAAGATCTGCCATTCTGTAATTCACCACTGCTTACCTCTGAGATTTAGCTTTTCAGCATCCTGCTTAGGATGTCCAAATTGAAGATAAGGATTGGGTATGATATACCAACAGGCAGAATGTTGGTATTCAATATGTCAACACCATAATGTCGACATGTTTCGAATGCAAGAAGAAACAGACAAAATTCCTCCAGCAAACTGCAATGGGCAAACAAAAGACATTTACATCCTACATAATAATAGAAAATACAGAGATCTCAGTTACATGCATTTGCAAACATATGGTAACCTAACCAGCCATGCCAAGGCATTTCTGCTTTGGTGGTCCGAGGCTACATGATAATGGCACCTACTTTAAATCATATATTTATGTATTTCTAAATTGAGAGCTAACTTACCTGGAGGCCCCCCAAGATGTTAATTTATAGTGTCACAATGTGAATGTCAACAGTAAGTAACAGTTTACCTTAAAACTAACCATTATCCAAATTGCATTCTAACCCTAACCTTAACCCTAATTATAGCCTAACCCTAACCGCAACCTAACTCTAATCTTAATTGTAGAAAAATCCTAACCCAAATTGCATGTGTCATTTTGAACACATCGACATTATGTTGATGTTGACATGGTGGATGTTTACATGTTATATGTCCACATTTTAAACATGTCAACATCCTTTAAGCATATTGATTTTCTGGTGTGGACATTTTGATTGTGGACATATTCTGAGTGTCGACATGTTGACTGAAACCCATAGATAATAGGGATGTTTTGGTTTTGGATCTGTATTTCCTTTGTGTTTTGGATCTGGATTTGGTTTTGGAAAAACCGTCCTTACGTGGTTTGGTTTGGTTTTGGATCTGTATTTTTTCTAAAAAAAATCATAAAAACAGCTAAAATCCCATAATTTGGGCCTGTTTTGCTCCTAATGTATTATTAACTTCAATAACATTAATTTCCACTTGTTTCCAGTCAATTTTGACCACCTCACAGCTCACAATATTGTTTTCATCCTATTTAGGCCCATAGTTTGCACCAAGCTAGCTGGCTGACTAAGCTAAGCAGCAACAGTGTGCGGCAGAAACATGCAGCAGTTCAACTCAAACATGGCACATAAGGAAACATATGTTTTCATTAATCAAAAGGCCTTAGGGAGATGGAGTATGTATGTAGTTGAAGGGAGGGTTGAGTCGTAGTAAATTTAATTAACGTTTTAGACTCCAAAGCAAATTTATGAAGGAGGGAGTTGGGGAGTCATTTTCAAAGAATATTTGACTCATTCACATCAGTCCTTGCCCCAGTTGAGCTCTTGTGGTGGTCCAGCATTTCTTTTTTTAAATGCAAGGGGCATGCAGGAGATGCTGTCTGTGGCAGCACACAAACAGGAAGCTCTGAACAGGAAGGGGGCAGAGGAATTTTTAAAGTCTGGTACTAAACATCTATTATCATTGTGCTTCTGGGTTTATAGATGGGAAGGCTGGGAGGGGGGGAAAGAGAACATCTCCAGATACCATCACAAAATTGCCTTTGGTGTTTGAGTTGCAATTGACCAAACATGGCTGTTGTGATCAAGGAAAACCAAGCCCACCAGGTTGGTATCTAAAAATCAAGGTTGAAAAATAACATAAGAGTATTTTGCAAGTATACCTATTTGTGATTTTAGTTGAAATAAATACAGTATAAAACTATAAAAAAAAGTAAGAGTCAGAGCAGGGGCACAAAAGTACAGCAGTTTACAAAAATATAGGACATCTATTAAACTTTTGCAACACAGCAGTGGCAGACAGGATGGCAGTTTCAGAAACTATAAAATTAAAAATGTCAGACAGCAATGCCCCAAACAGCATGTAATGCAAAGAAAAGAGGTTCAAGATGGAATTGTCACCCACCCTTATGTTGTATATAGGACATGCACAGTTTAAGAAACCAATCACTTCAGCAATAGGGACTGCCAATTGTGGCTGAAGTGATTGGTTTGTTTGGGCCCCCACAAAACAAGCTACCCATGGGCAAGTGACTTTGCTGGCAATGATCTCTCTGTGCACAAACTGGCTTTACAGAGGCAGGATGTTGTCACCATCATCATCCGAAACCTCACTCTCATCAGTGTGTACATCACAACACAATATTAATTCATCCCTGCTGGAATCAGCCATTACAGCCTCAGGTGCTTCTGTAAGTTTTGGACGTAATTGGTGGTAAAGGTCGTCCTTGTGGAATTTGTAGTTCATTTTGATGAACATCATTTTTTCCGCATTTCGAGGAAGTAGCCTCCTACGCTGATTGCTTACAAAGTTCCCGGCTGTGCCGAAAACTCTTTCTGAGTAAACACTGGGGGGTGGGCAGCTCAAGTAAAGCAAAGCCAGTTTGTGCAAGGGCCTCCGAATTGCCTTTTTTTCCTGACAGTAGTCAAACGGACTGTCTGACATGCCTATTTGGATGCTATCAATGAAATAGACCTCAACCATTCTTTGAATGGTGTCCGTATCAGATACAGTCACAGTAGAGGTCTCATTAATGGTAGGCAATTCTTTTAGACCTGACCAGATGTCAAAACTTGACTCATCTGCATCACCAGTGGGTAATTTGGGAAAGTTTAGATTTTTCTGGCAGATGCACTTGCTGGAGAAACTGAAGGAGAAACCATCACTGCATCATGTGCCACTTTTGATGACAATTTGCTTACCAACAGCTCTTTGCATCTCTTTATTTCTGTGTTTATTGGGAAGAAAGACATGTGGTATGACTTATACCTAGGATCGAGCACAGTCGCCAAAAGGTAATGCTCTGATTGGAAGATCTTGACAACCCTTGGATCCTGGCAAAGCGAATAAAGGACTTGATCTACAGTACAAGTCCGACATGCTTAGCGGAATCGATTTGTTTCAGCTCCTCCTTCAGTTTCTCAAGCTGCTTTTCCAACAGTCTAATGAGGGGAATTACCTGACTCAAGCTGGCAGTGTCTGAACTCACTTAACAGGTGGCTACTTCGAAGGGTTCAGCACTCTGCACAACATGGAAAGTGTTTTCTATTGAGATTGAGTAAGGTACATTTCCCCTCCTATTCCTATGTCATACTACGTTGAAATCACAAATCCTGAGGAGAGTCCAAGCAGGGTAAGCCATTTTGCAATGACTTCCCTGAGTTTTTCTAAGAGGTTGTCAGCAGTATGACTCTTAGTGAAACTAGTGATACACAGAGTAGCCTGCCTCTGAATGAACTGCTTTTTCTTAGATGCTGCTGCTGTTGGTGCTGCTGAAGGCAATACACACACCCAGTGGTCTGTTATAGTCATGTAATCTTGGATTTGCCCTGTTCAACTTGTCCTCATATCTATGGCTAAGTGGACAGTGGGTACAATGGGATTTTGGAGGACACTAATTAAGCTTTTTTTAACATCCCTATACAGGGTGGGAATTGCTTTTCTAGTGAATTGGAATCTAGATGGGATTTTGTAGCAGGGACAGAGGACCTCAATTGACTGTCTAAAACCCACTGCACTAAAGGCAGATATTAGATGCACATCTAATACCAGAATAGATGTTGTGGCATTAGTGATCCGCTGTGCAACTGGGTGACTGCTGTCATACTTGCTCCCCCTCGCAAAGGATTGTTTAACAGTCAATTGTTTTTTTAACTAGTACTAGTAGTCTTCCTGGTCCCCTTCTTGGATGAAGATCCACTCCCAGCAGCAGCAGGCATAGCACTCATGGATTCTTCTGAGGAATAGGGGAGGACTGAGTTAGCCTTATCAAATTAGATGCAGGACTACTTCCGATCATGATTGAGGATATTGTTGATGAAGGAGTTGGTGGGGAAGATGGCAGGTGCTTGGATCTAGCAGAGAGAAGGGAGCTAGCTGACGCTGGACTGCTTGTTATTACTTTTGTAGCCAAAGTTTCTGAATTTTGCAAACACTTTTGATAGATGCACTGTAGATGACGTAACAGGGAGGAGGTTCCTAGAGGGTTAAGGTCCCTACCTCTACTTACTCTGGCTTTACAATGGGTACAGATGGCTTGAACATTGGTGTCTGGATTTGGTTAGAAATGATTCCACACATAAGAAGTAGATTTTTTTGTCTTATGCCCAGGCATAGGCTTTTCCTTATAATGGGTAACAACTGTTTCCACTGGTGCTTGATTTACACAAACAACATCCTCATCAACAACATCCTCATCAATAACATCCTCATCATCAACATCCTTATTAGCGTCAGCTACACAAATATCCTCCACATCCAGGTGCACTTCCACAGAAGCATCCTCAATTTCTATGTCAGCTTGTTGACTTGTGCTGCTCATCTCCACATTTGCAGAGGGCGCACAAGTGGTGGAAGGAGGCTCCTCTTCAAGTAGTTTTGGAAATGCTAGGCTCACACATGGCACCCGCAGACACAGACTCTCCTCAGGGATATGTGACATTGCCGAGCACACAGTTGGTTCCTGTGCCTTAAATATTTTCATCTTTTTGAACCATCTACAGGTAGATGGGCTTACATCATCATAAGAGGCAGAACCACCAGTCATAAATAAAGGCCAAGGCCTTAGCCTTTCCTTGCCACTACGTGTGGTAAAAGGCATATTGCCAATTTTATGTCATTCTGCAGCTAACTTTCCCTTTGATGTTTTTTCTTTACCACTGTAAAAGATTGCTTCTTTTCGTCATCATGACTGCTGGCAGCAGGTGCAGCACTAGTATGTGGTTCCTGCTCTCCTCTCATTTGATCGTCCTACATATCAACAAATTTACACTGTGGTCTGGCCAGCAGTGTCACCAAACAAATATAGTTTAGCTAAAACACACAAAAAAATAAAAAAATATATATTTTTATTTTTTTTGTGGAATCACAATTTAATTTAACTTTTATTTTTTTACACTGGGGAAGAGCACCACTGGATGATGAACAACACAGCACCCCTTTTTTGGACAACAAAGCACCCAGACGTATTGCGGACGGACCAACTACAGAGTCACAAATACTAGGATGATAAACTGTGGTCTGGCCGGCAGTGTCACCAAACTAATAGCATAGCTAGCACACACAAAAAAACCTGAAAAAAATATGTTTTCATTTTTTGTGGAATGAGAATTTTATTTAACTTTTATTTTTTTTACACTGGGGAAGAGCACCCCTGGATTGACAGAGCACCCCTGGATGACACAGCACCCTCTTATGTACTGTAGCCTTAGCTCCTTGATGGACAGGACAACACAGCAGCACCTCTTTATGTACTGCAGCACCAGCCCCTCCGTTGATGGTACTGCAGCCCGCAGGACTCGAATCCCGGCACGGATCGGGAAGTTTGGGTGGGTCCGGTTCTCTGAGAACCAAACCCGCTCATCTCTAGTAGATAATGATACATATAATATGATTAAAAGAAAATATATATATACAGAATATATGCAGGCATACATAATTGTATGATTTTTTTATGATGGCCCTCCTCTGTCCATATCCTCTACTGTACAGTAACTAGATAATAGTACATTAATATAGAAAAACATGGTTCTTTAATACACCAACAAACAAATCTTCCTAGCCAAAGATTTAACATTTTTCAGCACAGATAGGTGCAGATGTACTAAGCTCTGGAAAGTGATCAATTGGAGAGTGATAAACTACCAACCACTCAGTTCCTAACTGTCATTTTTCAAACACACCCTGTAACATGACAGTTAAGAGCTGAGTGGCTGGTAGTTTATCACTTTCCAGCGCTTAGTACATCTCCCCCATTTTATGCAGCATAGTTTCTGGGTTTTTTTTTTATTTGCTTTACACATTGATATAGTTTGTACAGGCTGCATTCAATTATTTTTAATATGCATTTATAAAATGCGTATAAAACTTTCATTGTTTCATAGTAATTTGTTATTCATATATGACCATTTATATCACTTTAGCTTTGTAAGATGTTTTACCGAATAAAAGATTCATGCTTCTTTATATTTATGACTGACTGAGTTAACAAGCTAATAAACCGGGTCATCTATTAAATTAGGATGTTGAACAATTGTATTATAAAAAATATATATTTATTTATATATTTCCTTTTACTCTGGCAATGGGTAATGTTATGGGTAATGTTCTTGTAAATCGATTAGTCTAGTTAGTAGGAATGTTGCATTTTGTCCCAAATTATTACCAAGGCATTAAAGAGGCCTGTAGTAAGGGCGGTAATGAAAAGAACAGGGAAATACTAATCCGCTCCACAAAATAAATAAGTGTATATTTCAGCTCTCTTCTCATTGATCTTTCAATCCTAATATTCAGTCTATTTATTGACAAAGGAGAGGTGCTACATCTGTACCTAAAAATGATGCTTCTCCATGTATTTATGATTTGAGAACAATTGTATTTGACCACACGCACGTTAATAATCTATAGCTTTAAGGACAAGCAGATATCAAGCAAAACCAATATCTGATATGTAAGATACAATAAAATAAGGCTAAAAGTATTAATAAGTGACTCTGAGTTATATGTAAGCTAGCACAAAGAGTTTAAGGTTTTTAGAAGCCTATTTATAGAAACTGCACTATTTAGGAATACATGAGATTTCAATTCTAAAATGGCCGCTGCTAACTTGTTTACCAGATCTTACATTTAGATACTAACAAACAGCGGAAGTATGAAGTCTGATCTGAGATTTTATTAGTAATTAATAAATCAATGGAAATCTTGTACGGCTAACAAAGGTGACTTGCATTTATTTATATAGAGATCTTGTATAATAATTCTGATATGTTAATTATAAGGAGAAAAGAAGGATATATACACACACATATAATATACATTATATATAGTGATAGGATCACTGGTAAAGTGGTCTGTGGCAGGTACATTTGTCCCAGATTCCTGTCTTATGTGTTCTAAACCCCCAGGAGAAAGTCTGCATTGTAGCAGGCTTGAGTCTCGGCTTTTTGAAAAGCCGGTTTGGGACCTGGGGGTTGTGGGTGAGAGGAGAGGGAGGGCTCCACCCACGGCCACTCCAGGTTTTGGTTCTCGCAGCCTGATAACAGGCTTGTTAGGGTTCCCACCTGAGAGTGGCCAATATAAGCCTTGTGTGTTTAGTGCTGAGTGTCTCACCTGGGAGAGCAGGCAGGGAGTTTGCTCAGAGACACTTGAAAACATAACTGTGAGTGTTGTGCTGTGCCTTTGTTGCTGGTGAGGGCATTAGGCCCTGCCAGGTTCTGGTAGTGAGGGAACCACCTGTGAAGTTAGTGCCACGACAGGGCTAGGATTTACGTTTATGTTTTCTTTATGTTATTTCTGACATTGTACAATAAAGACTGGCGACGACCAGCTTGTACTCGCATCCAGACTGGTGTGCTGCTTCCCTGCTGCAGTGTGTGTGTGTAAGGAAGGAGACCTCTACCCAGGAGAGGGACCCCTAATCTGACTGTGTCACAATATGGTGGAGAATGCGGGCAACCCACACACACTGAAGTTGCAGCGAGAGGAAAATTTTCCGTTTAAAAATTAAAGGGACAGGCACCCAATTGGTGAGTGTGGAAATAACACTGTGTCCTTGGAGTCCCATAGAGGAGGCGTCAGCCAATGCTCAGAGAGGCAAGGTTCAGCTTCCAACCTACGCCCCAGGACAAAATGGAGGACATTATTAAGGCCTTGCTCCAAGCTACAGCAGCTCAGCAGGAGACAAACAGAGTTCAGCAGGAATCCACCAGGGTGCAACTGTTGGCCTTGGAGACAGCCCAGAGGCAACAACAGGTCGCTGTCAAGGAAACCCGCCAGGCCTTAGTGCAAAACAGCCGGGCCTTAGCGGAAAACAGCCAGGCCATAAAAGAGGTGGTACAGTACCTGGTCGCCCAGCCCAGAGATGTTACTACTGGTCCTCCCACCACCACTCACTCCATACGAGCCAGTCACTTCCTCCAAAAGATGACTTCGAGCGATGATGTGGAGGCCTACCTCACCGCATTTGAAAGAACGGCCAAAAGGGAGAGTTGGCCCAAGGAGCAGTGAGCAAGTCTGGTGGCACCTTTTCTGTCGGGGGAGCCACAAAAGGCCTATTTCGACTTATGCCTGGCTGATGCCAAGGACTATAAAAAACTAAAACAGGAGATCCTAACTCGCTTGGGAGTCACCACATTTGTTCGTGCCCAACGGGTCCACTGCTGGGAGTTCCATATGGATAAGCCTCCACGTTCACAGATGCATGACCTTGTCCATCTGTCCTCAAAATGGCTACAGCCCGAGACGCTGACGGGACCACAGATCGTGGAAAGGGTCGTGATGGACCGGTACCTGCGATCATTACCTGTGACTCTGCACAAGTGGGTGAGCCATGCAGACCCTAAGTCCGCGGACCAGTTGGTCGAGCTGGTGGAGAGGTACGTGGCGGCTGAGGAGCTGATGAGTATGCCCCACCGAGCCCCGATGGCGCACCGGCAAACTCCCACAGACACTAGTAAGACTGTTCCAGGGGAGACGGGTGCTGGGCGGTGGAATGTACCTAAGACTGAGGGTGTAGAACCTGGAGACAGGCCTGCCAGGCCGGGAAGGTTCTTGCCCCGTAAACGACTAGACATTAATATGACTCAGTGTTTCCGATGTGGTGGCTTCGGCCATATTGCCGCTAATTGTTCACTTACAACTGAACCTATGCAATGTGATACTGCTCATGTCTACCGCAGGGGGTCTTTCTTTGCACAGATAGCCAGTACGGCTGACCGGCAGGCTGAGACTGATAAGCACATGTGTGTACTCACTGTAGATGGCAACCGAGTAGAGGCACTGTTAGACTCTGGTAGCTTGGTGACACTTATAAAAGCTGAGCTGGTGAACCCCTTGCGGCGTGAGGGGAAAACTGTTGGTGTGACCTGCATACATGGGGATACTCGATATTATGTTACTGCCGAGGTGAACATCGAGACACCATGTGGTTCTGCTATAGTTTCTGTGGGTTTGGTGCATGGTCTGATGTACGATGCAATCTTGGGGAGAGACTTTGCTCACTTCTGGAAGTTGTGGGAAAGCCGCTTTGTTCCAGAGGTGAACAACCCCGATCCATTTGAGAAGGTTGTCGATGTAGTGGAGGAGGGAGTTTCTTCTGAGTCAGAGTTATTCCCTTTTTCTACTATGATTGGCGAACTAGAGAATGCGGAGCGTGACGGTGGCCCGCCAACTGATTTGCCTCCCATTGAGGTGGGAAGTGTTGTTGGGCCAGGTGATCGTCTGCCTGATTTAGAGGTCAGAAGAGAGGTCTTTGCCGTGGAGCAGTTGAATGACCCTACTTTGGTAAAAGCCAGGGAGAATGTAAAAGTAGTTGATGGTAAACCTGTAGACCCTGATAGTTCTTTGTCCTATCCCACATGGCAATGTGGCAGGATTTGTTATATCAGGTGACTAAGAAGGGGGAAGATGTTGTGGAACAACTAATAGTTCCCAAAGCCTACAGAAGAACAGTGTTGGATCTGGCCCATGGTCATATAACGGCAGGCCATCTAGGGGTAGAGAAAAAAACTGAGCGAATAATGCAGAGGTTTTTCTGGCCCGGGCTTTATAAAGAGGTATCTGACTTTTGCGCATCCTGCCCTGAGTGTCAGTATCATGCTCCCAGGCCACATTTTAAGGGTCCACTAGTTCCATTGCCTATTATAGAGGTGCCGTTTGAAAGAATAGTGATGGATTTGGTTGGACCCTTAATGAAGTCTGCCAGGGGACACCAGTATATTCTGGTCATAATGGATTACGCTACCAGGTACCCGGAAGCGATCACGTTGCGCAATACGTCAACCAAGACCATTGCCAGAGAGCTAGTTCATGTCTTTAGCAGGCTGGGTATACCTAAGGAGATACTAACTGACCAGGGTACACCGTTTATGTCAAAAGTCATGAAAGAGTTATGCCGCCTGTTCAAAATCGAACAGTTAAGAACTTCGGTTTATCACCCCCAAACCGATGAGCTGGTCGAGAGGTTTAACAAGACGTTAAAACACATGCTTAGGAAAGTGGTCGACAAGAATGGTAGGGATTGGGATTACTTATTGCCGTATTTATTGTTGGCCATAAGAGAAGTTCCCCAGTCCTCCACCGGGTTTTCACCCTTCGACTTGTTGTATGGGAGACACCCAAATGGGTTACTAGACATTGCCAAAGAGACATGGGAGGGGCAGTCTAGTCCTTACAAAACAGTGATTGAGTATGTTTCTCAAATGCAGGAGAGAATTGCTGCGGTAGTGCCGATAGTGAGAGAGCACCTGGAACAGGCTCAACAGGCACAGCAGAGGGTATACAACCGCAATGCTCGGTTACGCAGCTTTGCTCCTGGGGACAGAGTGTTAGTATTGGTTCCCACTGTGGAAAATAAACTTTTGGCTAAATGGCAAGGGCCCTTTGAAATCTTAGAAAGAGTGGGGCAGGTCAGTTACAAAGTTTACCAGCCGGGGAAAAGAAAGCCGGAACAGATATATCATATAAATCTGTTAAAGCCCTGGAAAGATAGAACGGTACTGTCGGCCGTCCGAGCCCCTCCAGTAAATCCAGGGCCCTTAGTTCACGAAGTGACAGTGGCAAAAACCCTGTTGGCAATTCAACAACAAGAGGTCAAGGAGTTTCTGATCAGAAATAGGGTGCTGTTCTCTGACGTACCTAGGAAAACCTCGGTCATTAAACATGACATCATCACTGACCCAGGGGTTAAAGTTAATCTAAAGCCCTATAGGTTACCAGAAGCACAAAGAGAATCGGTGTCGAAAGAAATTAAAAATATGCTAGAGTTAGGGGTTATTGAAGATCACATAGTGAATGGTCAAGTCCCATTGTGTTGATTCCAAAGCCCGACGGGAGTGTGCGTTTCTGCAATGACTTCCGAAAGTTGAACAGTGTTTCAAAATTCGATGCCTACCCGATGCCAAGAGTGGATGAACTGATTGAGAGACTAGGGACGGCAAGGTATTTAACCACTGTTGACCTAACCAAAGGGTATTGGCAAGTACCGTTAACCGAGAGCGCCAAACAAAAGACAGCTTTTTCAGCGCCAGAGGGCTTGTTTCAGTACAAGATGTTGCCCTTCGGGCTACAGGGGGCACCTGCTACCTTCCAAAGAATGATGGACAGGATTCTAAGGCCCCATAGACGGTATGCGGCTGCTTATCTGGATGACATGGTCATTCATAGTCCTGATTGGCAGTCTCACTTACCCAGGGTACAAGTAGTGTTGGACTCCATCTATAAGGCAGGTTTGACAGCCAACCCAAAAAAGTGTTGTCTAGGCATGGAGGAAGTAAAATATCTGGGATACACCATTGGCAGAGGCCTGATAAAGCCTCAGCTCAATAAAGTTGATGCCATACAAAACTGGCCACGGCCTCTGAATAAGAAGCAGGTGAGAGCCTTCTTGGGAATTACGGGGTACTACAGGAGGTTTATACCCAACTTTGCCACCATGGCAGTCCCACTGACTGACCTGACCAAAGGCAAACAAAAAGTCATGGTAGAATGGAGTCCTGAGGCAGAGAAAGCTTTTCAGGAGTTGAAAGTAGCGTTGTGTTCCCAACCAGTCCTGATGACTCCTAATTTTGAAAGGGAATTCATAGTACAAACCGATGCATCAGAAGTAGGTATAGGAGCGGTCCTGTCCCAGAACAAGGAGGGTGAGGAACACCCTATTTTCTATCTTAGCAGAAAGTTGAATGTACATGAGAGAAACTATGCCACAGTGGAGAAGGAGGCGTTGGCCATAAAATGGGCGTTAGAGGCTCTCAGGTACTACTTGGTTGGAAGAAAGTTCAAATTGATCACTGACCATGCCCCTTTGAAGTGGATGTCCGAAAATAAGGACAGTAATGCGAGAATTACGAGATGGTTCTTGGCGTTACAAACTTTTAAATTTGCAGTGGAACACAGGCCAGGAAGCCAGCTGGCCAATGCAGACGCGTTGTCATGCGTTCATTGTTTGGGGGCTTCAGTTCTTCCGCCCCACAGGTCGAAACAAAGGGGGGAGATATGTGATAGGATCACTGGTAAAGTGGTCTGTGGCAGGTACATTTGTCCCAGATTCCTGTCTTATGTGTTCTAAACCCCCAGGAGAAAGTCTGCAGTGTAGCAGGCTTGAGTCTCGGCTTTTTGAAAAGCCGGTTTGGGACCTGGGGGTTGTGGGTGAGAGGAGAGGGAGGGCTCTACCCACGGCCACTCCAGGTTTTGGTTCTCGCAGCCTGGTAACAGGCTTGTTATGGTTCCCACCTGAGAGTGGCCAATATAAGCCTTGTGTGTTTAGGGCTGAGTGTCTCACCTGGGAGAGCAGGCAGGGAGTTTGCTCAGAGACACTTGAAAACATAACTGTGAGTGTTGTGCTGTGCCTTTGTTGCTGGTGAGGGCATTAGGCCCTGCCAGGTTCTGGTAGTGAGGGAACCACCTGTGAAGTTAGTGCCCCGACAGGGCTAGGATTTATGTTTATGTTTTCTTTATGTTATTTCTGACATTGTACAATAAAGACTGGCGCCGACCAGCTTGTACTCGCATCCAGACTGGTGTGCTGCTTCCCTGCTGCTGTGTGTGTGTGTAAGGAAGGAGACCTCTACCCAGGAGAGGGACCCCTAATCTGACTGTGTCACAATATATATATATATATATATATATATATATACATCCAGATAGGTGACACTCCAATTACCAGGTGGAATAATGCCGTGGTGCACAGCTCAATACAGATATAGATAGCAGCGAGTAGCGGCACTCAGACGGACCTGTAATAAAACACGTGGCACAATAGAGTCCTATCGACATTTCCAGGGGAGTTTTAAGAGAGGAGGGGGTCCATGTGCAGCCTCCATTTGGGCCCTTTACTCTCTGTCAACACACTGAGCATGGAAGATTCTGGCTTCATGCCAGAATCTACTGCGCATGCGCGGGTCTCTGGGAAAATGGCGCCCGTGCCTATTTTCCCCGGGACATAATTTCTGCCCATGCGCAGATCACTAGGGAAATGGCTACCGCCATTTTCCCAGTCATTTTTTTGCTGCTCTGCATTGCCGATCCAGCACTGTGGAGCAGCACATCAGAAAATTACAAACATTTATATAGATATTCACTCACCAACAGCAAATGGGGCAACATCGCTCCGCGATCAGAGCTGCTCTTAACAACAAATGATCAGCCTGTTGCCAAACATTTTGCTGCTGCGAAACACAGCTTGTCAGCATTAAGATGCATCATAATTGACCAAGCTCAGGAAGATCTTCAGGGTGGAGACAGTGGGAAGAAATTACTACAACTAGAAAGAAAATGGATTTGGATATTGGACAGCGTTAAACCATGGGGTTTAAACGATCAGCTATCTTTCAATATGTTTGTTTAACTTATTGAGCATATCAGTACTTAATGTGACAATTGTTTTTTGTGCTCTCAGGGTCACTTTAATTGAATACAGACTGCTTTTTTTAATCCACAGCAACGGCCAGGGCAGTGTTTACTGGTTGCCATGACACCGCTTCCGCACTACGAGCGTCCTTTGTTGCGTCATTCACAAAACTCCGGAGGTGACGTAGACCCGGAAGTGGGTGAACTCCAGAACAAGCCGTGGCGTCAGTCGCGTGTCGACACTTATTGATGAGTGAATATTTATATAAATGTTCGTATTTTTCTATTTTATTTTTTTACTATCCTGAGGATGGAGTAAAATCCGAAACGTCGATAGGACTCTATTGTGCCACGTGTTTTATTACAAGTCTGTCTGTGTGCCACTACTCGCTGCTATATAAATATATATAGATCCTGGTGCGCCATACAACCGTGATTTCTGTATTAATACACTTAAGCGCCCACACACTAATTACAGACAAATGTCCAAGCTTGAATTGATCAACAGCACTAGGTCTCCCACTTCTGAAACCGCAGCTCCTCACTTCAATATTCGATATCCCTCCAGTTAAGTATCTGTCAGAAATAACAAGAGAGGGCCTCATAGTGCATAAATGTATTTAATATTAAAAGCGAACGGTGCACATATAACAGTTGTGACTGTACCTAAAATAAAACTGTGTAGGCTTGATACCACATGGTTTAATTAAATATCAACTGACAAACGGCTCCTAACGTATCCACAACCAGGTGCTGCATGTCGTCGTCGCCTGCTGGATACAAAACTTGGCGAACCACCACACCACGTCTCGGGATCAGGGAGCCACACTCAATTGGTTTATGTAACGTAACAGAGTCCCTCTCTAACACGTTTCGTCAAGGACTTCGTCAGAGTTCCAGGCCTGACCAACTGTGAGGAAAAGTAGCTACCTTGGAGGAGACCCAAAAGATTCTTGGAGCCTATGTTGCCTATGTTCTAAAAACCCATCTCACCTAAAGACTTTATTAAGATCTATGCCAGCTAACCAATCAGTTCCTGGACATTTACTTTTGAGCAATGATATTAGAGGCCTGCAGCTTTAAGACATGTTCTTTTTAGATCATATATATATTGTGTTTTTTGGCATTGATTCTCCACTGCATAATTGATAAGATAACAATTAAACAAACAATGGATGGATAAAGAGTTACAATTGTTTTGTCAGCCCGTTGTAGCCTAGGGGCAATATTTTGCAAAAAAATTACAAGGAGAAGATTCCTCTGGACCCCTCCCCAGCAATGGCCACCGCACATGCAGGGTAAGTAGCCCGCGCATGAGCAGGAGTCCCAAAAGAGGAAAGAAGAAACAGAGGCGGAGGTGTATGTTTAGGGTGCAGGGAGGGAGACTTTGGTTTAGGGTAGGGTTAGGATATTTACCGACAGGTGTCGGTATCCTAACCCTGTCAGGATGCCATCGTCAGGATTCTGACCGCCAGGATCCCAAGCGCCAGCATCCTGTACCCAACCCAAGAAAAGAACTCATGCACATGTTAGTTACTGAGTAGGTACCCTATTTTCACCTATACCAGACTTACAGATATTTTGAAATCTGAAGGAGTTAGGGCCTAATTCAGATATGGAACCGATGCCTATGTTTACACAGCTGAGCGATTATCGGTGATCTGTGCTTGCATCTGAGTTGCACTGATCATGCGTTAAGTTTCATTACCAGTGTCGGTTGCAACGAGGATATGGCCACGGTGTGATTAACAGTCAGAGAACCAGTGGTGGAACTAGAGAGTGCCCCCTATGCAGTGCCACCAGTAGAGGTCCCCCTATGCAGTGTCCCATATACAGTGCCACCAGTAGTGGTCCCCCTTTGCAGTGCCCCTTATTCAGTACCCCCAGAAGTGGTCCCCGCTATGCAGTGCCCCCAGTAGTAGTCCCCCTATGCATTGCCTCCAGTAGTAGTCCCCCCTATGCATTGCACCCAGTAGTAGTGCCCTCTATGCATTTTCTCCAGTAGTAGTCCCCCCTATGCATTGCCCCAGTAGTAATCCCCCCCTATGCATAGCCCCCAGTAGTAGTCCCCCCTATGCATTGGCCCCCAGTAGTAGTCCTCCATATGCAGTGCCCCCAGTAGTAATTCCCCCTATGCATTGCCTCTAGGAGTAGTCCCCCCGAAACAGTGCCCCCAGTAGCAGCCACCCCCTCTATACAGTTGCCCCCAGTAGCAGTCCCCCCCATACAGTTCCCACAGTAGCGGCCCCCCCATGCAGTGCCCCTAGTAGTGGCCACCCCCCTATACAGTGCCCCCAGTAGTGCCCCCCTTTGCAGTGTCAGTGCCTGTGCCCCTTACACACACACACACACACACAAAAAAAACCCCACACAACTTACCTGTATCCCTGCTCCTGCCACGACCGCCACTGTCCTCTCCTCCCGGCCCGCTCTTCTGCACTATGGGAGAGATGTCATAACGTCTCTCCCATCACCCGCTGTGGGGGGAGCTGGAAGGTAGAGCTCATGATTGAGCTCCAGCCGGCTCCCTCCAAGGACTCAGCAGCCATTGAGAGTCTATCTGACTCTCATTGGCTGCTATAACAAACACACAGCCACCACTGGCGACAATGTACTGTATTTGTTACAGTGCAGTGCGGACCACTCTCACTGTGGTCTGCACTATACTTAAATACTGTAGGGCCCAGGAGACACTGGTGGCAGGTGCAGTGGCGCTGTTGGATGCAGGCGGCTATGGGCCCCTGCACCACAGCGGGCCCCGGTGAAAGCCACCGGCTGCACCACCGATAGTTCCGCCACTGCATAGAATGTTTGTGGGAGGTTATGCAAATTCGCAGCAGTGGCGGCATTAGCATACATCTCTGAATCACGCCCTTAGTTCTTTTTATTACATTTCATTGCTAACTTTTAATAGCTATATTATTAATTTTAATTGTGTAATAAAAATATATAATATATTATAATATAATATATAATCATAATATATAATATATATAATACAATATATAATCTAGAATACAATATAATAATAATAATAATAATAATAATAATATAATATTTAATAAACACCCTATAAGTTTGGGATTTTTAACATTTTTAAAACCTTGTATGTTGAGTCATGTTACTGGGAAAGGGAGGGTCACTGTGTAAAATGTAATATTACTTGGGCTAAGGGGTTTACCCCAAGCTGATTCCCTGGTGAACATTTCTTAACAAAAAGAAGAATTACAAGTGCACAACTCCAACATTACTAATTATATATATATATATATATATATATATATATATATATAATATAATACATTTTGCAATAGAATTTTGTAAGAAATAAATAGAGGTTTTGGCACAATCATGGCCATGGTTATGTGCCTACCTACCGCGCCCAGGTAACCTCTAACATACTGGGGTTGAAATCCAGAGTGCAGGACACCCCCAAACAGGCTCACCTGAGCCACCCCAGGGCAAATAAGTGTAGTCATCTGGCCATGCCCCCTTTTTGCCAACCCCCTTTTTGCCATGCCCCGGCGAAAAAGCCCAACAGCTCCCTGCCGGAGGGAGGGAGGGAGGGAAATATCGGTAAGTATGACTATAATGATTGGCAGCATGGTTGCACGTTGGTTAGCATTGCTGCATCACAGAGCTACAGTAGGTCTATGGGTTCAAATTTGTCCATGGCTCTAATTCCATGGATTTCAGATGTTTTCCCTGTGTTTGTTTGGATATGCTCCAAACAGTGCAATTTCCTCACAATCCATAGACATAGCACAAATGTAGGTTAATTGGCTTCTGACAAAAATAACCCAAGTGTGTCTGTGTGTAGGAAATATAGATTGCAGGTTTTTAGAAGTGGAGATGTTGCCCATAGCAACGAATCAGATTCTACTTAACAGTTATCTAGCGCTTTCTAGAAGAAAATAGCTAGAATCTGATTGGTTGTGTAATACCCCACTATGCGAGGTATTACACCTGACACTGTGCATCACGCTACAGCGCACGACTGTCATTACACAGGCAGATGATTCCCAGCAGTTTTTGCAGCTGCTTAGGAGGTCAGGAACAAGTCACATGACCAGTGTCAGGCCAGTGACAGCTGGAAGCCAGTAGCAGTTGGCCAGGAAACTGTGGTGACAGCTGGGATAGCAGGAGTTGCGCTGCGGTGAGCCAACCGAGCAGCTGCGTGAGTGCAGCATGACAGAGCCCCGGTGGCGATTACACAGGTGGAGGCAGTCTCTGATGAAGCCGGAGCAGTGTAGCAGTATTACCGGAGACAGCTTACCTCATCTCCCGACTGACTCCGACGAGTTGCAGGGGGCCACGGCTGAAGGAGAAGCAGCTGAGACGGCAACTCAAAGTGAATACTGGGGTTGGCTGAATGGTCAGGGGCAAAGTCACATCACAGAGGCAGTGATCAGCTAACGTGGGGCCAGAGAGACCGAGCATCGGAGCGGTGAGCCTGAAAGTACGCAGAAACACCAAGCATCCTATAGCAGTGCCCTCAGATGGCAGTTAGGCAGCCATTGAATACTACCCCCTTAGTCAGTGTCATTTCAGCCACAATACTGAGGCCTTCAGTTTAGTGAAAGCTTACACTTCAGTGTTAGGATACACAGCCTGTCAAATTCTTGTTAGGCACAGCTGTTACTGCAACAACCAGGGACTGCAGTCAAATTGATACAAGTCAAATTGATACAAGTACTCTCGCCTACAATTGTTGATAAACTGATACATACTTGTACTTTAGAGAGCAGCAAAGAGTCAGCTATTGTAACTAACCCTCTAATCACCACTTAGCAGGACTGCAGTAAATGTCAACCACAGAAAAGATTAAATCCAGACTTTAACGAGGACACTAATCTAGGATATCTCAGTAAAGGATAGCAAAAGATATTGTGATCACCACCGTAGTCCAAATGACTTAACCCGGGCAACATTTAGTGCACCAACGGTCAGTGCTGAACTGGTTTATTGACTGTTAGTTCCTGTCCAGGAAGTGTTAGTAGTAAAATACATTAAAATTGGACTTAATTTAATATTAATTTGATTTAGTAGGGATTGTATATTGATTGCCAATGTATAATATAACAGACAAGGTATAGCTATACTAACCTTTTGCTCCACAGTGTTCCTGTTGATACGACAACTGCACATGTTGAGTATAGCAAAGTTGTGTATTACATATATATATATTGTCTGTCAGTAGCCTAATTGAAGTATTGTTCCAGTTGGAAGTGTTTGCTGAAATAAATGTAATAATCGTCTGATGGGGTTTGTATATATTCGTTGCCTTCCCCTTACCTCTCTGTAGACAGACTTAGTAGAACCTAATACTGTTACAGTTGCTGTGGACAACATGTCCACTTCTAAAAACCCATATTTTGGTAAATATACCCCTAAACATCACTGGAGCATGGGCGGATAGGAAGGACTTAATATACCCTATAAAGTGCTGAGTAAAATGTAAGAGCCACATAACAAATATTAATAATGAAAAAATAAGCTTCATCCATGTGAACGGCATCCATATGGACGTATGAGAAAGAAAAACCTCCACATGTACATATAAATGAGTGATGTTTAGATCCTGCTAATCTCCTGCGAGCAGACTGGCAACCACTGGAGCTGCAGGACTGCTGCTAATCTCTGCCACTTTGCCTCCCACACAGGCACCTGCTTGCTGTAAACATACTGCAGCAAAACCAGACACTATCAGAGATAAAAGAATTAGAAGAGCAAAGTCATGGCTTGGTTTATATCCGAAGTCAGATCGTATTAGTGAGGGAGGATACAGATGATGTTAACATAAACATTCATAACTACCACAAGTCATTAGTGGAGCTAATATATCATTCTTATTACTTCCTTTGAAACTAGAAAACAATAACTACAGTATATTGTAAAATGTGGTAGACGTGGGCAGCTCTCCAACTGGTCTGGTACTCAGGGGCGTAATTAGAATGGGTGCAGGCTGTGCGATGCACACTGGCCGCTGGGTCCCATACACCCATACTCTTTTTTTTTTATATATAACTCTATCCCATGGAGTAGCGCTGCAGAAAATGCCTGTAAAATGGCCGCTGCGCCTGCACAGAAGGAAATCACCGGGAAAATGGCTGCTGTGCCATTTTCCTGGTGATCTGTGCCTGCACACTCTAGTGCCTGGAGTCTACCGCTGCTGTCAGTTTGCTGATGGCAGCCAGGGAGAGGAGGGGGACCCTGGATGGAGAGTGAACACGGGCCCTCTCCTCTCTTAATACACCCCTGCTTGAACTACAAGTGTTGTCAGAGCTGTAATAGGGTGACTTTCCTCTCTGTGCTGGCCCTGCCCCTGAACTTGATGTCATGCTGTTACTCTGAGGGGATTGGGATTTTGGTGCGATTTTGTAAATCGCAGATCGCACCTCAAACACAACTAAATACACCAAATCAACACCATGAATCATCGGACCAAAACTCAAACCCTTAACATTGACACACATACAAATCACGGATTGAAATCGCATCTCAAAACGCGAAATCAATAGACGACCAAATCAATAGTGTGTTTTAATATTCAGCTAGCCTTAATCATGATGCCTATAAAAGGAGACAACACTGCTGCATCACTGTGTGTGATTTATACATACCAGAAACAGGCTAATTTGCTGTGCTTGGGCAAAACTTTCTATATTTTGGATTCCACCACCTGAATGAAAGGATTCCGAAGCATTAGGAATATGAGGGTTTATAATCAGACAATGAAAATTATACAATTTGGAGGAGGCCATTACTGTTGTGCCTAGTGGCGCCCTTGACCCTTACATCCGCCAATGGCTATGAGACCTCACCTATGACATATATATCACATAATATGGGTTATCAGTGATTATAAGCATTTTTTCTGTACATGCTTCTTTTGAGCAGTTTATGCCCGATTTACCACCAGTTCTGCTTCAGCCTCGTAATGTCTTAGTTCATGTAGGTTGGTTAAAGCGCATGTCTGCCGTCTACTGGAGCTGTCCCAGTAACTGAAATGTCACTTTGAATAAAATGTTATAATTCTGGGTAAAAACAAATTTTTCTACATGTGAGCAGGGGCTTAGCTAGTCCTAAGTGGGCCTCACAGCAAAACTTCTACAATCCTACCCTGCCCACCAGGGCCGTCGCTAGGGTTGTGCGGCCGGTGCCATCGCACAGGGCACCACAGGTCAGGGGGCACTGTTTGGGCCTGTCAAATTTCTGTTTATTATCATTCTTGTTTGTAGCTTCCTCTTATTTCATCCCCAGACATCTCCTGGCCTCTCCTATCTCTTCCCTGGCCCTTCCCCATGAAGCCATGGCCATTTTTTGGGTGCATTATGTCCCTTTGAAAAATTAAGGGGGAGTCAATGCTCTTTCTTGCACAGGGCACCAAAAAGTCTAGTTACGGCTCTGCTGCCCACCCACAGCGCTGATGATCCACTGCAGCAAGCTAGTAGTCACAGTGACAGGCTGAAGTGCACATGTGACTAAAAAGGTATAAAAACATGTGAATCAAGACATAAACTGTAATGTTTTCTAAGCCTTAGATGCCTCAAGGCTACGTGACCTGTAGGCCAAGTATTGAAAATAAATAGTATTATCTTCAGATTTTAGTGACTTTATTTTATGAAAGAAAACAATACACACACACACCATTATACTGTGACCCTGGTGATGTTTTCAGCAGGGTCTCACTGTAGAATCTGGGTCCCAATTTTATTGCAGAGACATAACTGTGTAAGCAAACCTCCCAGCAGTAGCGATTTGTACACTTTTTGAAAAAAAAAAAAGTTTTTATTTTTATTTTTATCACTGGCGAGGTCTGTACTGAGGATAATCATCATTAATGCATCATGAAGTGTTGAATAGTTCCCCTTCAGTTAAAGTATGTCCTGATGTCATTATGATATAATACCTCCCAACATATGGGCTTGGGAACTAGAGATTCCTTGCGCAGGTGCCCATCTGCGGCACACCCCTGTTTTCATCAGTCTGGGGGCATGCCCAGCTCTCCTGGCATCTATTCACCTGCTGATAGTGTCCCCCCCAGCCCCCCGTTCCGTGGGACACTGCGGCCCAGGGGTGGGATGATGGGACAGTCCGAAAAAGCAGGACAGTTGGGAGATATGTGACATCACCACATTATAGACGGGCTGCTGCTGTTATTGTCCCTTTGTAGCTGAAAGCACTAAATGAGTCTCAGGTAAGGGAGGGCAATGTAGGATACAATTTTAAATATAGGGGCAAGTCCTGCACCGCATATGATCTCCGCATTCATTACTTACAGCCCCCACAAGCATCCCAATCAGTTGCTAGATCAATGTCATTAAATGGGAGATGTAGCAAACCGTCTAATGAGGTCAGGTGTAGAAAATGACCAAATCAACCAATTGCATAGATTGCAGGTGTGTATTCCAGAGACCACAGAAATCTGTGAATTAAGAGCTCCACAATTTTGTGATTGGCTGCAATCTCACTCCATGATGGTGTTGAATCTGCAGCTAACCACAGGATGTCATAGCTTACCATATCTGTGTGGTGCCAGGAATGTCATTGCTTTTTGGAGCTTGAGTGGTAAAGTTTAAATAGTTGTTACATTTTAGATCATATAAGTGTGAGAAGTCTTAAACGGACATGCTAGACTGTACTGCTGGGTACAATTGGGCGATTAATATATCGTGTGCCCGCTGCCAGCATGTACCAGCAATATGTCTGTGAAAGGGTCCTGGACTGCACACCCTGAATATACAGTATATAATGGGAGGTGCTACCTGTTGAGACTATTATTGCAGGCACAGAAACAGACAGATCACAGGTGCACAACTCCAAATTACTGAGTATATATAAATACATTCTGCAATAAAATTTTGCAATGAATAGAGCAGTGGTTCTCAAACTTGGTCCTCAGGACCCCACACAGTTCACATTTTGCAGGTCACCCAGTAGTTGCATAGATGTAATCATTACTCAATAACACATTTTAAAAGGTGGAGCTAATTATTTCACTTGATTCAGTGTGGAGACATGGAAAACATGCACTGTTTGGGGTCCTGAGGACTGAGTTTGAGAACCTGTGGAATAGAGGTTTTTGGCATGTTTGTTCTTGTAAGCTTCAGGATAATAGCAGAGGGGTTGGTTACGCAATCCCAGTGCTGATAATGCAGAAGGTCAGAATGCCAGCAGCGTAATCCCGATGGTGGAAATACCAACGCATGCAGGTAAGTATTCTAACCCTTCCCCTAACCCTACCCCTAACCATTGGTGGCTTCAGGGGTGGGGTTGCAGCGGCTGCAGCGCAGTTCAAAATTCAAATAGGGGAGCCACACCAACTGTCATTTCACACACTGCCATACATCACTGGCTGGGACTCACTGGCAGTTGTGTGGCTTCCCTATTTGAATTTTGGACTGTGCTGCAGCCCCACCCCTGGAGCCGCCACTGCCCCTAACCCATTTTTCCCGCAGCCTAACCATAATCCTCCCCTGCCACAGTCTATCAAGTGCCCAACCCTAACCCTTAACCTTAAACCTATCCCTAACCCTAGTACTCACCATTGGGAATGCAGGCATCGGGATTCTGACGTCTGTCAGGATTTTGGTGCCAGGATTCTGTCCGCCTCCATTGTCTGCACCTGGATGGTGACTACATCCCTAGCAGAGCTGTGACAAGTAGAGAAAGTTGGGTATCTACGTCTCCATACGGTAACAATCTGAAAGCATGTGAAGTGCAACTCTGACGCATGCGCATGTTTGTATGAATATCAGCATCGCATGTGACTCCAGGCCCCATGTGTCATATACCGATTATACCGCACCTCAGCTAGGTTACACATACAGTAATGCTGTCTGCTCAGTTTAAATACTGCTGGCGGAATTGTATGGCTGTGGGGGATATTTATCACATTTTTTGGTGGGTGTCTCCTTAGCCAATCCTTGTGGCACAACATGTTTGACTCGGCATCCAAAGTTTTAAATGTTAGCCTGCAACCGTCCCCCTCCTTTGCCCTACTCCATGTATACCTTCCAGAACTATCTAAACTAGGGGTGAGCGGGTTCGGATTTCTGAAATCCGAACCCCCCCGAGCCCCCCCGATCCGAGGCAGATCCGAGTCAGGCTTGACTTTTCCCGCCTGACTCGGATCTGAAATCGAGGCAAAACGTCATCATCCCGCCTTCCGGGTCTCGCGGGTTTTGGATCCTATATAAGGTACCCGCGTTGGCGCCATTTTCTCACTCGGCTGTGGACAGTGAAGAGCGAGGGTGGGAGTTAGGGCTGGCTGGGCTGTGTAGTGTAGTGTAGTGCAGTGTAGTGTTATGCTGTGCTGTGCTGTGCTGCGCTGTGCTGCTGTTGTCCATAAGGGCTGTGTCCACTCCTCCAAAGTCCATAGGGGCTGCCTGTGTTGTGCTGTGCTGCTGTTGTCCATAGGGGCTGTGTCCACTCCTCCAAAGTCCATAGGGGCTGGCTGGACTGTGTTGTGCAGTCAGTTGTCCATAGGGGCTGTGTCCACTCCGAAGTCCTGTGCAGAGTCCCAGTCCTAAAGGGGTGCTGTAGTGTTGTCCAGGGGGTGCTCTGTCCATCAGGGGTGCTCCCCCCAAGTGCAAAAAAAAATAAAATATTTTCTGTGTTTGTGAATTGTGTGCGCAGTAGCCGCACGTGCATCTACAAAGTAGTGCCAAGCGTGTGCCTGTGTCATAAGTAAAGGGCCGGCTGGCTTGACTGTTAAAGGGTGCTGTAACCCCCAAAGTACACTCTAAACAAAATAAAAAAATATTTTCTGTGTTTGTGAATTGTGTGCGCAGTAGCCGCACGTGCATCAACAAAGTAGTGCCAAGCGTGCGTCTGTGTCATAAGTAAAGGGCCGGCTGGCTTGTCCGTTAAAGGGTGCTGTAACCCCCAAAGTACACTCCAAACAAAATAAAAAAATATTTTCTGTTTGTGAATTGTGTGCGCAGTAGCCGCACGTGCATCAACAAAGTAGTGCCAAGCGTGCGCCTGTGTCATAAGTAAAGGGGCGGCTGGCTTGTCCGTTAAAGGGTGCTGTAACCCCCAAAGTACACTCCTAACAAAATAAAAAAATATTTTATGTGTTTGTGAATTGTGTGCGCAGTAGCCGTACGTGCATCAACAAAGTAGTGCCAAGCGTGCGGCTGTGTCATAAGTAAAGGGCCGGCTGGCTTGACCGTTAAAGGGTGCTGTAACCCCCACAGTACACTCCAAACAAAATAAAAAAATATTTTCTGTGTTTGTGAATTGTGTGCGCAGTAGCCGCACGTGCATCAACAAAGTAGTGCCAAGCGTGCGCCTGTGTCATAAGTAAAGGGCCGGCTGGATTGACCGCTAAAGGGTGCTGTAACCCCCAAAGGGCACTCCAAGCAAAATAAAAAATATATATTTTTTTGTGTTTGTGAATTGTGTGCGCAGTAGCCGCACGTGCATCAACAAAGTAGTGCCAAGCGTGCGCCTGTGTCATAAGTAAAGGGCCGGCTGGCTTGTCCATTAAAGGGTGCTGTAACCCCCAAAGTACACTCCAAACAAAATAAAAAAATATTTTCTGTGTTTGTGAATTGTGTGCGCAGTAGCCGTACGTGCATCAACAAAGTAGTGCCAAGCGTGCGGCTGTGTCATAAGTAAAGGGCCGGCTGGCTTGACCGTTAAAGGGTGCTTTAACCCCCACAGTACACTCCAAACAAAATAAAAAAATATTTTCTGTGTTTGTGAATTGTGTGCGCAGTAGCCGCACGTGCATCAACAAAGTAGTGCCAAGCGTGCGCCTGTGTCATAAGTAAAGGGCCGGCTGGATTGACCGCTAAAGGGTGCTGTAACCCCCAAAGGGCACTCCAAGCAAAATAAAAAAAAAATATTTTTTTGTGTTTGTGAATTGTGTGCGCAGTAGCCGCACGTGCATCAACAAAGTAGTGCCAAGCGTGCGCCTGTGTCCCATAAATAAAGGGCCGGCTGGATTGATCACTAAAGGGTGCTGTAACCCCCAAAGGGCACTCCAAACAAAATAAAAATTTTTTTCTGTGTTTGTGAATTGTGTGCACTGTGGCTGCACGTGCATCAACGAAGGAGCAGCGCCAAGCGTGCGCCTGTGTCCCATAAGTAAAAGGCCAGCTGGCTTGTCCATTAAAGGGTACTGTGACTCCTAAAGGGCACTCCAAACAAAATAAAAAAATATTTTCTGTGTTTGTGAATTGTGTGGGCTGTAGCTGCACGTGCATCAACAAAGGAGCAGTGCCAAGCGTGCACCTGTGTCCCATAAGTAAAGGGCCGACTGGCTCATTTCTTAAAGGGTGGTGTAACCCACAAAGTGCACTAGTCTCCAACAAAAATAAAAAATAATTTTCTGTGTTTGTGTGCGCCTTAGCCGCACGTATATATCAATATAACATAAATGGAGGACCAAACTTTCTCCGATAAAAATAAAATAGGAAAAGATCAAGAACCACTTCCTCCTAGTGCTGAAGCTGCTGCCACTAGTCATGACATAGACGATAACATGCCATCAACGTCGTCTGCAAAGACCGATGCCTAATGTCATAGTAGAGGCCACATACAATCCCAAATGACAAAGTTCAGGAAAATGACCTTGAAAAAAACATTTAAATCATCTGAAGAGAAACATAAACTTGCCAATATGCCATTTACGACATGGAGTGGCAAGGAATGGCTAAGGTCTTTCCCTAAGTTCATGACTAGTGGTTCAGCTTCACATGACGATGGAAGCCCTCCTCCCACTAAAAAAAATCAAACGAGTTAAGCTGGCAAAAGCACAGCAAAGAACTGTGCATTCTAAGAAGATATCACAAATCCCCAAGGAGAGTCCAAGTATGGTGGCAGTTGCGATGCCTGACCTTCCCAGCACTGGATGGGAAGAGGTGGCTCTTTCCACCATTTGCACGCCCCCTGCAAGTGCTGAAAGGAGCACCCACAGTCCACTTGCTGATATGCAAATTGAAGATGTCACTGTTGAAGTACAACAGGATGAGGATACTGGTGTAGCTGGCACTGAGGAGGAAGTTGGCGAGGAGGATTCTGATGGTGATGTGGTTTGTTTAAATCAGGCTCCGGGGGAGACAGTTGTTGTCCGTGGGATGAAAAAGCCCATCACGGTCATGCCTGGGCAGAAGACCAAACATTCCACCTCTTTGGTCTGGCAATATTTCTATCCAAATCCGGACAACAACTGTCTTGCCATATGTACCATATGTAAAGGTGAAATAAGTAGGGGTAGGGACGTTAACCACCTAGGAACATCCTCCCTTATACGGCACCTGCAGCCCGTTCATAAAAAGTTACTGTCAAGTTCAGAAACTTTGGCTAAGACCGTAAGCAGTCCAGGGACACCTAAATCCCTTTTTCCTGTTTTATCCAAGGAATCGGTGGATGAGGAGGATGAGGACGACATCTTGCCTCCGTAGATCCAGTTTGTGCAGGGACACATTAATTGCCAGCTTGTTTTGTGGGGGCCCAAACGAACCAATCATTTCAGCCACAGTCATGTGGCAGACCCTGGCGCTGAAATGATTGGTTTGTTAAAGTGTGCATGTCCTATTTATACAACATAAGGGTGGGTGGGAGGGCCCAAGGACAATTCCATCTTGCACCTCTTTTTTTTCTTTGCAGTATGTACTGTTTGGGGCCTAGTTTTTCAAACTGCCATCCTGTCTGCCACTGCAGTGTGACTCCTAGATGGGCCACGTGTTTGTGCCGCCCACTCGTGTCGCTTAGCATAGTCATCCAGCTACCTCGGTGCAATCTTTTGGCCATAAAAACAATATTGTGAGGTGTGAGGTGTTCAGAATAGACTGGAAATGAGTGGAAATGAAGGTTATTGAGGTTAATAATTGCATAGGAGCAGAAAAACCCACAAATTCTGTGATTTAAGCTGTTTTTATGCTTTTTTTCAAAAAAATACAGATCCAAAACACAAAACCCAGAACCCAAAACACGGAAGGGTGGTTTTGGCAAAACCAATCCAGATCCAAAACACGAAGAAAGATCCAGATCCAAAACCAAAACACAAAACACGAAAAGTGGCCGGTGAACACCCCTAATCTAAACACAATTGTTATATATTTGGGACACATTCTAGTCACAGCTAAACTGCTTTATCTCCATCCCTTCCCACCTTCCATCCATCTGGTCATTCACAAGGTCCAGTTTGCATTCCTGATGGAAACGGTGGACGTTCTGTGTTGTTTATCTGCCTCTTCGTCTCTAATGAAATGGTTTAGGTGGCATAAATATGTAACTGAAGGTGGGGGGCTTACTTGCTGCTTAGGGATAGGCTCTTGCCTACCTAGGTTCTTATAATGCTGTGAGCCCTTCTCCCCAGTTCTGATGTATCTGTATGCTCTGCTTATTGATCTGTATGGTTTCTGTTAATAGAATTAGTTATTCTACATTGGGGCACTCAAATTGAACAGTGACCTTTAAAACATAACTTTTATTATAATTCTTATTAAAGTCAAATGATTAAACCCTCCATGTGATGAAATAAAACCAGATGTTCTAATGTGAGTATAATACTTATATGCCACTAGAAAATGCAATTTTAGTTACTGGCCTTTCTTATAAAGCTAAGGTACTACTCTCTGTTCTAATTACCACAATAAGTGGAGATAGGATTTGGCATAACAGTGGGTGCCCAGGGGACAATTACTACTTATAGTGGAGTTTCATTATTTTCCCATATGTCCATCAAAACCGTGTAGGTCTAATCGTCCATTATCAAAGTATCAGCAGGATCAAATTGACCCAACATTAATTATTATAAGCTGCCTCAAATATGATGTAATATCAAGACTACTGTAGGTCTCACATGCAGTTTATTGCAAAGTAGTTTTCTTTATATTGGAGAATTCCCTAATCTAGACAGTAGTAATTGTAACATAGGGCCTGATTCAGAGCCGTTCGCTATTTGCGGTCGTTCGTTCAAAAACAAGGGGTGGCTATTCAAATGATCCGTTCGCAAATTGCAGTCTGTTCACACCTCTAAGTCTGAACGAGCGAGCAAAACATACGCTCGTTTATTTGTTAAAAACGCCCCCTGGCCGCTCGCACCATACGTCATGTCCGCTATTTATTAGATTAATCGAGTACATCGACCAGCGTATGAACTGCTCGCTATTCTTGTGGTTGGTTTTTGCTACCACAATCTTGCGAGCAGTTCTGGCTATAAAATAACCCAGTGACGTGGTCAATGACGCTGCTGTATTAATTATGCACACCCATAAAACGGCCGTTTTGACCTTTAAGCACGCCTGCGTTCGGGTCTCCACTCCCCATTTTCAAGCACCTTCCCCTGTTACCACCCACATACGCCTCATTCTGTCACTCAAAATAGCAGGCATTCGCTATATTGCGAGCACATGAATTTCGGCCGCACTGACTGGTTCGTGCATGCGTATAACGATCCGTACGCATGCGCAGATGTGCGAACATCGCTCGGAACGAGCGTACTGCCGCTAGCGAGTGGCTCTGAATGAGGGCCTTAATTCGGTACTAAAGAATTGTTGAAAATAGAGACACTCCAATGTAACTACAACTGGTTACTGTAGCCTCATAATAATTTTATTCAAATAAATAGTCAGCCATTGATTCTTTTTTTTCCTTTGATTTAAAATAGCTAAATTTTATATATTGTGCAGGTAGACAGGTACACAGTGCCTTTAGACAAGTGCATTATACATAGACAAAGACTCAAACAAATCATCACAAAAAGTAAAGTGTCTGTTGCCTTCCTACCGGGACAAGGATTTTTTTTTCACTTCAACATTTGGACCCCATACCCTCTGAAAATCCAGCATTTGCCTCAGGGCAACAGTGGAACCTGGACAGCAATCTGCATTAGACATAGGTGTACCTATCAGCAGAGACCTAGCAGACAAAGGCATAAATCTACCTTCAGAGTATTATTTTGGCAACAGAGGCAACTCTCTCAATTTGTAATGAATATTTCTCACTGTAGAATGATGAGTGGTAAATTCTATGGAATTAGTAAGATGGTGTACTTACTTTTTAAACGCATTTCTTTTTCCTGTTCGTTTATTTTTGGTTTCATAAGGAAATACAAAGTAATATTTATTATGGCCCATTTGCACACATGAGCTTGGATTAATCATTTAGAAATGTGAAGACTAGACGGTTGTTTCTTATGGCCAGCTAAGTAACAGAGAGAATGTCCCTTTGTTCTTTTTTAACATAATTGCATGCATGGGGCCCACAATTTAGCAGGATGCCCCTTAGACTCAGACTGAAAGCAATGGTAATACGATTTGTGATCTGACCAACACTTGCGCCAGGTGACAACATCCGTCTTGGAACGACAAGCCTAAGTGACCATAACAAATTGTATCAGATCACAGGACTGATTCTAAGTGGCATGGTTTCACTTTACAGATGCAAACAACAAGGCTCAGCATATAGCGCATGCACAGAAGTGAAGTTACGCATTTTTGCCTATGTCTGTCCTTTCTAAGTTGGACACAGCTTGGCCGTATCTGTCTTTTTGTGAAATAGGGCGATTCGGGAAGTGAACTGGGCGGTGGCAAAATGATCTCACTTTACCACCCTGACTTGTGGGAGTGCCGTGGGAGTGACGAGAGCATGTATCTAAACCTCCATGTTAGTAGTCCATATGGGGAGGGGAACCTGTTTCTGATAGATCTCCTGCACCTAGCATGGGGCTGAATTGCGTGTAAATACTAATGATGACAATTGTAGCAGCCGGCGTAAAACCAATGGGCGCCATGGGATGTACGGCTACTCTCATTTGCATAAGGTAGTAAATCAGGCTTCCGTGGATGACCACAACTACAGTCACTTTGCTTGTGACTCAGGAATCAGTCCCCCAAATAGGTTTCAGAATTTATACTATTTCAACATATAGTACAGTAGGAAACCTATTTCACATTTACTTCAGAGGCTTTCTTTTGCTATTTCATTTGGGATTTATTTATTTTATTATATATTATTTCCGCTTGTTCTTTCATTATCTAATGGTCCATTCATTGTCATTGCACCGACGTAGATACCTCCTTTCTTCAAACCCTGAAAACTGACAGTTTTTGGAGCTTAACTGTGGGATGTAACTCCTTTGCAGTGGCGTAACTAGGGTAGGGCCACCGGGCACTGTGGGACCAGCGGCACGAAGGGGACAGCCGCCGGCCATGGTACAGTTCCTGGAGCTCCGTCCTAGTCAGTCAGTGTAGTGCAGACCGCAGTGAGTGCGGTCCGCAGTACACAGTTACACACACATCGCCACCGGCACTGGGGAGCACACTCGTACTACCCGGCGGTGATGTGTGTGTTTCAGCAGCCAATGAGAGTCAGACAGACTCTCACTGATTGCTCGGCCCAGTGCCATAGCCAGGCTGGAGCTCACTCATGAGCTCCACCTTCCGGCTCCTGCAGTGAGTGATGGGAGAGACGTCATGACGTTTCTCCCATAGTACCGGGCAGGACCGAGCAAGAGGACGGAGGATCAGATAGCAGCAGGCGCGGCAGGAGCGAGGATTCATGTAAGGTAAGTCAGTGTTTTGTGTGTGTATGCATATCTGTGTGTTATGTAAGGGGCACTACTGGGGGCACTGAATACGGAGGACCACTGTGGGGGGCACTGCATAAGGAGGACCACTACTGGGGGCACTGTATAAGGTGCACTATGGGGGGGCTGCGTAAGGGGGACCACTACTGGGGGTACTGTATAAAGGGCACTACTGGGGGCCTGCATAAGGGGCACTACTGGGGGCCTTCATAAGGGGGACCATTAATGGGGGTACTGTATAAGGGGCACTACTGGGGGCCTGCATAAGGGGCACTACTGGGGGCCTGCATAAGGGGGACCAGTACTGGGGGCACTGTATCAGGGGCACTACTGGGGCGCCTGCATAAGGGCACTGCTGGGGCACTGTATAAAGGGCACTGCTACTGGGGACATTGCATAAGGGGCATTGCTACAGTGGGTATTGAAAGAGGAACACTACTACTGGGGGCATTAAGGTACATATGGATTGGAAAGGAATGTTCCCAGTGTGACGAGAAAGGTGTGACACGCCAATTTTCCAGTGGCCATGCCCCTTGTGGTATATGACCATGCCCGTTTTTCAGCATGCGAGCCTTCGGCGCGTGCAAGTAGAGGGGGGGGGGCATTTTCCAACTTGCCCTGAGCTCCATATACCCTAGTTACGCCACTGCTCCTTCGTATTGGAAGGAGATCTGGGGTGCAAAGAGTGATCTGTTCATATCCCTCGGCCTCCTCCAGCCTTCTCTGTGCACATGCGTGATCTACGGTAAGATCATGCGTGCGCACTACAACTGCCCGGCAGTGTAGATGTTCACTGCTACATATTTTCTGCAAAAGTATATATTTTATGCAACATGGTAGAGCTGCTTTTCGAATCAACTGTCCCAGAACAGGAGCAATACTGAATTGCTCCGGTACATTGGTATCCACTGATGCAACTCGCAGAGAGTTGGATACATAATTAACGGGTGGGTCATTGGGGCTTAATAATAATCAGGTCCCATAGAGACCAGACTATTCTATACTGATCTACAATAAAAACGTGTTTCTACAGATGTGAGCCAGATCAGTAAACTTCTCCCTGGGTCACAAATTTCTCCATTATACCAGTTACAAGTGAGCCCTTGATGTCTTCCTTCTTTAAATGCCCAGGAGTGTTTGCATTTATTACCAAGAATATTTGTGATCTAATATGTGACCTCTCAATCCCCGAAGCCTTTCAATCCTACTGCATGCAGAGTCCCTATAATTTCTGAAGATGACATTTAATATGTAAGGTATTAATGACATCCCAGGATGTTTATTGTCACCTGGGGGAATGGACAGAATCGTGGAACTGCCTGGTGAACATGTTTCCCTTGCAAATTTGGAAGATTATGTGTACAGTCAGTGTGAAGAAATCATCAAGCAGGCAATTTAATTTTACTAAGGAGACATTTAGTGGAGAAAGACTTAGAAGCTATTATTAATAATAAATGGATTGCTTGATATTGGTCCTTACTCCTTAGCAGCAAAGGCCAAGCCATTATTATTCATAAGCGGGACTTTAATTCAGTTAAAAAAAAAGAGTTATTGTGTTTCTTTGCAAATGTTTGTTTGGTTCTCATTCTAATTTATAAAAGCTAGTGCAACAAAACTTATCATTTTAAACTGTGGTGGTTTTCCATACCTCCAAACATTCTCGAAAGTGAAATAAGGATCTTTGCACACTAATGGCGTGCTCCCCAAAAGGGGGAGTGGCATCACAAAAAGGCGTGGCCTCACAGAAAATTATGTACCCGCAAGTCGTGCCACCTTTTTGTTATGCTCTGGGCATGCCGTGCTGTCGAAGCTGAATAATTGGCTGAGACAAGTTCAGTTTGAAATTTAATCGCAGCGACGCCATTTTGCAAAATGGCCACCTAAGCGCCATTTTAGATAAACTCACATTTTAGTACATGTGGCGAAAATATCATTAGCATCATGCGAATGCATCTGTGACCATTATCATATGTTATGGCGATTCACTAAAAGCCTATTTCATTACTTTACATATTATAAAGGATATATTCCAGAAATGGCTTTACAGTATTGCATTAAGCAAGTGGCCAGGTGACAACTGGCTTGTGTAGATAAGCTTCCTGCATAGTGTTTGCCCACTACGGGTGGTCTGGCTAGAATAAATAAGCAAGCTTCCTGCAATGACATGATTTCAAGGGCTGGAGTGTCACCTTAGATCTGTCTCTTGTAGTTGGGATATTTTGCATTTTCACACAAGAGACCGACAGAGGTATCTTTCCTTTGAACACAGGAAAGATGGGAGGGCCTGCTGACAGGACATGTAGAACTATCTAGCCCAGCATGTCACGCTGCTAAAATGTTAGAGACAAATGCACCCACCTTCATACACACATTAAATATGTCCTTATATCAAACCCTGAATGCCCACACATTTCATATTCACTCATAAGGTTCAATAAGCATCAAAATGTATGATTTAAGTTGGTTAAGTTAGTTTAAATGCTGAGAAATAAAGGTATTTGATAACTAAGGTATTATACATGATAAGCAAGTTGTGTTTGGTTTTGTTCTGATGCGTACGCTTTTTACAGCATTCAGGTGTTATCGGTGGAGAGATCGCATCATGCAAACTCAAGTTATGGATCGCAGAACTTACAAGCAACAAAATGTTTAAATGTTACAGAAAGCGTTACTAGAAAGATTCCCCTGTTGTTAGAGGCAGGGAGAGTCTATTTGAACCAGCCTGTTAAATGTGCTGTAACATATGCTTCTCCTCTGGGAACCAATGACATCAGCAAGAAACTTCCCCATTGTCCTGTTTTAGTCTGGGGGGATAAATATGTGTGCCCGGATACTGGTTTTTTAGTCCATGCTGAATGCTGTATGAACTGAGGGTCTCTATTCTGAGGCCTATCTCTGTGTCCGGAGGCGCAGCGCATGTATACTGTACTTGGGTCTGTATTATTTCCTTTTGTGCCTAAAGTGTGCCTCTCTCTTGTGCCTCTCTCTCTGTGCGTGTGCCTTTCTGTGTGTGTGCTCTGTGCATGTGCCTCTCTCCTTTCTCTCTGTGCGTGTGCCTCTCTCTCTGTGTGTGTGCTCTGTGCATGTGCCTCTCTCTGTGTGCGTGTGCCTCTCTCTCTGTGCATGTGCCTCTCCCTCTGTGTGTGTGCCTCTCTCTCTGTGCGTGTGCCTCTCTCTCTGTGCATGTGCCTCTCTCTCTGTGCGTGTGAGTGTCTCTCTCTCTGTATATGCCTCTCTCTCTCTCTCATTGTATTTATTTGCACTTATTATACACAGATCATAGCATGTAACTGACTGTACTTTTACTTGAATAATACTTTGTGCTTCGGAACCACATGTTCTGAGTCTGGAGTCTCTATTTATTGTATGACTGCGTACGCAAATTAGCGTCATCCTTAGAGGTTTATAGGAAGGATTTTAGAAGGTACAGGCAGGGGTATATAGAGGTTCATTTTAAAATCAACACTGCTCTCCAGGAACTGCTGGGCATACTCCCGGTCCCTCTCTCCAATGAATTGATGCAAGTGAGAGGGGAGGTCTCAACCGCCCCCTTCAACCTGGACATTGCGGTGGGACAGCTGGATAGTGCCCAAAAAGCGGGACTGTCTCATTAAAATCGGGACAGTTGGGAGATATGGCTGTATAACAAGTGGGTGATAAGTGCTGAACTGGGTATACCAAGTTACTGCATATCAGAAGAGCAGCTGTAGACTGTATGTAACTTTTACTGTACTGTAAAAACCTAAATTATAGGAAGTATATTAAGCAGCAGATCTGGGGCTGAAATGTGGGGACCAGTGCTGTGTGGGTGTGGCCAGAACCTCATGGGTGTGTGCACCTCCTACACTATCAGCCCTACTGTCCCCCTAAGTACATAAAAATAGAAAAATTGCATCATTTTGTGAGAAAACTAGAAATACAATTGATATACTTATGATCTAGGGCCGACTGTGTGAGCAGTAAGCCAGCTGGAATGCTGGCCTCCTTATTTGGAGGCCTTGAGCTGTAGCTCCATCAGCTTCATTGTTAACCTGGCCCTTTGTAAGTGGCGGAAAGGTGCAGTGAGGAATAGCAATACTGCATGGCCCATTAACAGCCATACAGCCAACGTGCCACATGACTGGCACTGCGACAATGAGGTGACACATGGTTCTTGTGTAGCAGAAAAAGAGTATGACTGATAGTCTGCAGTATGACTGAATTCTTCCAGGCCTCAAAATATTACAGTTGCAATAATAGCCATTGGGGTCCTGTCCTGAGCCACCTGACATAATGGGTACCCCAACATCTCTCTCCCCTATGGGCAGCGCAACTATAAGGTTTCAACATTCACACTGGACAAAAACAAACTTTTCAGACCTTGAGAGAGTCCTAGTAAGTGATAATGGGTGGAATGTATCTTTAGTAAAAAGGCTGTAAATCTACTTAACACAATACAGATGTGCCCATCCAGTTTGTTGCTTCATAAAGCCATGTAGCGCACCATGCATCTTGCGCCACACAGAAGCCTTGAGTCGTGCCACACAGAATGTTTCTTAACGGAATGTAGTGTAGAACTGGAAAAAAGTCACATCGTGTAATACAACTTTTTGTCCACCAGGTGTCACTTTTCCTAAACTACACAGCACATGCATCAGTGCTCCAATGCATTTTCTGTATCACCGCCTGATGATTGACTGACAGAAGCTGTGATTGGGTACACTATGGTATAGCATTTTGGTCATGGAATCAGAGCTGTATAAGAATGTGTAATATACTGTAGTATTAAATAATAACAGTGGTGTGTGAGTCCTCTACTGTTAAAAAAAATAATATATATACGTATATATATATATATATATATATATATATTTGTCTCATGGGCTCAGTCAGGGGTCACAGGCATACACAGCTTTCACTAAGATATGATGACTCGGTAGGTCGAGCGTCTTTTATGCAACTTTTTACCCCTCAAATGCATCTGAACCATACAGCTAATTGAATTGATAGCACAAGCAGCTTCTGCTTATTAAAATGATATGCAGCATGTTATATTCTGTGGGCCAGTTCGTGTGTATCTGCATGGGAAACGTTACATTACACTAATAACAACTGTAACACTTTAATGTAGTGATTTGCTTGTAGATATACCCGTACTGGCTCACAGAACATAGGCATGCTGCATATCATTTTAATCAGCAGAAGCTGCTTGTGCTAATAAGACACATTTTAGGGTAAAAAGATGCAAAAAAGACGCTCGGTGCTACCGAGTCACACAGCAATCCTGTAAATTCTGTTATGGCATGGTGTGACTCAGTAGCACAAGCGTCTTTTATGCAACTTTATACCTTCAAATGCATCTGAATCATACAGCAAATCGAATTGACACACTTCTGCTGATTACAATGATATGCAGCATGCCTATAGTCTGTGAGCCAGTTCGGGTGTATCTGCACGCAAAACCTTACGTTACACTAATAGCGACTATAACACTTTTAACTCGCCACCTAGAGGTTAAGCAGTGTATTACATGCCATGGCTTATCTTTCACTGTAGAATACCACAGTACACCACAGTACAGCCATCACGTAACGTTCCATGGCGCGACACAGGAGGCCTGAGTGGCGCGCTATGAGCAACAAACTAGCTGGGCACATCTGTATATAGGATCTCCATCAGGGCCGGATTAAGGGGACGGGGCAACAGAGGCAGTCATCCCGGGGCCCCCACGCACAGGTGTCCAGCGGCACCTGTTCCATGGTGGAGGCTCAAGCAGAAGTGGCTGTTCTACTGAAAGCAGCACAGTCAGTGCTGCTGCATCAGCTTTCTAGGGAGGAGAGGGGCTGGCTTTACGCTTACATTAGTGATTGCAGGGGAGGGTTTGAGCAACTAGAACCCCCCCCTGACACAATAAATCCCCCTACACTGACTGCAACAGGGGCGGAGCCAATAGAGCAAACCTAGCCCCAAATCCCTGCGAATCGTGGCATTACATCTAGCGGGCGGGGCCTAATGAACCGAGATGTCAGGCCCCTGGTGCAACCTATGCCTGAAGCAGCTGCTGCGTTAAGTGTAAGTATGTATGTGTACTGTTTTAGTGTGTCTGTATCTATGTGTATGTATATTTATGTATGTGTGTATATATGTATGTATATGTATCTGTGTGTATGTATGTGTTTCTGTATATATATATATATATATATATATGTTATGGTGTATACTGTATGTGTTAATGTGTATGTATGTGTTAGGGGCCTATTCATCATCACTTATATTTTACAAAAGCAGGTGAAAATTAAAATTTTTCACCTGCAATTGTAAAAATTAAGTTATCGGGCCATTTATCACAGATACCTCCTACTTACCTTCCTTTTGCGGAATGGCCCGCTGTCCCCATATACTACTATGGGGACATAATTCATCAAGCTCCGAAAATACAATATTTTCAGATGGCGAATGCTCCTGCTTGTGGATCGCAACCTGTTGCAAAAACCCTGTCCGGTTCCCAAAAAAAAGACTGACTATGACTACTCCGCTCGCGGGGACAGCTGATTTCGCATCAGCTGTCACCACGCCGGAGCAATGATGAATTGCTCCGGAATCCGCGGCAAGTTACAATGTTAATTACAATGATAATTACAATGATAATTAACATCATGAATAGGCCCCTAAGTGTGTGTATACTGTTTATGTGTGAGTGTATGATATATATATATATATATATATATATATATAAAATTATATATATATATTTAATATATATGTTTTTATATATGTATATTATATTTAGAACCCCCCCCTTCTAGGAAATCCTGAGTTTACCCCTGTCTTCATGTGGCCTGGTGCGGGGAGGCGGGTAGGCTCCGTGTGGCTTGGAGGGGGCCCCACAACTTAGTTGCCCTGGGGAAACCACAAGCCTTAATCCAGCCCTGATCCCTATAAGTATTAAAAAGGACCACAGCAAATAGCATAGATATCCGCTGGGGCTCCAAGGCACAGCAGACCCCATAGGATTTAATGGGTCTGTAATGTGGCCGCCTGCAGCAAACTTTGGACAATGTAACTTTCTGGAGCTTGTACCTGCTAGCCAATACCACAATTAAAGGCAAAATTTTCCCAAGAGCAATATTCATAGGCAGACATACCCAATTGTTTTGCTGGGCAAATGTGCACAGGTACAACAACTAAGCTAATGTACATGTGGATACAGTACTAAAAAGAACAATATTACATTTTTGTAGACTAATGGACAGCTACTAAAATAAAATCAAACATTTATTAAAATACTAAATTCATAAGCTGCAAATACAATCAAAATAACCCATGTATCATATTAAAATGAGTAATTTCTACACAGTTCCAGCTCCTATCTGGTCTTGGTTCATAAATGTGTAAATGGACTCTCCAAAGTATACAGTGCAGTTTGAAATATATAATAGGATGGTTTCAGTAATGCAACGGTTGTTTACCGGTACGTAGAAGCGTCCACAGGATAACAGATATTTTGCACTGATCTTGTCCAATATGAGACTGGATTTGGGAGGTAGGTAGCAGGAGCTTAATGCGTTTTGCTGGGTAAATGTCACCCTGCTTCCTCAGAAGCATACAGAAACCATATTTTGGTTTTTGTTCTAAATTGTCATCATGTTTTGGTTTTGGTTTTGGCAAAGTCATCCTCAATTGTTTTGGTTTTGATTTCTTTAAAAAATAAACAAAAACAGCTAAAATCATGTAATTTTAACATATTTTTGTTCCTACAGTATTATTAACATCAATAACATAAATGTCCAGTCAAATTTGACCACCTCACAGCTTACATTATTGTTTTCATTAACATAGGCCAAAGGCTGCAGTTAGCGGGCTGGCTAAACTAAGTGACACAGCAGCAGCTGAAACAAATGGCATTTTAAAAGAATATAGCACATCTATGAAACACAGTGGTACAGCAGTGGCAGAGAGGATGGAAGTTTAATAAACCCTGCAACCCTATAGAATGTTTTCATTAATCAAGAACTAATAACCTAAAAGTAAAAGCCTAGTAGAAAATATAATATATTACCAACACACTTCTCCAAACAGCAACTCGCAGGCTTCAGGCAAATACAGACGATTCAAGCCAGAGTAATAGCCTAGTAGAAAATTTACTTAATTACTAAGTTAATTAATTAATAACAATCTTCCCCAACCAGCAAATCACAGGTCTCAGGTCAATACAGGTGATAGGAGGTGGAGGGGATTAATTAATCAATTTTGGGGAAATATTTCTAAGAGAGTCTCATTTCCTGAGGGTGCCTAGTAGTATTTCCATAAATTTGATTTTGCTGAGATAATCTGTTGACTTCTTGACATTCCATAAGAGTTTACACGTATTCATACTGTAACCATCATTATTCATATTCATTGTACGGGAGCATAGTGGTGATAATCGCATGGAGACTTTTAACCTAATCTTCATGCAGTAAGAATTTTGCTTTGCATTAATATAATTTTGGTCCGGGTCCAAAACCCCCAGTAAAGTACAGTAATATATGCTGCATATCGAACACACACAACTCTTGGCAAAGCCCATAAAGAAAAGAGGTGCACTATGGAATTGTCCTTGGGCCCTGCCACCCACCCTTATGTTGTATATTAAAAAGGACAGTTTAACAAACCAAGTACTTCAGCAACATGGACTGCCTCTTTTGTACTTAGTTTGTTTAGACCCTCACAAAAGAAAACATCTTGGTGGCTTGGGTAAACCAAGTTACCAATTGGCTTAAGCAGAGGCAATTTAAGAGAGGAGGGGGACGCCTCCCTGCGGGCCCCTCCTCTTTGGCAGTGCAGTAGACTCTTGCTTTGTGACAGAGTCTACTGTGCATGTGCAGGTCTCCGGGAACATAGAGACCGCACACCCTGTACTCATTATAGATATAATAGATATATAGTGGGCTTATGGCCAAATTTGGAAGATATCATCATCCTCATCATTACCCTAATCACTGTTGTTAATATTTTCAGCAAATAATATTAGCTCATCCCCACTGGAATCCACTGTTACAGAGGTCTCTGTGTGTTGTAGTTGGCGGCAAAGGTTTTCCTCATAGACTTTGTAGTTCAATTTGATGAACATCAGTTTTTCAACATTTTTTGGAAGGAGCCTCCTTTCCATTCCTAGTACACACTGGAGGGTGGGTAGTACAAGTAAACCATAGCTAGTTTGTACAAGGGGCTTTAAATTGCCTTTTTATTCTTCCCAGTATTCAAAGGGACTGAGTGAGCTTCTACTTTCTACATTATCATTAAAGTAATCCTCCACCATTCTATTTGTAATACTAGTACTGTAAGTTTAACCAATTCTAGTGCACCCAGCATAGGCAACCTCTAATACCCTTGCTCCTATCACCAGAAGAGGACCGAGAAGTATGCAAATAAAAAATGGAAAGTAGGGGTATAGCAATGGCGCCCTCACTTTGTGCAATAATCATATAAATAACAAAGTAAAAATATACAGAATATACACAACAATGAGTAGCCAAATTACCCTAAAAGGAAAAACATCTCCAACACCGTACTAAATTGATGTAAACATTTATTAATAAAACAGGGTTGCACTGGACCCTTTGACCACCAGACCTTGGGGATCACTTACAGGTCAAAACACGTTGGAGCAGATACACAGCAGTGAAGAGACTCTTACCAGAGAAGGACTTATATATGTTGGGACACATTTCACTCATCCCCTTGATTAGATTTCCATAGATCCCCAAGGTCTAGAGGTCAAGTCGTCCCATTGCATATCTACTTGGTATGTTTTGCTTACCACCACTTTTTTGCTATTTCGTGCCTATACTTTTAGGCTAAACTGCATTGTGATTGTCATATTTTTATCTGTATTTCCCATTGTATAAGGGTAATTTCATGTTTTATTAATACATTTTACATCAATTTAATATGGTGTTGGAGATATTTTTCCCTGTTTAGGGTAATTTGGCTACTCTTCGTTGTGTATATATATTTTTGCTTGGTTATTTATATGATTTTTCACAAAGTGTGGATGCCATTGCTATACTCCTACTTTACATTTTTTATTTGCACCTTTCTATTTATGTTTACTGTTTCAGATTGAGTCATGGTATGTGAGGTGTCATATATGTGGGCAATTCTTTAAAGCCTTGTTAGATGTCATAATGTTTCACTCTGTTGTGCTGAGTTGAGTCATCATCATCACCAGTGGGTCTTTTGGAAAAGGTCAGTTTTTTCATGGCAGCAATTGCAGGAGAAACTGAAGCAGGAGACATTGTGCCAAGTGCCACTTGAGCTGGAAACTTACACTTGAGCTGGAGCTCTTTGCAGCTCTTAAGATCAAGCATGGCTGCCAAAATGTACTGATCCAATTGCAAGATTTTACAAATCCTTTGGTCCAACATACTTTAATCTTCTCCTTCAGCTTCTCTAGCTGCTTTTCTAGATCATTAATTAAGAGTATGACCTGACTCAGACTGGCAGTGTCTGAACAAAGTTCATTGTTTATAATTTCAAATTGTGTGCTGCAGTAAGGTAACATGTTTTCCCACTCCCTATGTCATGACTAGATGTGTATGTTTGGGTGGCTTGTTGTTGTTCCTCCAGTCCCTGAAACATATAAAGGGTGGACTTCCACCTGTTTCCTACATCTTTGCTCAGTTGGTGGCATGGCAAATTAAACTGTTCTTTCAGCTATTGCAATCTTCTACATATGGTTGCTAAATGCCTGCACAAACCTGTCATTTTTAAAAAAAATTCTGTACCACCAAGCAAAACATGGTAAGTGTTCAAATCACCCAGTTGTAATGCTAGTACAATGTTACTTGCATTATTGGAAAGTACAAATTCTGAGGAGTGTCTTAGTGGTCTTAGTGGGAAGCCATTTTGCGATCACATCCTTGATGTTTTCCAACAGATTGACACCTATATGTCTCTTAGTGAAGCCAGTGATACAGAGAATCGCCTGCCTGTGATTGAGCTGGCTTTTTATGTTACATACTGCTGTCCAACCACCCAACCATTGGGCTGTCACAGTCATGTAATCTTTAGTTTGGCCAGTACTACTTGTCTACAAATCAGTAGTTAAGTGTATAGTCAGTACAATGCTAATTATGGACAACTTGGGACTGGTGACATGGTACATTAGCTGGAATATTATATTGTTGTGGGGTACATGAAGTCAATGAAGTGCTGCAAATGGTCATCAAGTAATGCAACCTAGTGGTTACCAGCCAATGACGAGTTCAGGCAGATCAGTGGACTTAACCCATGCCATGTGAACACACTGTACACCATCCTGGAACCACCACCAGACTGCATTGTGCCATGTTGATGACTGGGTCCATGGCCTCATGGGGTCTGCACCACACCTGAACCCTACCATCAGCCTGAAAAAACAGGAACCATGACTCATCAGACCACACCACATGTTGCCATTCCTCCATGGTCCAATTAGCATGTCACATGCTCTGGTGGGTCTTCTGTTCCCATACCTCATGGAAGCTAAAGAACACTGCAGGATAGGCATCTGGTACCTGCTGCATTGAATGTGAATGTGATTTGAGTAAGTGTTGCTTGTCTGTTACCGTAGACAATTCTCACTAGATGCCACTTGACATGAACATTAAGCACCTATGGTCAGGCCACTGCACTGTCCACAGTGGGTGGTAATGCCTTCCATGAGTTATTCCCTGTACACACATGATACCGTAGATCGAGGAATCTTGAATGCCTGTACAACTTTGGAAATGGAATGCCCCACAGTATATGGATTACAAAAATCTTCTAACTGTACTTGACCTCCTTCCCAGATAAAAGAGATGTTGTCAATAAAACGGTACCAAATTTTTATGTTTTTTAAAAATTCATTATTTGACCACACATTAAGATCCTCCAATAGTCCCATAAAAAGATTGGCATATGATGGGGCAAATCATGTGCCCATTGCAGTGCCTTTCTTTTGTTGGTAAAATTTCCCATTATACCAGAAAAAATTATTGTTCAAAATAAAACTAATACCATCTATAATGAATGAGATTTTCCTATTATCCAAGCAACTCCTACTTAGATAATCTCTAACAGCCTCTATATCTTTTGAATATTCTATTATGGTGTAGAGGCTGTATGGAACGCAGGCGAAGTCCCACACTAAGAATGGTGATGGTCTTGCAGAAAGTGCAGTATAATCGGAGATGATGCGAGGTAACTTCATCTCCGGCCAGCAGGAGGGGAAGTTATAGCAGAAGTGATTTGCGTTCCAGTGAATGGAACGCATACCACTATTTTATAGTTTTATACTTACCCGCCGTTAATTGGAAAGGTAAAAACTTGTGGAATGATGGTCATTGATAGAATAAAGGTAAGATTGGAATGTATCTGTCAATTAGGTCCATACACAGCTAAATTAGTAGTATTAAAAGAAGGACCAATGGTAACGCATTGGATGGTATTTAAGGAAGTAGTATTTAGTGGTAAACTCACACCTTGAGAAAGGCTCCATAGGAGCAGAAATGTGTTGGCTAGGAAGGAGCAGCAGTAAGGGTGCCAGGTGAAGGGGTTAGAGGACATACCACCAGAGTGTAAATTCAGGAGGACTACACGAACCTATCCTGGGAGGTGATTGTTTATACCCCTGTATATGTCATTTTGGGTGTGTGCGGTCGTACACCCCACTACATCTGGTAAACAGCCTCTTATATGTGTCTGTTGGATGTTTTTATGCTTTAATAAACTGTACTTCACTATATACTATTTTCTTATATATTTTTTTGAGGAACATTGGATTATTTATAGAAGAGACATACCCACCTTTCAAATCATCTGATTGTACAAAATATTGTGAAAGGAATATCAGAGGAACTCATTTCGAGGGATATTTCTCATCCATATACTGTTTAAGATTTGATACCCACCTCAGAGGAGCGCAGGGAACTGCAAGTACTGTATTCTTATTGATGTAAATAGGGTGTAAGTGACCACCCAAGCATTTCCTGCAGCACCATTGAATTGATGCGCTTATTTCATTATGTATTTTTTTTGGAATGCCCCATCTGTCAGGCATCTACTATCGTGCCCTATACAAACTTTGATAATTCACATCGCCTTGCTATGAGCAGCCTAGCTGCTGTTCAAACTGACTCATGAAATGTTAGACTACAACTGATTCAGGTCTGGGCATTTCCAAGATGTCACAGTATGGTAATGCCACCTATCATTACCTTTACATACTGCTAACATATGACTTTTGGCTCTTCAGTTTATATACTAAAGTGTAGATAGATATCCTTCTGAAAAACAATTGTACAGATGTGTCATCTTACCTGCAATGCATATGCACGCGCACACGCATCGCGCCAGCGACTAGCCGTGCCGGGCTGCGTATATTTGCACAGGCGATCTGCCAAAATAATGACTATGGTTGCAGGTGCATATATGTGCATGCGCTCATTGGCGGGTATATTTTACCGCATACTGCAGGTATTTTTTATGCATACTCATCGTGGGTAAAGGCCCCCATACATCAGCAATTGATTGCAGCAATTGTACAATTTGAAATCGATTGTGTATAAAAATCTTTCCCTTTTTCAATCGATTGTGGCAATTCTGCATTCTGCAATCGATTGAAAAAGGGAAAGATTTTATACACAATCGACTGCAAATTGCAAGATTGCTGCAATCAATTGCTGATGTATGGGGGCCTTTAGACGACAGTGAACACATCTGTAAGTGCAGCTCACTCAGGTTCTAACAAGCATCCTTAAGAGCCTGTTTCAACTGTAGTATGACACACAAACACCCAGTGACAGTAGCCTGTTTGCGGTTTGGTAGCTAACAAACACATACACAGTGATAAAGATGGGTTTTGAAAGTAAACACATATTAAACCAACAATACAGAGAATAAATTAATTGTAAATTACTGATAATATTGTAAGTGTTAGTGGTGCTCTCCTGAATCAGATATGCATCAAACTCAGATGTTGGGTTTCTCTACATGGAAGTGGATGAAAGAAAGCTGATTCCTTTGTGGGGACACTCTTATATTATTATTTTTAATGTTTTTTTATTATAAAGTTTAAAACATAACTTTAAATAATGCTATTTAAAAGTACTAAATCGGGTGAAGCGCGCATCAGAATCAGCTGCAGTACCTGATCTGTGCTAACAGAACTGCACAATTGGGCACTTCTACTGAACATTCAGGTATTTCAAGACACCCTCTCATCTGGTTCCCTGAAGTTACCCTGCAATGCTGAGCAACAGGGAACTCTAGGGGTTAACTTTTTATACAGGCAGCAGAGGTGTCTCTCTGTTCTATCCCTCTTGTCCTGAAACACCTGTCTATGATCCTCTCATCCATCATTCACTGTTTGAGAGACAAATGATTGGAAAGTAGAAATCATTAGCAGCTTAGTATAGGACAATCTTACCTTTTTGCAGACTTTTAGATATATAGATATGCAGGATGTCTTATCAAATAAGCTATTGGTACAAGAGTACTATTTAAAGAGTAATACAGGTTGAGTCTCCGATATCCAAAATGCTTGGGACCAGGGGTATTTTGGATAACGGAATATTCCGTATTTTGGAATATATGCATATCATAATGACATATCTTGGGAATGGGACTCCAATATACACACAGAATGCATTTATGTGTTATATACACTTTATACACACAGCCTGCAGGTCATTTTATACAATATTTTCAATAATTTTGTGGCTCAAACAAAGTTTGTGTACATACATGAATTTCATTTATGTTTAATTTACACCTTATACACAGATCCTAAAGGTACTTTTATACAATCATTTTAATAATTTGTGCCTTAAACAAAGTTTGTGTACTTTGGACCATCAGAAAGCAAAGGTTTAATTTTCTCAGTCAAGCCAAAAATATTCCGTATTTCGGAATATTCCGTATTTCTGAATATTTGGATATGGGGGACTCAACCTGTACTGTGAAACTACTTGGTCTCAATAACCCACCAAGACATGTTTTTACATGGATTAGTGAGATGAACTATCATGATATGTAATTATCTGTGGTTATATAATTTTTTATCCATTTGTGGGATACTTTTGATGAGTTACAATCTCGCATATTGAAACTATAAGATGATACTATTGCTTAGAAGTTTGTAACTTGTCACTGGCTCACCTTGAATATGTCTGCCTGATGTTCAGTCTCCTGAATTTATTTATTCAAAGAACAAGGATTGAGGGGTAATTATATTGTGCCTAATGTAATATATTATTGATTGTTTATATTCACTTCTATTGCATTTCACACCATTGAGTGTTCAAATTATGCATTGTGAGCCACAGATGATTAATATGGCTCAAACACTGTATAAATACAGATGATCTTTACATTTTTTTAAATTTGTTAATTACTTTTTCTTTAATCTAGGTACATTGCTGCAATTTATTACTTTTAAACAGCATTATTAAAAGTTATGTTTTAAACTTTATGATATAAAACAGTAAAAATAATCATATAAGAGTGCCCCCACAAAGGAATCAGCTTCCTTTCATCTACTTCCTTGTAGAGAACCCCACATCTGACAGTGATAAAGATGCATGCAGTCTCTTAAGGCCCCCATACATCAGAGATTGATTGCAGCAATCGTGCAATATGCAATTTTTTTCAATCGATTGTGGCAATTCTGCAATCTGCAATCGATTGAAAAAGAGAAAGATTTTTATACACAATCGATTGCAAATTGCATGATTGCTGCAATCAATCTCTGATGTATGGGGGCCTTTACACCCTTCCCACTCACTCCATATACCTACAACTCTCTTGAATGGCATCTGTTGAAGCACAACTGTTCTCCAGCAGTTGAGCCTGGGTGGACCAGACAACGCCCCTGCTGACAAGATAAACCCCTATTGGCAACCACTATGTATTTATGGTGCCTGGGAGAGGACCAGACAACGCCCCTGCTGACAACATAAGCCCCTTCTGGCCACCGCTATGTATTTAAGGTGCCTGGGAGAGGACCAGACAATGTGCCTGCCGACAAGAGAAGCCCCTTCTAAACACTGCTGTGTGACTAAGGTACTGTAAGTGAAAGGCGAGGGAAGGGAGGTGAATGTCTGGGGTTCGGGGGGCAGAATTGGCTTCCCTACTCTCTTTGTAATGGCAGCTCACAGCAGGATTGACTTGAAGTGGCACTGTGCTTCATTTAAAGGGTGGAGAATCCAGATGACAACCCAGGATAGAGCCCCCATCTGCCAGATTGTACAGTGAGACAGGAAGGGCCTGTTTAGAAGTAGAGTGGTCTTTAAGTGTATACAGTTAGCAATAGAAAGCCTTCTTTGGCCCAGGTGTGCAGTATTGCGGACTGGTGTGATTTTCAGGGGTACTTAAGGGGAGAAGAGGTAGGGGCAGGGAAAGCATAACCACATGCCTAGTGCTCTGACAATGCACCCTGTGCCCTCCCCCCCCCTATGTGAACATGGCCACATACCTTCCTGTGTTCCTGTGGCCATGCCCCCCCCCCACCCCCTCCTCCATCACCAGCCAGTCTGGCACAGTTCAAGATTATTTTATTATTTAATTATTTTTGATGATGTTTAACTCATTTTTCATTTACAGGATGTTTTATGAACATAACACTGAGAACCCCATAACCCACTAGAGAGCCTACATTTAGGGCACCCTCCTAAGTATAATTTATCACAGGAATGGACGCTTTCATATTTAAATTAGATTAATTTCTTGTGTTTAGGTTCTTTATGTTTAAAAATAAATATGTAATTCCTTACTATGGCACATGGCTACATGTTCCTTTATGAATTACTAATACCCTACCAGAGGGACTAGTCAGTGTGCAATTTTATATATATCTTTATAGTGAGACTAGTTATGTACTGTTTTGTTATATTTTTTGTTTTTTCTACGTTCCTCGAGAGAATATTTAGTGTATTATTTATTATTATTTATTTTTTTAACAAATACAGGATAGAAGTAAAACCTACTCAAATGTATTACTGGCCTCCTAATGGTAATGAGGTGTGAATTCCCATGAATAATAATATATTTCAAATTGAAAAAAATAAAGGCGTGTTATATGATGACTTCCAGTACCTTTTTCTATCATATCTTTTCCTTTACTTTTTAAATTCCCAAAATGATTACTGTACTGTACTGTAGCTTGATTCATGCAAACCAGCTTTTTTTTTCCTCGGTTGCTTGAAATTGCAAACTCTGTGTACTCGGTGGAGCTATAAAGATATACATACACATATAAATATATGACTGCTCAAGTTGCTATGGTAAAGTTTTATATCAGAGGGACAGTTTAATCTCCTATTAGGTAATTTTTCAATATTCATTGAAACCAGTGTTGAGTGATTTATTCTTTCGATAGAGAACTATTTTAGAATGGTCTGTTCTGCAAATTCTGCAGGACTCTTCAAATGCGGAGCAATATAGCACTCGCAGAGGGCTGAAGGCAGGGGTTGCAGAGTGAAATATCAGACTCTTTATTTTTAAATGCTTAAACCGGAATTTTTTTTAGATGCGTCCATTGCATACAAATGTGTTTCCTCCCAAGAAGATTCATTTTATGAAGGATTATTATTGCCAGAGGCCAGAATGGATAATTTACCAGTGAGCTGCACATCCAGCAAACAGGCATAATGCTCTCTATAAAGTCGAAAGAGAATACATTGAAGAAATGCACAGTATCAGGTGAAGTATACATGACAGTATTTCCGAGCATTTACAAATTTGGAAGAAAATATAAACTTCAAATAGGAGCATCATTTTCTCATCTCTCTGATTCTTTTTAATCAGAAATGTGATTATTCTTCTACATAGAAGCAGCATTCTAGGGACCAGAAACATTGGTGACAGCATAGATTCTAGTCGAATGAACACAAGTTTGACACAGCGTCTACGTTGAGGTTAACAAATCAGGCAAGGGAATGAAAAATATATGATTTGCATAACTGTTGATGGTGGAGATGAGCCCTTCCAGTTCTCAGAGAACCGGACCCGTCCAAACTAATTTACTCCAAGTTGGATCCGAGTCCGGCTTGGGTTTTCCCGCCTTACTTGGATCCGAAAACGAGGCAAAACGTCATCAATACCGCGTCGGATTAATGCAGGATTTAGATTGTATATAAGTCCCTCCCCATGATGATCGGTGCCATTTCCTTGCTGAGTCCTAGGCTGTGCTGTGCTCTGTCCAGGGGGGCTGTGTTGTCCAATGCAGGGGTGTGCAGGGGTGTGCTGTGCTCTGTGTTGTCCAATGCAGGGGTGTGCTGTGCTCTGTCCAGGGGGCTGTGTTGTCAAATACAGGGGTGTGCAGGGTTGTGTTGTGCTCCATCCAGGAGGTTGTGTTGACCATTCAGGGGTGTGCAAGGGTGTGCTGTCCATCAACGGGTGTGTTGTCCAGGGTTGTGCTGTCCATCCAGTGTCCTGTGCATTCAAGGGTGTGCTGTCCATCCATGGGCTGTAAAAAAAAGGCAATACAGGTTAAAATAACAAAAGAAATAAAATAAATAAGTAAAAAAAAAAAAGTCAAAAAGTTGTTGTTTTTTTGTGCTGTACCCCAGTGTATTCATATAAGCACTGTGACGCTGCTGACCGTACCCCAGTGTAATATTCATACTAGTACTGTGATGCTGTAGGTCATACCCAAGTGTAATATTCAATTTCATACAAGTATTGTAATGTTGTAGGTAATATTCATACAAGTATTGTGATGCTGTAGGTCATACCGCAGTGTAATATTCATACAAGTATTGTGACGCTGTAGGTCGTACCACAGTGTAATATTCATACAAGTATTGTGACGCTGCCAGTCATTCCTCAGTGTTATATTCAATTTCATACAAGTATTGTGACACTGTAGGTCATACTGCAGTGTAATATTCATACAAGTATTGTGAAGCTGTAGGTCATACCCCAGTGTATTCATATAAGCACTGTGACGCTGCAGGATGTACCACCCCAGCATATCCATATAAGCACTGTGACGCTGCTGACCGTACCCCAGTGTAATATTCATACTAGTACTGTGATGCTGTAGGTCATACCCAAGTGTAATATTCAATTTCATACAAGTATTGTAATGTTGTAGGTAATATTCATACAAGTATTGTGATGCTGTAGGTCATACCGCAGTGTAATATTCATACAAGTATTGTGACGCTGTAGGTCATACCACAGTGTAATATTCATACAAGTATTGTGACGCTGCCAGTCATACCTCAGTGTTATATTCAATTTCATACAAGTATTGTGACACTGTAGGTCATACTGCAGTGTAATATTCATACAAGTATTGTGAAGCTGTAGGTCATACCACAGTGTAATATTCATAGAAGTATTGTGATGCTGTAGATTGTACCCCAGTGCAAGTTTAAAATATAGTTAAAGTTAAAAAAAGGAAAAATGTGTACAAAATGTGGTGTTTGCTGTACCCTACTTTGTTTGTGTTTGTTGATATGGAGAACGATCAGTTGAGAGGAGAGCAGGAACCACATATTAGTGCTGGTGCTGCTGCCACCAGTCATGGTGATACTAATAGTCTGCCAACGTCATCTACTAAAGCTGATGCCCAAGGGCAAGGAGATCTTAAGTCATGGCTTCTAAAATAATAGAACCAATATTTTACAGTGGTAAAGAAAAAAACATCAAAGGGAAATTTAGCTGCAGAAAGACATAAAAATGCCAATATGCCATTCACCACACAAAGGGCCTGATTCAGAGTCGCTCGTAAGCGGCCGCTCGTTCGCTCCGAGTGATGTTCGCACAACTGCGCATGCGTATGGGTTGTAATACGCATGCGCGAACCAGTCATTGCGGTTGGAAATTGTGTGCTCGCAAAATAGCGAGTGCCTGCTATTTTGAGTGACAGGATGAGGCGTTTGTGGGTTATAACAGGGGAAGGTGCTTGAAAACGGGGAGTGGAGATCCGAACGCAGGCGTGCCAAACGGTCAAAACGGGCGTGTTAAGGGTGTGCATAATTAACAAAACAGTGTCATCGACCACGTCACTTGGTTGTTTCTTAGCCTGAACTGCTCGCATGATTGCGGTAGGAAAATCTGACCACAAGCACTGTGAGTAGTTCATACGCCTTTCGATGTACTCGATTAATCTAATAAATAGCGGAGATGATGTAGGATGCGTGCGGCCAGGGGGCATTTTAAAAAAATCGCGAGCGCTTGTTTCGTTCGCTCATTCAGACATAGAGGCGTCATCAGACCGCAAAGAGCGAGCGCTCAATTTAAATAGCCGGCCCCTTTTTCTGAACGAGCGAGCGCAAATAGCGTCCGGCTCTGAATCAGGCCCAAAGTTATGACTGGTGGTTCTGCCTCTTCTTATAATGATGTAAGCCATTTTCCCTGTAGAAGTGTAAAAAAAATGCAAATCGTTAAGGGAGGAACCAACTATGTGCTCAGAAACATCACAAATTCCTGAGGAGAGTCTAAGTGTGTCTGCGGATGCCATGTGTGAACCTAACCTTTCTAATGCTGTACTCAAAGAGGAGCCTCCTTCCACCATTTGAGCGCCCTTTGCCAATATAGGGATGAGCAGCACAAGACAACATGCTGACATAGAAATTGAGGATGCTTCTGTGGAATTGCACCAGGATGAAGACGATATTTGTGTAGCTGACGCTAATAAGGATGCAGATGATGAGGATGTTGAAAATGAGGATGTTGATGAGGATGTTATTTGTTTAAATCAGGCACCAGTGGAAACAGTTGTTGCCAATGATAAGGAAAAGCCCATTGTCATGCCTGAGCATAAGACAAAAAAAATCCACTTCTTATGTGTGATATTATTTCTATCCAAATCCGGACAACAATTGTCAAGACATCTGTAGCCTTTGTAAAGACAGAGTAAATAAAGATAGTGACCTTAACTATCTAGGAACATCCTCCCTGTTATGTCATCTACAGCGCACCCATCAAAAGTTTTTGCCAAATTCAGAATCTTTGCCTAAAAACGTAACAATAAGCAGTCCAGCATCAGCTATCCTCCTTTTCTCTGCTAGATCTCCACCACCAACACCTTTATCAACAATATCCTCAATCATGATCCGAAGTAGTCCTGCATCCAATTTGATAAGGCTAACTGAGTCCTATCCAGGATTCCTCAGAAGAATCCTTGAGCACTATGCCTGCTGTGGGGAATAGATCTTCATCCCAGAAGGGGACCAGGAAGACTACTACTATTAGTTTATGAAAACAATTGTCTGTTAAACAATCCTTTGCAAAGGGGGGCTAACTCAGTCCTCCTCTATCCAGGATTCCCAGAAGGTGACTAGGAAGACTAATAGTAGTAGATCAATCCTTTGCAAGGGGAAGCAACTATGACAGCAGTCACCCAGTTGCACAGAGAATCACTGACGCTATAACATCTATGCTGGTATTAGATGTGCATCCAATATCTGCCATTAATGCAGTGCATTTTAAACAGTTAATTGAGGTCCTGTGTCCCTGCTACCAAATCCCATCTAGATTCCACTTCACAGGAAAAGCAATTCCCAGCCTGTACAGGGACATTAAAGAAAATTTAATTAGTGTCTTCCAAAATGCCATTGTACTCACTGTCCACTTAACCACATATACAGGGCCAGATTAATTGGAGGGCGACAGGGGCGGTTGTCCTAAGGCCCCCACACAAAGGGGGCCCCCACACAAGGTCAGTCTGCTGAGTGCAGGTGCCCAGCCGTGGCACCTGTTCCCGGAAATCACAGGGCTGCCGTCCCATGCCGCTTCTTCTGAAGGCATACTGCTTAGCACAACTCCTGTATGCAGCGGCACAGCACCTGTTTTTCCCCACTGGCTAATCTCCCCGCAGCCGCTAGCTTCCCCTCCTCCTTACCTTCCCTCCTCCGTTGGTGACACCACCACGCTGCTGTGACTGACACTTGGGGATGAGATGTCATTACGTCTCATCACAAGAAATTGATGAGGAGTGCCTGCAGGATGGTGGAATCAGATGCCTGTATTGCCTGGAGCACAGAAGCAATTCACAGCTGGGAGGACAACCAACCCCAGTCAGCAGAGGTTGGAAGAGAAAATTATTAAATATATTATATAAGGGGTGAAGGTTGAGAGTGGAGAAATTAATTACATATATAAAGGATGGTGTGAGGTGGGGTATTATGTGGCATAGTGCAGTGGTGGGCACTGTGGGGCATAATGTTAATACTGGGGGCATTGTATGGTATATTGGGGAAGCTTTGAGCATAGTATTAATAATGGAGACACTCTGCAGAATATTAATACTGGGGTATGGTGTGGCATTGTGGTGGGGCATAATAATACTGGTGGAATTGTGTTGCATCATGGGAGGCACCGTGGGGCATAATAATACTGGAGGCAATGTGTGGCATCATGAGGGCACTGTGTGGCATAACTAATACTGGAGGAATTGTGGAGCATACTGGGGGTATAGTGAGTTATAATATTAATACTAGGGGCATTGTGTGGCATAATGTTGGCACTGTGTGGTATAAACTTTATACTGGGGCAGTGTGGCATAACGTTCATAATGACAAAGTGTGGCATAATTAAATTTTATTGGTAGGGGCCCCTCAAATGAGTTGCCCTGGGGCCCCCACACACCTTAATCCGGCGATGCACATATATATGGAGAAGTGACACAGGTAGGCCCAGCAACAGGGGGGGACAATGGATCAGAGGGGCCCTGAGGATCAGGAACAGAATAACAGAGCAGCACCTATAAAAACTTTTTAAACAGCTGCTACTCGGCTGGCTGCATAACATGCATAATAATAGGGCTAGCCCTGCCCAGAAGGAGGAGTCCTGCTGCTGCCCCAGTCTTCTTGATGAGCCGCTGCTGCCCCCTGCTGTTGGTGGTATTAGTGCAGCTGTTGCCTGGTACTGATGATGGGAGGAAACCCCTGGAGCAGGGCTGTGGCTGTTGCTAGGACAAAGAGGGAAGAGCCATGCTGCCTGCGGATGAAGGAGGGTGACTCCTGTACCCTAGAGGGAACCCCCGCTGACCCTGAGGATGCACTCATCATGAGGATGATCCACTGAAAAGACCCTCGGCACGGAGGACCCCGATGGTGCAGGTAGCTTGTGGGAAGCCCCGCTGCAGGAGGACTCAGAGAGTTCCCGCCACTGAGGAGAGCTGCTGTGCTTACACTGTTACAGCAGTCCTGCTGAAGCCCCGTCCACTGACAACCTTCCACCCCTACCCAAGTCAAACACCATCTGACACGCAGGGGCCAGTGCTCCTCCTTTTCCTCTGGGGCTCCTCCTGCTTCTTTCCTGTTCCGGTTCTCTCCCATTGCCCCTTGTGTTCTTCAACTTCCCACTAGATGCACCCCCGACCCTCCCCCCTTGTGGCACCTCCGGACTCAGCATGAAGATAAGTGGATGTGTTATTGTAGTTTTTAACATATATAGGTGTGTGTATGTATATATATATATATATATATATATATGTGTGTGTGTGTGTGTATATGTGTATGTATATATATATATGTGTGTGTGTGTACAATTCTCTATCTGTCATAAGTGTGTGTGTGAATCTGGCATGTATGTTTGGAGGAGGGGTCAAGGAGGGGGGAGGGGTTAGGTTAAGTGTAACTGACCCCAAGATTTCTGTTGCTGGCCTTGGGGACAGGGCAAACTCCATATTACATGACTGTAACAGCTCACTGGGTGGGTGTATTGCCTTCAGCAGCACCAACAGCAGCAGCATCTAAGAAACAGCAGCTCATTAAGAGGCAGGCTATTCTGTGTATCACCGGTTTCAACAAGAGGCATACCGTTGACAACCTACAGTATTAGAAAAACTCATGGAAGTCATTACAAAATGGCTTACCCTGCTTGGACTCTCCTTGGGATTTGTGATTTCTGACAATGCCACCAATATTGTGAGAGCATTACAGCTGGGTGAATTCCCACATGTCCCATGTCTTTCTCACATAATCAACTTGGTGGTGGAATTTTTTTCTTTAAATAACAGGGCCATGCAGGAGATGCTCTCTGTGGACTGCAAAATGTCTGGACATTTTGGCCATTCATCAGGTGGATGTAGTAGATTGTAGCACCTGCAAGAAATGTTGAATTTACCCTGCCACTAGCTGAAGCAAGAGGTAGTTACAAGGTGGAACTCCATCCTTTATATGCTTCAGTGGATGGAGGAACAGCAAAAAGCCATCCAAAGCTACACAATGAGCTATGACATAGGAAGAGGAGGGGGAATGTACCTTACTCAAGCTCAGTGGAGAATACTTCCTGTGTTGGGTAAGGTGCTGAAACCCTTTGAAGTAGTCACCTGCGAAGTGAGTTCAGACTGCCAGCTTGAGTCAAGTAATTCCCCTAATTAGACTGTTGGAAAAGCAGCTTGAGAAACTGGAGGAGCTGAAACAAAGTGATTCCGCTAAGTATGTTGGGCTTGTAGCTCAATTGGCTGATTCAGAAAGTAACACAGTCGCTGAAGGCAATACACCCACCCAGTAGACTGTTACAGTCATGTGATCTTACGTTTGCCCTGTTCCACTTGTCAACATATCTGTGGTTAAGTGGACAGTGAGTACAATGGATTTTTTTAGGACACTAATTTTTTTGTAACGTCCCTGTACAGGCTGGGAATTGCTTATTTAGTGAAGTGGAATCTAGATGGGATTTGGTAGCAGGGACACAGGACCTGAATTAACTGTGTAAAACCCATTGCATTAATGGCGGATATTGGACGCACATCTAATACCAGCATTATAGCGTCAGTGATTTGCTGTGCAGCTGGGTGACTGCTGTTTAACAGTCAATTGTTTTTATAAACTACTACTAGTAGTCTTCCTGGTCCCCTTCTGGGATGAAGATCCGCTCCCAGCAGCAGCAGGAGTAGCGCTCAAGAATTATTCTGAGGAATACTGGATAGTTAGCCTTATCAAATTGGATGCAGGACCACTTCCGATCATGATTGAGGATATTGTTGATGAAGGTTGATACTGTCTACAACCCACTGCACTAATGGCGGATATTGGATGCACATCTAATGCCAGCATAGATGTTATGGTGTCAGTGATCCAATGTGCAACTGGGTGACTGCTGTCATAGTTGTTTCCGCTTGCAAAGGATTGAACTACTACTATTAGTCTTCAAGGTCACCTTCTGGGATGAAGATCCACTCCCAGCAGCAGCAGGTGTAGATTCTTCTGAGGAATCCTGGATAGGGAAGAACTGAGTTAGCCTTATCAAATTGGATGCAGGACTATGTCTGATCATGATTGTGTATTGCTGGACTAAAGGAGCCCTCGGACAAAGGCCTCTACTGGGCAGCCCACAGGGTTCCAGCAAGGGGGAGAAGAAAGATACAGTAATAAGATTTGTGAAGTAGGTTGTAGTGCAGCTTTAATAAATATTTTAAGATACATCACATTTGAATAAAACCAGTCATGGTTGATTAAATTGTGATAAGATGGTAATTATATTTAATCAAATTACTTTATTCATTAGTCAAATAAGTGTTTACTGTCTGTCATCATTATTTTTTTCTACAAAATATGTATCTATTATTTAAATTTTAATAACACAGTTATAATGTAAATATTTTATACACTTGTTGAGATAGAATATATTCATTATTTCAACTTGAGACGTTGCATGTGATTTAAAAATAAAGATGATTTGTGTAATTTATTTGACAATTTTGTAACTTTCGAACAACAATGATTTTTTTTTACATAAAAATTAGTGATGAGCGGGTTCGGATTTCTGAAATCTGAAACCCCCCGAACCCCTCCCGATCCGAGCCGGGAACTGAGTCCGGCTCGGGTTTTCCCGCCTGACTCGGATCTGAAATCAAGGCATCCTGCTGTCGGATCTCGCAGGTTTTGGATTCCATAAAAGGTTCCCGCGTCTGTGCCATTTTTCACTCTGGCTGTGGACAGTGAAGAGGGAGGGTGGGAGTTAGGGCTGGCTGAGCTCTGTTGTGCTGCTGTTGTCCATAGGGACTGTGTCCACTCAGTCCATAGGGGCTGGCTGGGCTGTGTTGTGCTGCTGTTGTCCATGGGGGCTGGCTGGGCTGTGTTGTGCTGCTGTTGTCCATAGGGGCTTGCTGGGCTGTGTTGTGCTGCTGTCATAGGGGCTGGCTGGGCTGTGTTCTGCCTTGAGTTGTCCATAGGGGCTGTGTCCACTCCAAAGTCTATAGGGGCTGGCTGGGCTGTGTTGTGCAGTGTCCCGTAAAGGCTGTAGTCCTAAAGGGGTGCTGTAGTGTTGTCCAGGGGGTGATCTGTCCATCAGGGGTGCTCCCCCCAAGTACAAAAAAAACTATAATTTTTTTCTGTGTTTGTGAATTGTGTGCGCAGTAGCCGCTAAGCGTGCGCCTGTGTCATAAATCAAGGGCCAGCTGGCTCGTCTGTTAAAGGCTGTGTAACCCCACAAAGTGTTTGTGAAATGTGTGCACAGTAGCCGCACGTGCATCAGAAAAGCAGCGCCAAGCAGGCGCCTGTGTCATAAGTCTGTTAAAGGGTGGTGTAACCCCGAAAGTGCACTCCCAAAAAATTAAAAATTCTTCTTTTCTGTGTTGTTAATTGTGTGTACTGTAGCCGCACATGCATCAACAAAGGAGCAGCGCCAAGCATGTGTCATAAGTCTGTTAAAGGGTGGTGTAACCCCCAAAGTGCACTCCCAAATTTTTTTAAATTCTTATTTTCTGTGTTTGTGAATTGTGTGGGTTGTGGCCACACGTACATCAACAAAAGAGCAGCGCGAAGCATGCGCCTGTGTGATAAGTAAAGGGCCGGCTGGCTCGTCTGTTAAAGGGTGGTGTAACCCCCAAAGTGCACTCCAAAAAAAATTAAAAAATCTTCTTTACTGTGTTGTGAATTGTGTGCGCTGTAGCCGCATGTGCATCAACAAAGGAGCAGCGCCAAGCGTGTGCCAGTGTCATAAGTCTGTTAAAGGGTGGTGTAACCCCCAAAGTGCACTCCAAAAAATTTTACATTCTTCTTTTCTGTGTTTGTGAATTGTGTGGGCTGTAGCTGCACGTGCATCAACAAAGTAGCAGTGCCAAGCGTGCGCCTGTGTCATAAGTAAAGGGCCGGCTGGCTCATCTGTTAAAGGGTGGTGTATCCCCCAAAATGCACTACAAAAAAATAAAAATTTCTTCTTTCTGTGTTTGTGTGCGCCTTACCAGCACGTATATATCAATATAACATACTGTAAATGGAGGACCAAACTTTGTCCGATAAAAATAAAATAGGGAAAGATCAAGAACCACTTCCTCCTAGTGCTGAAGCTGCTGCCACTAGTCATGACATAGACGATAAAATGCCATCAACGTCGTCTGCCAAGGCCGATGCCCAATGTCATAGTAGAGGGCATATAAAATCCCAAATGACAAAGTTCAGGAAAATGACCTGAACGGCTAAGGTCTTTCCCTATGTTCATGAAAAGTGGTTCAACTTCACATGATGATGGAAGCCCTCCTCCTGCTACAAAAATCAAACGAGTTAAGCTGGCAAAAGCACAGCATAGAACTGTGCGTTCTAAGAAGATATCACAAATCCAAGTGTGGCGGTGGTTGCGATGCCTGACCTTCCCAACACTGGATGGGAAGAGGTGGCTCTTTCCACCATTTGCACGCCCTCTGCAAGTGCTGGAAGGAGCACCCACAGTCCGCTTGCTGATATTCAAATTGAAGATGTCACTGTTGAAGTACAACAGGATGAGGATACCGGTGTAGCTGGCTCTGAGGAGGAAGTTGACGAGGAGGATTCTGTTGGTGATATGGTTTGTTTAAATCAGGCTTCGGGAGAGATAGTTGTTGTCCGTGGGATGAAAATGCCCATCACGGTCATGCCTGGGCAGAAGACCAAACATTCCACCTCTGGCAATATTTCTATCCAAATCCGGACAACAACTTTCTTGCCTTATGTACCATATGAAAAGGTGAAATAAGTAGGGCTAGGGATGTTAACCACCTAGGAAAATCCTCCCTTATATGTCACCTGCAGCGCATTCATAAAAAGTTACTGTCAAGTTCAGAAACTTTGGCTAAGACCGTAAGCAGTCCAGGGACACCTAAATCCCTTTGTCCTGTTGTATCCAAGCACCTGCAAACCACACCATCAACTCCCTCCTTGTAAATTTCCTCCTTAGTCAGGATCAGAAGTAGTCCTGCAGGCCATGTCACTGGCATGACTGACTCTCCTATCCGGGATTCCTCCAGAGGATCCTGCACTGCTACGCCTACTGCTGCTGTTGCTGCTAGGAGTCGTCCATCATCCCAGAGAGGAAGTAGGAACACCACTACTTTTACAAAACAATTGACCCTCCAACAGTCCTTAGCGAGGAGGATGAAGTACAACAGCAGTCATCCTGAAGCAAAATGGATAACTGAGGCCTTGACTGCTATGTTGGTGTTAGACGTGCGTCCGGTATCTGCCATTAGTGCAGTGGGATTTAGACAATTGATGGAGGTAGTGTGTCCCTTGTACCAAATCCCATCTAGATTCCACTTCACTAGGCAGGCGATAGTTAGACTGTACAGAGACGTCAGAAAAAGTGTCCTCAGTGTCCTAAAAAATGCAATTGTACCCAACGTCCACTTAACCACGGACATGTGGACAAGTGGAACAGAGCAGACTAAGGACTATATGACTGTGACAGCCCACTGGGTAGCTGTATCGCCTTATGCAGCAACAACAGCAGCGTCACCAATAGCAGCTGCTCAGAAGGCCATTCAAGCCTATACATCCACCTATGACATAGGCAAAGGAGGGGGTATGCACCTGACTCAAGAACAGTGGTGAATGATTTCCATGTTGTGCAGGTTGCTTCCACAAAATGTGGAGAAGATGATGTTCATCAAAATGAATTATCAACTCTTCCAGGGAGACCAGCCTCCAGAACGTACAGAGGGACCTGGGGTGGTGGATTCCAGCTTGTTTTGTGGGGTCCAAACGAACCAATCATTTCAGCCACAGTCGTGTGGCAGACCCTGGTGCTGAAATGATTGCTTTGCTAAAGTGTGCATGTCCTGTTTATACAACATAAGGGTGGGTCGGAGGGCCCAAGGACAGTTTCATCTTGCACCTCTGTTTTTTCTTTGCATTATGTACTCTTTGGGACCTAGTTTTTCAAACTGACATTCTGTTTGCCACTGCAGTGTCACTCCTAGATGGGCCACGTGTTTGTGCCGCCCATTTGTGTCGCTTAGCATAGTCATCCAGCTACCTCGGTGCAACCTTTTGGGCTAAAAACAATAGTGTGAGGTGTTCAGTGTTCAGAATAGACTGGAAATGAATGGAAAATAATGTTATTGAGGTTAAGAATAGCATAGGAACAGAAAAACCCACAAAATCTGTGATTTTAGCTGTTTTTATGCTTTTTTTAAAAAAAAAATACAGCTCCAAAACACAAAACCCAGAACCCAAAACACGGAAGAGTGGTTTTGGCAAAACCAATCCAAATCCAAAACACGAAGAAAGATCCAGATCCAAAACCAAAACACAAAACACGAAAAGTAGCCGGTGCACACCCCTAATAAAAATGCATCAAATAATTAATATTTCCTAAATCATCTTATACCTTTTATATTTTTTAATTTTTCACTTTTTTTCTGCAAAAGCCTAATAAAATATGGGAACATATGTCTTTCTGCACTTTGTATCTGTACATATTACAGTGAGAACTGCCTTATTGCTTTGGCTGTAGTGTAACACACACAGTAAATTATCAGGAAATATAGCATAAACTTTACTTGTTGAGATTAGAAATGCTCCAAAAAATAAAACTGTTTTGTATTCGTACAGTCAGCTGGATCGATTTGTTTAAACTACTGCCACACCCTCAAATGTCAGACATTGAACTCAAGCTCATGGTTTGACTTTCACAGTTGTAGTTCAGGTTCACAGTTCT